>OZ007555.1:132366608-132930341 GCA_963931855.1 Philhelius festivus | reverse complement strand
GATCAGTATTTGAATCTAAGTCAGGATATCCTATCTGGATACTTCGAATCTCAATTACTTCATTCGTATGTATCCGTTATCCGAATAGTCTAATAATTCGCATACTATACTTTTTAAAGCACTAGTGACCACCATACGAAACTTTAAAAATGGTTTTTGAAAATCATATTTTTCTCGAAAATGGAACCTAGAATTTTGATACATTTTTGTTCTATTTTTTCTTAAATTTAACGATTTAAAAATAAATGAAAACAGTTTTGAGATTACAGATAATACCTACCCTAGCACCATATTTTTTATTTTCGTCTTTTTCAATATCGGCATAAAGTTAATGTAATTTCTTAAACGTTTAAGTATGCTAAAGCATTTGATAGAGTTTGGCATGAAGCTCTCTTATCGAAAATGCGTGCATTTGGCATCGATGAATGTCTTCTTCGTTGGATTAGAAATTACCTTTCAAGCCGGTCAATTCGTGTTGTTTTGGTAGGTTTTAAGTCTGATATTCACAAAATAAATGCTGGTGTGCCCCAAGGCTCTGTTTTGTCCCCGACTCTCTTCCTCATCTCTTGTCTGTATCTTCTAATCCACTACATTGTTTTGCTGACGACATGACGACAGTACCCTCAGCTTTTCATATTCGTTTCCAGATCCACATCCTTCATCTTCGGAAGTGGCTCTGCAACGGCAGCATATGATAAGTTCATTAAATTTTGACCTAGACAGCATTGTAGAATGGGGTGTTAGAAACCGCGTGGAATTTAATGCTTCGAAAACCCAAAGCTGTCTCCTGTCTGTCAAGCGAAATATTCCACCCCTGACGTTATCCATGGATGCCACTTGCATCGAGGAAACCGAAAAGCTTTCCGTTCTTGGTATGTCTATTACAGACCATCTTTTGTGGCATGATCTCATATTTGATGTTGCGAAAATTGCTGCGAAATGCTTAGGTTTCCTCAGAAGATGTAAGCAGTTTTTTTCCCCTTCTGATCTGGCTACAATTTATAAGGCATACATTCGGCCTAAGCTTGAGTATAACTCCCATATCTGCGCAGGTGCTCCTAAAACTCACTTGCACCTCTTAGACAGAATCCAGAACAGAGCCCTTAGACTAATTGGAGACAGGTCTATTACGGAAACTTTTGTTTCTCTCGAACACTGTCGTAATGTCTCTTGTCTAACTTTGTTTTATCGCATCAGTTTACGCTTGAGCCTAATTTCGGGCGTACTGTAAAATACAGAGATTCATTCTTTAGCCGTACTACTAGAATGTGGAACACTATACCTCACTCGATTTTCCCCCCTCATTGTGATGTACAAGCATTTAAAACCAATGTGCATCGGCATCTCCGTTCAAATCATTCTAATTTCCTAACTGCTCGCGCTGTGTTATTATAACATTATAAGGGTATTCATAACCCCTTGAGTGTGTGCTAATAATAATAAAAAAAAAAAAAAAAAAATGGTTCAAATATCAAAACTTCAAACAAGTAAAATTAGATTAGATATTTAAAAAATGGTTAGTTTTTTTTTAATTTAATTTTTATTCTTATAATATACACTTAAAATTGGCCTACCAAATCTTTTTTTTTCGTCTTAATATCTTAATATATCAAAAAAAATATAGATACAATTTTTTTATATATTTTTTTCTTGCGTAAAATAAAATCATACTATAAGTTGTTTTTATTTGAAAGAAGGTCAACAGTCTTTCATTATTATTTACCATCTACCCAAAATACACACAAGTTTCTTGTGAAGAGCCATTCAACTTCCTTTCCAGCAAACAAACGAAAAATGTATGTAGGAATACAGGGTGTCCCTTAATTCGTGTATAATATTTTAGGGCGTAATTCTTTGGTATATTCTAAGAAAAAAATCGTTCTACAGTAAGAGTTTATCTCCAATTTTTATAGCATATATCAGGGATTTAAGAAAAGACTTATTTGATGTATCCTGACCCATGTTAATGGTAATTGCGTTGTTAGTACTGATAGAAACTTCATTTGGGTCTTTGTTTTTTTGAAATTTGATATCTTATCTTGGTCTTGAGATATCAGTTTCTAGTATGTTCCATATTTCCTGCCGATGCTAATTTTTTTGACTTGGGCTCGATAATTTTTTCCAGAAAATGCATAATAATACACACCGTTTTAACTAGTTTTTTGAAAGAACGTAAGAATAATAAAATAAAACTCAACGACAAGTTTTCGTAAAACCCACAGATTTTACGATACTTGGGAAAACCTGAGACATGTAAAATTAAAAAAAAAATGGTGTTTTGCTTTTTGTGTTATGTTTGGGGAAAACCTTCAGTAGATAAAAAAGGGTTTCTGATTTTTGACACGTGTTCTTCTTAATTGTGGAGCTCACGCGTAAGGTCATGTATTTGAAACTGTACCCGTTTATCGAAACATTAAAAATTTATTTTCAACTATTCGTAAACTAGGAAGTCGTCGGCTTAGATAATCGCGCTCTAGTTGAAGTTCCATTCTGTATTCTGTAAATGTAGATATTTCAAACTGCGTTCTAGTCAACTGTTGCTTTGGCGATAAAAATTAAACTGATAAATTCAATAATTCCTGGAAACCCAGCCCCTATTGTCACCTGTTTTAGAAACGTAACCAAATCAGAAAAATCTTTTTTATCTACTGAAGTTTTCCCAAAAAAAACACAAAAAGCAAAACACCTTTTTTTTAATTTTTCATGTTCCAGGTATTCTCTTGTATCATAAAATCTATGAGTTTTTACGTAAACTTGTTATTGAGTTTTATTTTTATTATTGTTACGTTCATTAAAATAAAATAGTAAAATGGTATGTTTATTACGCATTTTTTGGAGAAAATTGAGTCCAAAGTCAAATTAGCATGGGCAGAAAAAACGGAACGGAACTGGATATCTCAATTCCGAGATAGGATATCAAATTTATTTTAACGAGAAAGTTGGTATTTCTTCTAAAAACAAAGACCCAAGTGAAGTTTCTATCATTAGTATCAACAACGCAAATACAGTTAGCATGGGTCAGGGTACACCAAAATAAGCCTTTTCCTGAATCGAATCCCCGATTTATGATATAAAAATTGAAGATAGGTCCTACCATAAAAGCATTTTTTGCTTAGAATATACCCAAGATTCACGCCCTAAAATATTATTATATATTATTATTATATTAGGGGTGGCCGTGGCGCGATGGATGTGTGCTCGCCTGTCAACCTCATGATCACAGGTTCGATCCCTGCCGTCGTCTATGTCGTTTTAATTCCATTAAAACCTTCTAAAATTGTCATCAATGGGTTGCTGGTTTACTCATTACATGTTGTTCAGGAATAACACTAACAACATGTAATTGAGTTAAACTAGTATGCCCAACAAGGATGAACACGAATAAAATAATGTGAATTATAAGCGACATAGAAATAAGGCACGCATTCTCCGCTTTAGTTCAGCCGCCATCCCTGGAGGTAAAATATCTGAGACAACAACCTTCAGTCTCAGAACATCGTGCCACACATCTTTCCTATCCTTCTTTCTCTTCCTTAACTTCACGCCCGCGCTGTGTTCAAACATTTAAAGGGTAATCATAATCCCTTGAGCACGTGTAGATTATAAAAAAAAAAAAAAAAACGAATTAAGGGACACCCTGTATATTAGCCCAAATTTTCGACACACTGTCAGTTTATGCACACAATATCCAATATCCATTGCTCGATTTATTCCTTTAGAAGGACTTCAACAAAAGAATCACAAAATTGGACATGCAAGTTATAAAGGGTGGTTGAATTTTAAGAGCCGATGTTGATTTTGAATAAAACACAAATTATTTACGAAATTATTTCATTTTTTTTTATTATGATAATATATAATGGAAATTATCTCATTTTTTTTATTATGATAGTATATAATGGAACAAAATATCGGCCAATTGGCAGCCGCGACCTCGGCGGCACACCTCCATCCGATGGTCCAAATTTTCGGTGACGCTATGGCATAATTGAGGATCTATGCCGTTAATGTGCCGAATTATCTCATCCTTTAGCTCTTGAATTGTTGCTGGCTTATCGACGTACATCTTCTCTTTCAAATAACCCCAAAAAAAAAAGTCCAACGGTGTCAAATCACATGATCTTGGCGGTTGACATCGCCACCACGTGAGAAACACGGCCATTGAATTTGTCGCGAAAAAGCACCATTGTTTCGTTAGCTGTCACCGTCTTGTTGAAACCACAATCACTCGACTTCGACAATCACTCTTGGATTATCATTAGCCCAAATGCGGCAATTGTGCTTATTGGTGAATCCACTGAGGTGAAAATTTGCCTCAGCACTGAAGATGATTTTCTTCGAAAATTGATCATCCACTGTTGCCATTTCTTGCCACCATTGTGACCATTGACGACGCTTGAAATGGTCAAGAGGCTTTAGTTCTTGAGTCAATTGCACCTTGTAAGCGTGTAAATGCAAGTCTTTATGCATAATGTTCATCAACGACGAGCGTGAGAGGTGCAATTGTTGGGCACGACGACGAGATGAGGTGGACGGCTCTTCAGCCACACTATCAGCAGCAATATTTCCTGCAGTACGAGCTTGCACTGGTGTTTTCACATCTCCTACAGACCCGGTTTGCTCAAATTTTTCCACGATTTTTTCCGATTGTACGCGCATTTGGACGATTAAATTGACCGAAAAAATCACGAAGTGCACGATATGCATTTTGATTTGAACGCCCAGTTTCATAATAAGTCTGAATAACTTTAACGCGTTGCTCGATTGTGTATCTTTCCATGGTTCAAATTGAGTTAGTCTGGAATTGAGAAATGTCAAATGAAATGCAGAAAAAAGCTTGACGTTTAGGTGTGGTTCACATTCAACATCGGCCCTTAAAATTTAACCACCCTTTACAAGGAATGTGCAAAGGCATAATATGGCTTTAATATTGACCTTTTTCTCATGTTTTTTTATTTTATCTTATTTTGAATACCTGGAAGGTCCAAGAGTATCTTGGTATCACTTGATGAGTGAATATAAGATTTAATATTATTAGGGACTTCGTTATGCAAAACAAAGCTTTTTGTGAAAATTTAAAATTTCTCCAAACAAGAAAAGTTTAACCAAACCAGAAAAAGTACGAAAATTCTCATAAGAATGGATGAGAAATTATTTTACAGCTTGTTTCTCTAGACAACATAGATTTCTATTCCATTTCATGCCTTTGGATATATATTTTTGGGGTAAAATTCAGGTGGCATTTTGTTATGTAGGGTAACCGAATTTTCATTTTGTAGTTTTAGTGTTGTCGATTGAGCTCCATGTGTACTTAATATTTAATGATTGCTTATCCGTGTACCTTTTCTAGTTAGCATTGTTAATAAAGAATTAATAATAATGGTGGTGGCATGCGTTGGAGGCTTGAAGCAACCAAACTGTACAGCGTTTACTAGCAAAAGCTTAACGCTGTCGATTGAACATAATTATACTATAATTAACACAAAACACAATGCGGAACACTGTCTCTCTGTCTATATGTATTTGGGTTTTGTATTTGTGACTAATCCTCTATGGAGCGAAAGCATCTAAACTAAGCCGCCCAAATGTGTTGTACAATAGCTTCATAGTTATCCTGTGGCATTAAATACCTAGGCCTTAAGATAATAAATTATATGCGGTTTCAGGCACTGTGTGTCTATATTTATATTTATTTAAATTAAGGGTTAATTCTTAGCATCTCTATTCTGATTGCCAATTCTATCTATGCTTGTAGATTATGCTTCTATGTATAATATATGGAAATTCAAGGATTTTAGATAGCTATGATATCAGCCCCACATTATTGTTGAGAATTGAAGAAGATTATAAGTTATTATAAATTATTAAAATGATGATTAATTATTATAATGATAAATTTACAAAAAAATATATTTTGAAAGGTAAACAAATTATTTTGAAAAGTGGTTTGGAAAATGGTTACTCGAAAATAAAAGATACATGGTGAGTAAAACTTATTAAGAATTATTACTGGGGAACATAATTAAATGCTACTTTAAGGGTGCATGAAAACTGCTTTCCAATATTTCATTATAAGCAGAGTACCTACACAGTACAGAAACCAAATGAAGCTGAATTTTTGTGGATATTTTAATTTTGTTGTCCTGGATAGGTCCTGAAAAGCATTCCCCAATTTATCTTTTAGTTTTTGGTCAAAATTTGTAGAAAAGCGTTTGTTTTTTTTTGTAGGTCATATCTCAAAAAATATAATATTTAACGGCGAAAATGTCACTTCAGAAATGACGGCTGGATAAAGTCTCATTTGAAAATGTGAGTGTTAATGTAATGTTGCTATGAATAATTGTAAATCTTACAATATCCAAAAACCCACTTGAGGATCTTGGACAGACTTCAAAAGAGAGCTCTAAGAATGATAGGCAACCGTTGTCTAACTGAAACTTTGTATCTCTCGAGCACCGCACGCCGCAATATTTCATGTTAATCATTATTTTACCGCTATTTTCGCTAGTGAATTAGCCAGTTGCATTCCTCCCAGTGGCGTAGCGTAGGGGGGGCGGTGGGGGCGGTCCGCCCCGGGCGGCAGGCCTAGGGGGGCGGCAAAATGTCGCCGATGATGCGGATAGAGTAGAAATCATATGTTTCATGACAAATCGTTTGACAAGTCAACAAACAACAATAATGTGATTTCCGTGAATTCGTAAACGGTGGAGTAGGGCCATATGAGTGCATTCCGTATTGTCGCGCGACTCGCGAAACTAAAACAAAACGTTCCGAAACTCTCACGATACTGAAAGGGAGCGTTCCGAAGCATATGATATGCATATGCGAGATATGATAAGATAAATAGGATTCGACGGAAACGTTATTCTAGTCTCAGCCAGCTCAATGTTTTTACTCCCTCCCGCATCACAGAGAGTAATTCCGATTGTGTTGTTTATAGTTTAAATACTGTTGAATTTTCTAAAACTTAACACTTAGTACTTCACTCAACCTTTGAACTAGTTTTTGGAAATGAAAAGAGTTAAAGGAAGTGGCGCGGAATACACACAAGAAAAAGGCTAAGAAAGAAGCAGATGCGAAGAAGTCTCCAGGTGCATTACTGAAATATTTCAGTTCTAGTTCTGGTTCGAAAACTACATTAACGTCTTCGGCGGCATCCAGCAGCAGCGGAAGTGATTCCAATGTAAGTATGATTCCTCCATTTACAATCGTGAGTGGCCTAGAATTGTCCTCCGGCCAATTCATAACTTATTTTACAGGCAGAAGGAGAAGACGTGCCTGCCTGAAGTTGGAAGTCGTTCTGGTCCCACCACAGAGCAGGGACAAGACGAAGTCGACTCAGCAGAATTACATCAAGCATCTAGTCACAAGCCTGCAGAAGAAGTGAACCTCATCTTGCCAAAGATATGAAGCTGTAAAGACTCTTAAGAATAAGTTTGTGCAAGTTCTTGAGGTACTGGAAGAATTGACGGATCGGGAGCCAGTTTTCTTCTGACAGTCATGCAGTCATTCAACTTCCTCACTTTTCTTGGCTTTTGAGCTGCAGAGCTACCTGAAAAAAAATGAATCACAGATTTACCTGCCGCAAAGTGAACTGAGTGTGGATAATTGTGCTCAGAAACTCTGCGCTTTAAAAGCTCTCTAAATGGGGAGCAGAAACCGTTTCGTCCAAGTCACAATCGACTTTTCTAAGACTCTCTGTGAAAAACTTGGAGTCGAACTCAAAACGAGAAGAAATCGCAGGAAAAAACGCATGCATGGCAATGAATCCGCAGATGCACCTTCGTCTCACGAGCCTCGTTCGTAAGGCCCGTAGAATCCGTTTATGAAACCGCTGATCCTATTTTACCTTCAATAAAAGATACCTCATTGCCTGTGAAATGATGTCTCAAAATTTAATTTTAATTTAGTATTGAATGCTGGTGGCAAAATGGGTCTCCCGCCCCGGGCGCCGAGATGGCACGCTACGCCACTGATTCCTCCCCTAAAACAATTCAACCGTAATTCCCGTACTTCTAGGAATGCTCATCATTTTACCCTTGAGACCAATTTCGGACATACTGTCAAGTACAGATATTCTTTTTTCAGCCGCACTACACGAATGAGGGAATGCTTTACCCGGCTCAATATTTCCCACTCATTTCAGTGTGCAGACATTCAAAACAAATGTGCATCGGTATTTCCTTTCAAATCTCATCCTACTTTCCTAATTGTTCACACTCTGTTTAACATTATAAGGGTACGTATAACCCCTTGAGTGCGCGTATAATATAAAAAAAAAATAATAATTACTTCATAAAGGTATTAAATAATTAAAAAGTAAGTAATTGATTAAAATTTTGAAATTATTGCCAGAAATTCTGCCCCAATTTATTAAAATCAAAATTCCTGTAAATTTTCAGCTTTTTAGATTAAGACCACTTAGGTGTTATATAAAGTATACTCACATTTGTCACTTAGTAAGCTTTGAATAATTTTTTTCAATTATTATAACCTGAAAAAAAATTATAGTTTGAATAAGATTTTTAGAAGGAACATATTATGTACATACATATGTATTATGTTACATTTTTACATTCGAAAATGTATTGCATACGCACTCAAATCTATTGAACATTTTAGTATTTTTCGTACTGAAGTTCAATTTCCAAAACATTATCAAATGAGAACAAAATTACGAATTTTACGAAAAATTCGACAGAAAATGAATAAATTTCGAAAACATTCCGACAAAACTAAATTTTGATGTATATGTATGCATTTCCACTCAAATTTCAACCGGTCCCAACGTTGTTTTTCGGGGATAAATTCAGTTTTTTTTTTTTTAATATAACGATTTCAATCAACCATTATTTTTGCCACAGGTTCATTAACTGTTGAACTTTGGCCAGATGGAACTTAAAAACTTACAAAGTGCGTTAAATCTTATTTTACTTACGATACAGGTATACTATATAATAGTACTTTATGTATTATTTTTTTGATTCCAAACTAAAGGTAGCGGCCATACAGCTTAATTTTACTTACTCGAAAACGGCTTAACGATTTTGATAAAAAAATTACGTGTGCTATTATAGACATGGACGCCAGGACGCTATTTTAGTCAAACAAAAATATTAAGAAATAAAATACACGACTGAGTCAAATGAACTTCCTCTTATGTAGGTTAGGTTAGGTTAAAGTGGCTGCTGACCGGAAAAGGTCAGCACACTTAGACCAATATTTGGTCCGTTGTGATACCACAAGGATTTCAAAAATCCCCCTTACTCGTTAAACCATTTTGAGCTAATAATGAAGCGTTTGAGACAGTGAATGTCGGAATTATTTAGATCACTAGGATCGTTATAGTAGTAGTCTCCCAAGTGGAGTCTACGTCTTTGCGCTAGGGCAGGACAAGAGCATAGAAGGTGAGGAATTGACTCCTCTTCTTCTTCATCCATGCAGCTTCTGCAAAAGTCATTTGCAGGAACTCCAAGACGAGAAGCATGTCTTCCTATTAGGCAGTGCCCAGTAAGGACACCTGTAATGGAGCTAATATGCAATCTACCAATAGAAATTAGTTGTTTTGAGCGTTTAGCATCAAACAATGGCCAAATCAGTTTAGTAGACCGGCAAGTTGGGGTGCTGGTCCACCTGTGGTTAGCTTTCTTTATGGTATCTTGCTTTAGCATAAGTTTACAAGTAGCTAGGGGTATACCGATGTTAGATTTGCTATCCAACAAAGGTAATATTGTTCCGTTTTTTGCAAGTTCGTCAGCTTTACAATTTCCTGGAATGTCTCTATGCCCCGGCACCCATGTAAGGTGAATGTTAAACTGTTTTGACATCTCCACCAGAGATGATCGACAATTTTGGGCTGTTTGTGAGTTAATGGAGACAGAGTCCAGTGACTTTAAGGCAGCTTGACTGTCTGAGAAGATACGTATATCGGTTGTCGATATAACGTTTTCTTTTAGCCAAGAGAGGACTTCTTTTATTGCTAAAAGCTCTGCCTGGAACACGCTACAGTGATTGGGAAGACGAAAAGATAGACAAAGATTTAATTTTTCGGAGTATACGCCTCCACCGACCCCGTCATCGGTTTTAGATCCATCTGTATAGAAATGAATTGCTTCGTCTATCAACAACGACTCATTTTCCCAAGAAGACCTGGAAGGGATGGATACTTGAAAATTTTTATCAAATTTTGGATGAGGGGTGGTGTAATCGACGTTACTAGGTAGACTACTGAACGAGTTCAGTATAGTAGAGTGACCAATATCATTATTGATCCACTGCGAGGAGGCTTTAAGTCGAATGGCTGTGTTAGCGGCCGATTGTTTGCTAAAAATATCTAGCGGTATGAGATGAAAAAGAACATCGAGTGCAGCAGAAGGAGTTGAGCGGAGAGCTCCACCCATGATTAAACAGGCTGTTCGTTGGACTTTGCTGAGCATATCGCGGTTTGTTGCTCTTTCCAGCGCAGTCCACCATACTGTCACTCCATATGTAAGTATCGGTCTAATGACTGAGATGTATAGCCAGTGTGTTATATGAGTTTGTAGACCCCATTTATTACCTACGGCTTTTTTGCAAGAGAAAAGAGCTATGTTGGCTTTGTTGACTCTCTCTTGGATATTGGGCTTCCAGCTTAATTTCTTATCCAAAATAAGACCCAGATATTTTGCTTTGTCTGAGAATTTAAGCGGTATACCTTTGATGAGGGGAGGGTCTATGTGTGGGATTTTATATTTCCTGGTAAATAGGACAAGTTCAGTTTTGTGGGGGTTGACACCGAGTCCACATTGATCTGCCCAGTTAGTAAGCTTGTTTAGAGCATTTTGTAGGAGTTCCTTCAGAGTATTTGGATGCTTACCAGATATCGCTATCGCAACATCGTCCGCATAGGCAATCACCCTGTGCCCCTCCCCTTCAAGAATCACTAGTAGTTTATTTACGACTAGGTTCCAAAGGAGAGGAGAGAGGACGCCGCCTTGCGGCGTACCCCTATTGACAGTCCTTCGAGTAGTAAAATCGCCCAGTTTTGAATTTATAATCCTGCTTATCAGCATATGATTTATCAAATTACTGATTGACTTATCCACCTTCAGAGATGACAGCGCAGATGTGATTGCGGATGCGTCGACGTTGTTAAAAGCTCCTTCTATGTCCAGGAAAGCAACTAAGGTGAACTCCTTATGATGAAGGGAGTGTTCGATAGTACGAACCAGCGTGTGTAGAGCGGTTTCTACAGATTTCCCTTTGTTATAAGCATGTTGAGCATTGGATAGTAAGGACTTATCAATGTTTGCCCTCAAATGGATTTCAATCAGACGTTCAAATGTTTTAAGAAGGAATGATGAAAGGCTAATAGGTCTTAGATCTTTAGGATTAACATGGCTAGGTTTTCCAGCTTTGGGAATGAAAATAACATTTACTTCTCTCCATGACAAAGGAATGTGAGCCAGAGCGATACAACCATTTAAGATGTTTACCAGAATGGGTATTAGAATATCGGAATTTTCCTGTAATTCCGCTGGAATTATTCCATCTGGCCCAGGAGATTTGTATGGATTGAAGCTGTTTATTGCCCATTTTAATTTTTCCTCTGTAATCAGACCTTGTGGAGGAGTTATGCTACTGAATGTGTTGTTAGGATCAGTGCTATTAACGTAAGGAGAGCTGTCTGGAAAATGTACATCCAGGAGCAGATTGAGCGATTCTTCGCTTGAGTTTGTCCAGGAACCGTCATTGTTTTTTAGGCAACTTGGCATTACTGGATTTTTGGAGAGGATTTTTCTTAACCTTGATGCCTCTGAGTTGCCTTCTATATTGTTACAGAAAGCTCTCCAGGACATACGCTTGGTTTTCCTCAGTTCTTTTTTATATAACTTGAAGGAGTCTTTATATGAATCCCAATCAGAAGTTTCTCTGGAGGTTTTCGCTCTATTAAAGAGTTTCCTGCATTCTTTTCTTAGTGGATCCAGCCCCGAGTACCACCAGTGTTGTTTCTTTTTACCTCTTATTTGTATAAGAGGGCAGGCAGTTTCCAGAGATTTGTTGAGGGCTGTTGTGAGGTCATTGACTTTAATGTCAAGATCCTCAGTATTGTAGGGTATGCTGTATAACTCAGGTCTGATTGACCTTAATAGAGTTGCCCTATATAGAAGCCAATCTGTTTTCCGATGGTTACGGAAGGAAGGTTGGCTAGGAGGTTCGTCCATTACTTCGAATTGTATGTATCTATGATCAGAGAAAGAATGATCATTTGATACTTTCCAATTCGAGATAGTATGATAAATTTTATCTGAGACAAGAGTTATGTCAAGTACTTCCTGTCTGTTTTTAGTAACAAATGTGGGTTCATTTCCAACGTTACATATTGTTAGGTTAGTGTTCAAAATATAATCGAAAAGAGACTCACCTCTGTCGTTTATATTCGTGCTACCCCACACTGTATGATGGGCGTTAGCATCACTTCCAATAATGAGGTCAGTCTTCTGCCTATCTGCATCAGTGATAAGCCTCCTCAGAGTGTCTCCTGGGAGAGGGCCAAGGTGGTCATGGCCAAGATATGCCGACGCCAGCCAGAGAGTTCCTTTGACTGTTTCCAGTCTTGCGACGGTTACATCTCGATCACTGAAATTAGGTAGTAAAAATACATTTAGGCTACTTTTAACTAGTATGCAAGATCTGGGTTCACCTTTATCTAATGCATACAGCAAGTAGTAGTTTGGAGTCCTTAGTCCCCGAACGATGGATTTCACAATCCAGGGTTCTTGGATAAGGACGATGTCTTCTCCGCTGCTGGATAGACGAAGAAGCAGGGAGGCCGAGGCCTTGATAGAGTGTTGGAGATTAATCTGAAGAAATCGCAGCATCTTTGCTACAACCCTCCCGATCAACCTCCAACACGGTGACGTTGGAGTCTTCCGATTCCGAGGTTGAGCCCAGAAGAGCGTCCTCACTCAGAAGATCTTCATTGTTGTGGTCATCGATCTCCATGTCGCTGACTGTTTTTATTGTCTCCACTGTTGCCGAAGATGACCTGGATGCCTCTTCTTCTTCCAGTGATGGGAAGGTGATAGATGCACCAGGGTCTGCAGCTGCAGTTTCGACTGCTATGGAGGAAGTGGATGCACCAGTAACATCCGCGTCCTTTTTGTACACCTTCAGTGTGATGGTCTCAAACCCAAACCTAATCACACCTTTGGTCTGCGCCAGAGGAGCAAGGGACTCCTTGTTTAGTACAATAATTGCACCTCTGTAGGGTCCCTTTTTCTCCTCCAGTTTCGCAACTTTCCAGTTGTGAGTAGGAAGGGATGGGTTCGATAGCCGGATCATCTGGAGTATTACATCCATGCTGGAGAGTTCAGCTGTAACCATGGCGCGAGCTCTTGGTCTGCACGGGATTTTCTCCTTAGCAACAACCTCGAGCTTAGCACCAGGCCAGACTTCCCCTAACCGGCTAACGGCCAACGATAGAAGATCACACGATCTCTGATCGTCACAAACCATGAGCTTAACATGTCCTTGATGCCAGCCTCCATCGTTTGTGATTGGAGGTGGTCCCGGGTTCTCCATCATGATACTCATGAAGCTCAACTGGAGCTTCCCCTTGACCACCTGCCAATTTTCCGCAGAGATCGTGCCATCGACGTCGTTCCCGTCAATGATCGCGACCACGATTTTGTTTTTAACCACATCACTGAAGGTCTTATTCCCTCCACAGGGATGTGATGGAGCGCTGATGTTGTGCACTTTGGGGCGTTTGGGTACTGAAATAGTGCCCTCCATAGACCTTTGACGCTTCGACGTGGAGTCTCCGCTGGCCTGGACGCTATTATTAGCTAAAAAGCTTTTAGCCCACTTGATTTTTGCATCATGCTGAGAGTTCCCCCCGGCGCCAGGTTGTTCACCAAACACCCTGAGTATTCTCTTAGCATTGCGAATGTCCTTGTAGAGTGTCCTAGAAGGGTTGGGCTTACGCCCGCTCCCCCTAGGGCCTTCTTTAGGATTTGTGGAGTTGTTAGAGGTGGAGGGACCATGCTTCACAGTCTTACCACCGCTGGAATGAGGCAAAGAAGTTCGGGGAGGTTTACTCTCCTTAGTGGTAGCAGGACCATGCTTCACAATTTTGCTACCACTGAACCGCGGTGTCGAAGTTTGGAGAGGTTTACTCTCTGAAGTAGTAATAGAAGGGCCATGCTTCACAGCCCCCCTGTTACTGGAAGGAGGTATTTCTACCATTTTACTCCTGCTTTTGCGCTTCCAGCGCAAGCCGGAGAAACAGCAGACGGCTTTTCAGTCGCACTGCTGGCCTGTCTCAAAGACCAGGACTTTCCACCATCTTTTGAATTTAAATTTTCCATAAGATCCCACGAGTAACGGAGAAAGGGTGGTCCATCTGCACAGAGATCCGTATATGCAGATAAGGCTAGTTAATCCGGAGGTCGCCTGGTATCCGGATACTCCGTTAGCGACTGAGCTAGTTTTTTGATTGGGCCCTCAGCCAGGCTGATCATCGGCACGGGTCGTATAACACCTTGAATCCAGCCCAATTGGGAAGTTGCAAAAATAGGAAAAGGAGAGAGTGGGCGGGGAATCAGACAGTAAGTACCGTTCTGAAAAGAAGGACGTTAAGGGTGATAGAGGAGCTGGTAACTTTGGATAGCTTTTTCGCATTTCCAATGTGGGAGAGGGAGGGATAAAAGGATGTGTAAGAGGATGATGAGCGTCCTTTGGTTTCAGGACTCATCTGGAGATAACATCTCGAGAATCATTGACCCTACTCAGCTTCTACAACTCGACAAGTTCAACGCTCAGGTAGAAGTCCTCTTATGTAAAAGACTAAGAATTTCAAAAATGAATGGCGCAAAATTTTAAACAGCCTATTATTAAGGTATAAGTGTGATACTAGTTAACAATTTGCTAAGTTAGTTTACTAACTCATTCTTAATTTTAAACATTTTCCAACTAGTATCGTACTTAAATAATTTTCTTAATAAATTGCTTCTGAACACACCTAAAACAATGACATTTCGTGTAAGAAAATAAGTACACGAACCTTTTTTGATGTTTACAAATGTCAAAGAGTCATATGAACCTAGCACGATACTAAAAAAATAGAGTAGGTATCCGATGATTTTAACTAATAAAAGGTTAAAGAAAGTATGATGCTATATTCGATTAAAATTTGCAAATTCGTTGTTTTAACCTAGTATCATACTAAAACAGCTTTAGCATCGTACTAATTCAATTAAAATTTTGCGCCATTGTTATTAGTTCATGAGCATTAGATTAATGTTTTAAATGACTAAACAACTCCTTTAGTACCTGGAGCTAAAAACAGGATGTCATGTTATTCAGGTAAATATTAGTTTATGCAGAAACAAAAATTATAAGCCGTTGTAGTGGTTTTTTAAGAAAATAAGATTTGATATGCAAATTTTTGATAACATTTTCATGAAAAAAAAAATTCCAAAAAATCTATTGACCCGTTTTTAAGAAATCGAATTTTCGAAAAAATAGAGTTTTTTTTTAATTCAAAAATTATTTTCTTTAAAGTCTTGAAATGCAAAATTTTACCAACATTCTCGGAGCCGTTTTCGAGAAAAATACTATTTTCAAAAAACCATTTTTTAACATTTGTATGGTGGGCACCATTATTTTAAGGTAAAATAAAATTCTTTTTCTCTATAACGTGTATTAAGAAACTGTATTATTTTTCCAATCGAGCAAGGCGTTTTCGAAATTAATTTGACATTTTAAAAAGAAAATTTCAAAATATTTTTAAAAGTCTAAACTAAATGAAATATTTTGAATATTTTTTTATAATCTGTCAAACAGTTTTGGAAAAAAAAATATTTATCAATTTCGAAAAAAATTCGTACGACAGGTATCTACCGTTATGTTTGGTTTAAGAAAAAAGAAAAAAACGTGTATTGAAAAACGATAGCTACCAAGTTTAACGAAAACCGGCAATCGGAAAATGTTTAGGTTGTAGTCGAACAGACAGACAGACAGAATTGTGAGACCCACTTTTTTAGTATTCGCCATCATCGTAATGTCAACTTTGATGAAAATCTCGAGTTCGATTTTTTACTAATGCATAACTTGCCTTTTAGTACCTACTAGCGGCCCGGTACGTGCTTCGCTACGTATATGTATAAAGTGAAATAATAAAAAAAAAATAATTGCAACATCAAATTCATTTATTCAAACAAAAAAATTATTTATTATTTGCTAGCTATTTTATAACTTAATCCAAAACACTTGGATAAACAATATTTTTTGTTTTTCCATTTTGAGCATGAATAAACAAACGGCTGGGGGTACCGACTCTGGAACAGGCAACATAAAGTTGGCCATGTGATAAACATGATTCCTCCAAATTCACACCACAAAAGTGTTTGGCCTTGATCCTTGTTGATGGACATCGAAAATGATAAACGCACAGGATATTGTAATCGTTTGAACTCAAATGGCATATCAGTTGGAATCATAGGGATACGTGGTATCAAACAAACTTCTCCTTTTGATTTAGCAGTTAAGATCGTAGCTTTAATCAAATTTGGCAATAACTTTTTCACTGCCAATCTGGTACCATTACACAGTTTTGGTGGATTAATATTTCGCAATAATATAATCAAAGAACCAACTTTCAGATTCAAACAATGCGGTGGCATACCAGCTAGTTCCAATGAATTTTAAAATTCAATTGGATAATTCATTGCCTCATCTTAATTCATAACATTGTTGATTACCACGTAAATCTTGCATTGTTCGATTAAATGCTTCTAGTGATTTTTTATTCGCCGTTGTACACTCATCCCATAAAATAATTGACGTTAATCGCTGAACTTTTGCCATAGCAGAATTTCTCGAAATATTGCAATGTGGAGTTTCAATCACCTTCACATTCAATGGCAATTTTAGTGCAGAGTATGCAGTCCGACCACCTTCTAATAATATAGCAGCAATTCCCGAAGATGCAAGTGCCAATACAATTTTCTGTTCCGATCGAATAGTTAGAATAGCTAAAATCAATGACATAGGTAACAAACGTTTTGCCTGTACCACCAGGCGCATCCAAGAAATATAATCCACCTGCATTATTGGAAACTGTTTGCATGATTTTGTCATTTACGATGAAGTTACGAAACATGTTGGAATTGCTCATTTCTGCTATGAAGTACAATATCACGGGATTGAAACTGATCACCAAGAATTACAATTGCAACCTCATCAATTGTCGATGTTCTATCAGCCCTTATTACGATTTTGTGATTATCAGATAACATACAATCGAAAGCAATTTTGAACAATTGAACTAATGCGTTATGCTGATGGAAAAACCTTTGTAGGTCACGAATAATTTCTCGTCTTGTATTCGAGACAATTACACAACGTTGATCCAATTTACGATTTTCATCACCAATAAAATAAATTTGCTAAAATTGATGATCAGCGTCGGGGTATGGCAATAACGAACCAGCTTGATGATAAATCTGGCCCTGAATCTGTAACATGTATGCAATTTCAGGTAGATGTTGGATCTGAATTTTTAAAACTATCGAATACTCTTTATGATTCAGATTGATATAAACATGGGACAATCATGTTGAAGTATTTACCTTAAACGTCGGCATAATTATCTTTAATAATTTTAGTAGCACTAAAAGAAGTCATTTCAAATGCCGAATTGTGTTGTTGAATATGGATCAAAAAGTGATTCGACGCTTGAGATGTCCCAAAAATATATAAATACAATGGTTCGGGTGGAGTTTCTATTGCTGGAAATCTCACTTTGTCATTAGCACAACACATGCCGGGCATTTCACCTGGAAAGTTAGCGGCATCACAATGTGGGCATATGTATTGCGTCCATCATTCCAATATATCCGTACATACTATAATCAATTTGACTGTTGTACGAGTAATTAAAAGCAGCACGCATCATTTTAGCCAAAAGAGCAGCACGACGTGTTCGTGATCGGCGTGCAAGCTTCAGTACAGGTACAGGGTCAACAGATCTATTTCGTGCATTACGTTCACTGTGATGCATTAGCTTGTGCGCGTTCATCTGCAGTCTGTGATCGACTTAGTAATGCCACATCATTTGCATTACGCGTTCGCCGACCTATATTTGCTCGTCCGCATTTGCTCGTGTAGCATTATTCCTTCATATAAAAAAGAATAAATCAAATTAAAAATATAAGTTTCAATTTGACAGCAAAATCCCCACTAACAAAATGATCCGACATTTATTGAATTCATTTGTTACAAAAAATGTGATAAATGAAGAACCGCTCGACCAATTTTGTGCAAACTTCACATAAACCATTTACTAAATAGTCCAAACAAAGCCTTAACATTTGGTTTGGATAGGTGAGCCCGTTCTTGAGTTATAGAATAACAACGAAAAGTGGCATTGATTTTTATATATATAGATAAGTCGGAAGTAAAAATGATATACTAACAGTACCTGCCACAGAACCGTTTTCTTATTTTTGATTTTTTCATTAGGAGCGCCTTTCAATTTGAAATAATTTTGTATAATAAAGTTTTCCAAAAAAGTTTTTTTCAAGAAGAAAATTTCATGGTATAATGCTTGTAAGGGATAACTTAACTATCATATAAAAAAAAACCGTTTTTGCATTCATTGATCTATTTCTATTAGCCAACTAGAATGTTGAGAACAAGAAGTTTCCTTATTGAACATCCCCATAGAACAAATTATCTCAGAAATTAACCGACATTGCGAGCTGTTTTCTCGTCCATAAGTTCTATTTTTCACTTACACTTACATTTAAAAGTTCAAAATTTTTGTTTGTACTAATTTTCTAAATTATTAATCATTTTGTTATTATTATACATATATAGACATATCTGTTGTAGATGAAAAAAAACCCTTCATACCTTTTCAATTCAATTTAAATATTGTGAATGTTGTACGGTCTTGATCACTCGTTGACAGTTATATCGTCGCTGTAGATCGAATACCTCGTAACCCAGAAAAGTCGATTTTTCAGGAGGGACAATGAGAGACGTGTTGTTAATTATGCGCGTGGCTCTGCAATTATAGTTTTTAGGTTCACAGGATATTTTCCATTAGATCCGGAATTTTTTTCATTAGATCCGGAATTTTTTTCACAATATAATTGAATCATTACCTAAAAATCGTTTTTTTCTGGGTTACGAGGTATTCGATCTACAGCGAAGATATGTATATAGTAGACATTTTTTAACAATTCCAGCCGAGTAATGTTGATCATTGGCTTGGTAGAAATAAAAAGTGCTTTCGATTTCAATCATTTTAGGACTAATTTAAAAAAATCAAAATATTTTAATATTCCATAATCTTATGAATAAACTGTAAGGTATGAACTATGAACCTTAGATTCTGGGCATGCACAACATAGCACCACCAACGTGTTTACCTGTGGGAAGCTAAGGTTAAGAATCATCTCTCCATTTGGCCATAAATTGACCCTACCATCTTCAAAGATTGTACTTCCTTTCATCCGTAAATATAATTTTTTTCTTTTTCAAAAATAACGCTATGTTATTGGGTAGTTGTGGGCGAATTCTATAGGAATCTTTTTGTTGTTCTTGCTTTGAATGTCTTTTTCCTCACAATTCTACCATTTTATCCAGCTCTGCGTAGAACTTTCCGAACTGTTTCTGCATTCCAATTAATATTCAGATGTTTCTCCACCATATTTCTTAGTTTTGTTGTTTTGATGCACACAGCTTCGGATTTTCCTTATTTCTGTTAGCTTATCCAAAGCTTATCACACTCGTAAAACAGCGTCTTAGGGCGTTTTTGTCTTGTAAATAATTCTCCTCTCCTTGTGGAACCTTTTCATAATATTTCTTATTTTTTCGCGACCTATTTCTACAATTTAAATTATCTCCTGCTGATTTTGATTCGCTTTAATAATATCTATTCAATAGCAGTGTTTTTTATTTTATAATATTTTGTTCAGTATTAATGCCATAATTATTGTTATATTTATGTACATGTTTAAATATTTGAACAAAGCCTTGGATTTCAAATAATTCAATTAATAATTTATATTTTTATTTCTTGTTCATCTTTTTTCCTTTATTTTATGTTCTGAATAATGCGAATGTGTTTCATGTTTTATCTATGTATAAAAAATAAATACTTTAGGAAATGGGGTTTTTCGTAGATTAGGGTCAAAATAAAATGAATTCGATTTGGTTTTATATTGGACTATATGTAAAGTAATTATACCCGGATTCGTTATAATTACGAGTCCAATAAATTTGCTATCCCATTCAAAAAAAGAAAATAAACTTAAGAAAAATTTAAATACCAAATACATAAACTTTGCTTCAAATCAAGCTTTTCTTAAAAAACTCGATATCAAGTAAAATGATTTCATTTGTTTATGGATGAATCCAAGGTGAAAACTATTTTTAGTAAAAATAGATTAATATGCTGCCCAAAAAAACGATTTTTTTAAAATAAAATTTATTTTTGTATAATTAAAAATAAAAATAAAATGCACGACTGGATCTCAGGAACTTTTACATAACAAGAGACTTAGGCCCATTTGCTGATACAGAACATAAATACTTATGTTCCACAAAAACTCTTATGTGACAGTTTACGTAGAGGAAAAAGTAGAACATAAGCGCTTAGGTTGAACATAAATATTTAAGTTTCGTTTCAGCAAATGGCCCTTAAATATTTAAAAATTAATGTTAATAGACAAAAATGTTCATAACCATAAAATTCATTTTTTAAATGACTAAAAACAATTCTTTTACTATTTGGAGCTAAGAACAAAATACCGTGTGATTTTTCAATCAATTTTTTAGAGAAATATAGGTAAAAAAAGACTGCATTGGAGGGCAAACAAAAAATCTTAGATGAATTCGTCAATATTTAGTTTTAGATGGACCACATAAGCCCACTCGAGCTTTGGAATATGGAGACCATTATGGCCAGAGTGTGTTGAAGATGTTGTTCGCCGAACAATGTTCGGGATGCTTCTAGTTGTGAGGTGGAAAATTCCTTGTACCTTGAAAGACAGATTGGAGAAGAAGGCTTTCAAGACCTGGAGCTAAGCGATATAAATGAGCTCTTGGAAGCGCATGGTGCTGAGCTTTCAGCTCAAGAACTGAAGAAGAGTGTAAAGCGGCTGATGAAGACATTAGTTCATAACATGAAAGTGACGATAATTAAAAACCTTGAAAAATAATCAGCAAAATAAATGAGGATGTTGGAATTATAGAATCCACTGATTCCAACTTGGAAAGGAGTTTAATTTGTTCAGCAGGAGTTTAATTTGTTCAGCTAAGCTCTATTGCACCATGCCGACTTATTTTGGAAGAAAAAAGAAGAGCAGTTAAACAACCAAGCATTTTAAAATTTTGTAAGCCCATCATTAGGCTGGAACTCCAACGCCTTTTTCTTTTTCTTTCATGGATTTTTTTTAGTTTTTATTTTCATACATTAACTTTTCTTTCTTTGCCTCATTATTTGTAAGTTTTTGTAGTACCCCTTGGCATAATGGTTAGTGCGTCGGACTGTCATGCGAAAGGTATCGAGTTCGATTCTCAGCCGCTGCAAAGTTTTTTTCAGGGGTGTACTGCCTCTTGCGAGAAATTGACAAATTCTCCAAGAGTATCTCTTGTCATGGAAAGTGCTGCTCATTAGCCGTTCGGAATCGGCAGAAAAATGTGGAATGGTTTAGAGTCGCTACAGGCGCCTGCCTGGCGACTGAACATACCCTAAGCGGAGCAACGGAGTTGCGTGAGCGGGTGTGAGCCCCGAAAAGGGAGTTACAATCCTGAAAACCCGCGAAGCGGGCCACCCAAGGTACTATTGCTCAAGACAAAACATTTTATGTTTGGCCTTAAGTCACAAACAAATTTAGCCTTTTGTCACTTGGCCTTATGTCACGGCACCACACACCACACACAATAACCACACCAACGTGAACGATGGCTCTGTAATCACAGGTACTTTGCTCGATCTGAAATAGTATATAGTTTGCTTCAGCTTTTTTAATATTTTACAAGCAAACTGCGTGTGACCACAGAGCGCTCTGTGGTAGCATACAGTTTGCTCTACAATACTTTCAAATTCGGTGAGCAGAAAATGGCTGAGCACAGACTAAGGAGATCTGTGCTGAACCTGATATACAGTTTGGCAATACGCGTCCTGGTTCACTCCGAGCTGTTGCACGACCAAATTTAATTTTTTTTGTTGAAAAAAAATAAAAGATTTTTTTCCAAATACATAATGTGTGTTGCGTATGTACATACGCGAATTCGGTATACGCGGTGTTTTCTTGGAATGCATCCCTCGCGTATATGGGAAGATTGCTGTATACCAAATTCTTAAAACATTTTTAAGAAAAGATTTTTGTTTTTACCAAATTCTTACAACATTTCGTCGGCGGAGAGCAAAATTGTTCTAAATCCACTTTTATTCGAAAACTAGGTAATGATGCAGTTTTACTAATAAGAACGTGTTCTTTCCGAATTTGAAATCCGTTTTGGTCTAAGTCTTTCCGTTCAGCAGATATTTGGCAGCCACTTTAGTCTAAGCGCCAATTTTTTCTGGTGAAATTCATTCCAAATTGTTCTAAGAGACATTTATGTATGGGATAGAACAATTTTCCATACTCTTACAGGTTTCAATAAAGAATATTCAAAATTGTTCTATATCCAGTTAACAATACAAATCGTCCATTTAAATGGGAAATACAGTTTGTTTTAAGCGACAAGGAATTCTCGTTTATTCTATCTCCTATGGAAATTTAAAACTATTTCGTAATGTAAAATAAGTACGTTCATAGAAAGAATTTGGATTATTGTTCTATCTCTAAGGAGTACGGTGCGAGAGCTCCGAACGGTATTGTAACTGACAAAAATTCGTTGTACTTCTGAGAATTTCACTTATGGCTTAAATACTTTGTAATTCTGAGAATTTGACTGAAAACAAAATACATAACCAGGCAGTTAGGTTGAAATTTTTAGTGTGTGATTAGTTTCAGTTGCAAAAGGTTCTGAAAAAGTGCATTCTCATTCACAATGGAAATAGAAATGAAGTAAGTAAAGTAAAATAAAATAAAATAAAATAAAATAAAATAAAATAAGCTGTTACCTTATGCTTGTTGTTAAGAAAACATACATATTATTATTAAAACTTATATACCAATTTGTTTTTTTTTTTTAAATAGTCCCACTAATCTTTTTTCTGAGAGCTCTTCAGATATAAATTTATCACCATCACTTCAAGGGTAGGTACAAATTAGAATTCTTGGTGGTCTCTAAATATAACTTATTTTCTCTCGTTAAAAGGATCATAGATAATATTTTGTCTGATAACGATGAACCCTTACAAACTCAAAGTGAAGCTGAAAGAGACATTGGGAATAAGTAGGACTCATAATCTGAATTATATTCAAAATGTCTCTTGACTGTTTTTTTTTTTTGTTAAGCGTAATGCATCCAACAACTACCACTGGTAAGGAAGCTTCTAGTTCAGCTCAAGATGGATCCACCCAACCACATAATCATGAAGACACCAGAATGAATGCAGAGACAAATCGAGATCCGTTGCTTTATCCTCGAAATGTAGAAGGGACAAGTGCACCACCGAAAAGAAAGCTAGCCAATCCCTATACTTGGAAAAAGGTAATTAAAAAACAACTACGGGAACAGGGAAAGGAATATTCAAATTATGAGGGAAAAAAAGTAGGTGCCCGAAAAGTCAAGCCTCCAAAGTGTGGATCTGCATGTTACTATAATTGCACATCATTCTTTTCTGAAGACATGCGAAAGAAAATTAATAGCGGTTTTTGGGCATTGAATGAAGGTCAAAAAAAGTTTTTTTACGCAAAATTTGTGCAAGTAGTTCCTAAGAAAAGGTTGCGCACGAAAAAGGAAAGTTAAAGACGATCAAATACTTTTAAATATTCCTTCGAATTTCACGGACAGCAATATCAAGTATGTCAATCTTTTTTCATGGCAACTCTAGACATTACGAAGTCTAGAATATATTATTATTTCAAACTTAATCACAATTCGATCACTGGATCACCAATGCCTTCAAAAAGAACAATGCAGCCAAAAACAAAACACCAACAGATAAAACTTTGCAAATTAAAAAACACATTGAGAGTTTCCCATGTATTGATTCACACTACGTAAGAGCATCTTCTCAAAAGCAGTATCTACAAGCTGGACTCAATCTTCGTAAAATGTATAATTTATACAAAGAAACAACGGAAGATCCACTCAAGTTTTGTTTGTATAGAAGCATTTTCACAACACAATATAACATTTCATTCTACAAACCGAAAAAAGATCAATGCGATGCATGCACAAAGTTTGAAAACGTAATCAATCCTTCTGCAAACGAAATCATTGAATATCAAGAACATAAAAGGCTTAACGCAAATGCAAAGGTGCGTCGTCAAGCGGATCGTGAGCTAAAGGATACAAAAGTTGCAGTAATATCTTATGACCTGCAAAGCGTTTTTTCCATGCCAGTTGCAAATATATCAAACTTTTATTACAAAAGAAAGTTCAGTATGTATAATCTTACAGGATTGTGTAATTTGAACAAGACAACATACTGTTCTTTGTGGTACGAAAGTCAGAGCGGAAGAAGTGGAAACGATATTGCTAGCGCCTTAATAAGGATTCTTAGAGCAGTGCTGGAAGACAACCCTGACGTGACGAAAATTATTCTCTGGTCAGATTCTTGCATACCTCAAAACAGGAATCGCTTAACGTCCTTGGCCTTGCTAAAATTCTTGGAAACTAGTCCCCAGATCGAAATGGTTACCCAACGTTTTTCTTCAGGACATTCAAGAATACAGGAGCTTGATGCGGTACACAGTGTAATTGATCGACATTTAAAAAATATATCATATTTCAGTCCGATTTCCCTTATGCGCAATCTCAAGAGCATGGATTATCCGAACATAAAATTAAAATTGATGCAACTAAACCAAAACGATTTTTATAACTACAGCATTGCAACACAAGGGTTGAATTTCATTCCCTACACAAAATGTAAGGAAATAATTTATGAGCAAAAAAAATTGCTCCAAATCAAGTACCGTGAAGATTATGGAGAAGACATTATCTCAACAGCCGTTTCCTTAGTAAATGAGAAAAAACTGCGAAGTAAAAAAAAACAAAGAGATACTGTTTTGCCAAAAGTGTCGAAAACCACGATCGGAGGTTTAATTTCAAAGGAAAAGAAAAGTGACATCGAGTCAATGTTTAAGTGGATGCCTATGGAAGATGTTCAGTTTTATAAAGCTATCCTGAAATAAGAATAATTAACAAAGATGTTTGTTTTGTTTTTTAATTATTTTCTGTTTTTTTACATAATAAAATGATGTTGATTTAATGTTTTGTTTTATGCTTTCTGTCTGGCTCATGTGATTAGAAATAGAAAAATAGAAATAAAAATTAAAATAACTTAATGGAACATAGACCAATACAAAAAGAGGTAAATGATATACTTAAAATGAGACCCCATTATGCCCTCTTGTTCTTACTCCCATATTTTGTTCTAAGTCCACATTTAATTTCAGAAAGATGCACATTTGTATAGGAATTGTTCTATGTCCATTTCTGGGTTTTTTGTTTCAAAAAACATTTATAAATAGTAGGTATTTATTAAAAAAGCTAAAATTTTACTTTATTGAAAGAAAAATGCAAACAATAAAAAAAAACACTACATGCACTACTTGTGAGCCAAAATATGCAGCCGTAATTCAATACAAAGTTAAAAAATCGTATCTTGTAAAATTTACTTTTTGTGACTTAGAACAATTTTGCTTTCCGCTGACGATTTTTAAGAAAAGATTTTTGAACGTCAACTTAAAATTTTTATTATTATACGAATAAAAATTAAATTCCAAAAAAGGATATTGATCCGTTATTGAGATAACGAATTTTTAAAAAAAAACTGATTTTTTGTGTCAAAACTAGAATTTTTTTTTTTATTTGGAAATACAATGTTCTTGAAACTTTATAAAAAAATTTACTAAAATCCGATATGCCGATAATGGGAAATTCAAAATTCGAAAAAATTGTTCTAAAGTAGGTTCAGTCAGTGATAATTTAAATATTTTTTTAAAAATCCAAAATATCTTTTTTGGAAAATTTGAATACACAATACAACCCAAACTATTGGAGGGCTTTGGCATTTAAAAAATATCAAAATCAGTTGTACTGTTTTTAAGAACATCAAAAACAAAAAACAGTGGTTTTTTCTTGAAACATTACCTAGATTTGACGCAATTAATTTTTTTATTTTTTCTTGTAAAAAAATTTGTGTAAATAATTCAAAAAATTTTTATGACAGGTACCGTTATTTTAGTCTTAATAAAAAAAAGTAAAAACATGTGGGGGTATTTAAAAATGCTACCTACTAGTTTAAGTAAAATCCGTTGAGTCGTTTAGGCTGTAGGTAAATAGACAGATTTGCGAGATCCACTTTTTTCGTCTTTTCTATCATCGCAATGAGTCTGATTAAAATCTAGAGTTCGCGGCTAGGCATCATTCCCGTTTTTGGAAATTAAAGGGTGATTTTTAAAAAAAAAAAACGCATAAAATTTGCAAAATCTCATCGATTCTTTATTTGAAACGTTAGATTGGTCCATGACATTTACTTTTTGAAGATAATTTCATTTAAATGTTGACCGCGGCTGCGTCTTAGGTGGTCCATTCGGAAAGTCCAATTTTGGGTAACTTTTTCGAGCATTTCGGCCGGAATAGCCCGAATTTCTTCGGAAATGTTGTCTTCCAAAGCTGGAATAGTTGCTGGCTTATTTGTGTAGACTTTAGACTTGACGTAGCCCCACAAAAAATAGTCTAAAGGCGTCAAATCGCATGATCTTGGTGGCCAACTTACCGGTCCATTCCTTGAGATGAATTGTTCTCCGAAGTTTTCCCTCAAAATGGCCATAGAATCGCGAGCTGTGTGGCATGTAGCGCCATCTTGTTGAAACCACATGTCAACCAAGTTCAGTTCTTCCATTTTTGGCAACAAAAAGTTTGTTAGCATTGAACGATAGCGATCGCCATTCACCGTAACGTTGCGTCCAACAGCATCTTTGAAAAAATACGGTCCAATGATTCCACCAGCGTACAAACCACACCAAACAGTGCATTTTTCGGGATGCATGGGCAGTTCTTGAACGGCTTCTGGTTGCTCTTCACTCCAAATGCGGCAATTTTGCTTATTTACGTAGCCATTCAACCAGAAATGAGCCTCATCGCTGAACAAAATTTGTCGATAAAAAAGCGGATTTTCTGCCAACTTTTCTAGGGCCCATTCACTGAAAATTCGACGTTGTGGCAGATCGTTCGGCTTCAGTTCTTGCACGAGCTGTATTTTATACGGTTTTACACCAAGATCTTTGCGTAAAATCTTCCATGTGGTCGAATAACACAAACCCAATTGCTGCGAACGGCGACGAATCGACATTTCACGGTCTTCAGCAACACTCTCAGAAACAGACGCAATATTCTCTTCTGTACGCACTGTACGCATTCGTGTGGTTGGTTTAATGTCCAATAAAGTAAACTGAGTGCGAAACTTGGTCACAATCGCATTAATTGTTTGCTCACTTGGTCGATTATGTAGACCATAAATCGGACGTAAAGCGCGAAACACATTTCGAACCGAACACTGATTTTGGTAATAAAATTCAATGATTTGCAAGCGTTGCTCGTTAGTAAGTCTATTCATGATGAAATGTCAAAGCATACTGAGCATCTTTCTCTTTGACACCATATCTGAAATCCCGCGTGATCTGTCAAATACTAATGCATGAAAATCCTAACCTCAAAAAAATCACCCGTTATTTTACTTGCGATAAAGGTACTATAGGGAAGGTTTTGCATTTGAAAAAAAATATAACTCGAGATTTAGATCAAATTTGACATAACGATGATAGAGAACACGAAAAAAGTGGGTCCAGCAATTCCGTCTGTATGTCTGTACCTCGACTTAAAGTCTAAACTTTCTTCAAACTTGGTACTTAAGGTTCTTCGGTAATTCTTTAGAGGAGAAATTAATTTTTTTTTTTGCTCCAAGACTAGCGGTACTTCCGATACAGCTGTTATGCAAAATCTTATTTATCTCGAAAACGACTCGAACTATTTTGATAGAAAAATTACATGTGCTATTATGGGCACGGGCTACATTTTTGTTGAAAAAAAAAAATAAGAAAAAGTGTTATTAACTGCACCTGTCATAGGACTTTTTTTTGACTTTCGACTTTGTCACCTACGTCTCTATATTTTTTTGTGTTTTTGAAAGACAAATTTTAGAAAAATCAATGTCTTGAAAACGTGTGAACGATAATTTTTTGAAAAATATTTCCTAGAATCTATATTACTAAAAGCTCAAAATTGGCATTCAAATTTTTTTTCTTGAAAACATCTTACAGAAATTTGTTATATAAAAAATGAATTTAATAATAAAACGATTTTTAAACTTTGTTTGCATAAATTAATACTCTTATAAGATTTAGAAGGCAATTTTATGCATTTGAACATTTTTATCTCATTAAACCTATATGTATTTTATATATATTTTTAAGTAATTTTTAATTTACAAAGTACTTTTACATTAGAGTAAGTACGTGCGTTCTAGTCGTGCATTTTATTTTTGAACCATTAATTAGATTTTACTAAATGAATAATAAATGAATAACAGAGGTCGCATCAACAATATAGTCCCAATCGGCTGATAAAGTTCGGAAATCTCCATTGGAAAACTCTTTGGTACTAAGGTAAAAAATATAATTCTCAAAAACTTCGCTTGAGCTCTAAATTCATTTTAAATAATTTTTAATACAAATTAAATTAAATCTAAAAAATGCTAAATCAAATAAACAAATCAAATAAAAATAAATAAAAATATGGCTTATGCTAGTTCAGACCATGGACAAAATTGACAACTGGAAAAATTATTTTGAATATGAATTCTTTTTTTTTAGATTAAGAATTTTATTTTTCAATTTGTTTTATATACAATTTGATTAAAACTATCTTATTACTAAATTAAATCATGTTGGCTCAACAATAAGGGCCCAACGTTCTTCATTTGGCTTTACATAATGTTATTTGCTAACAATATCATATTAATGTTTTCTTAATCTAATTCATGATTTTTTTAATATTAACTAAATAATAATTTTTGATGAGTGGGCCAATGCCCTACGCATCACGCTACCGAGACCACTTGAGGACGATAGTCCTCAAGTGATAATTGATAAACGATAAAACCTAAATTGGGATGGACCTGATCATGTGGTCTCGGTAGCGTGATGCGTAGGGCATTGGCTTCTGACGACGTTAGGTCTGGGTTCAAATCTCAGTCAAGGCAAAAAGTTTTTCGATTAAACTTGATAGTATAAAGGCTAAGCACCACTAATAAAAGAGCTGATGATCGGCTTGGCAACCGTGAAATAGCTATAACTCCAGCCAAATAAGAACCCCCTTGGTGGTAGTTCATTCAAGTTGTTGCTGTAATATTGAAAAATTCATAAAAACGAATTAATTACATGTCATTTAAGATTTTCCTCTAATAACATAATTCTTGTACATGTATAAATTCCGTTGAACTCTAATTCTAGAACTATCAGATAAAGCAGCGATCAAGTCGTGTATTTTATTTTAATTATTTGTTCAATTTCACTCAAACTTAAGGTAAAAAAGGGTTTTTCAACTGGCGCGGGTAGATTTGGTGACATTTGTCAATTATGTTGTTTATGATTTCGTTATTGATGCAAAATCAGAGGTGATTAACACGATTGAACAGCTCGTCCAAATGATAAAACTTTATTATCAAAATGAGTATTCGTTAGTGAAAACGTTGCACGCGTTGCGTCTAGTTTACGTTAGTCGTGGTAACCCTTCGCGGTCGTATGGTGGCCAACAACATTTGTACGTCAAAAAAGTCAAAATCGGTCGAGAACATCTCCGTTGTTCGTGAAAGTGTACATCAGAACCCGAGGCTGTCGATTCCTCGCCGTGGGCAAGAACTCGGCCTTTCGTAGACTTCAATTTGACGAATTCTGCATCGAGACTTAGACCTACACCCATAAAAGATCTAACTGACCCAGAAGCACAAAGTTCATGACCTTAGACAACGCCGTTTGTTCGCTGACTGGACTTCGGAGCGTTTAGAAAAGGCTTCGGTCTAAAAACCATTTTTAACAGCGATGCGCTTTTTTGGATGCTTACCACAAGATACTCACCAGATCTCAATGCATACTAAAAAGGTACCGTTTGGTGTATATGTATTTTGATCCGGCGGTGTTATTGGTCCGTAATTTTTCAAAAACGACGCAGTTACCGTCAATTGCGAGCGCTACATAACGATGATATCCTCGTTGCTGCGTGGCCCGATTGACATTCGTATAAGCGATTTGAGGATAAGTTTATCGCTCACGTTGACGTGAATTGGCCATCAAGGTCATTTGATTCCGCTAGATTGTTTAACTTATAAGGTGACCTAAAGTTGCAGGTCTATGCTAACAAACCACAATCGATTGATGTCCTTAAGGTGAACAATTATTGAACATATCACAGGCCATCACTCAAATTCATCCGGGAAAAGTTATTGAAAATTGGACCACATAGGCCTACATAGGCATTTGAATAAAAAAAAAATGTTAATGCCTCACACAGCTTGTTTATTCCATTCCTACATCTACCCGTTCTAATCGAAAAAACGCCCTACAAGCAGACTTCCTTATTTCAATATTAATTATAAAAAAAGCATCGCCTACAAATAAGTGTACTCGAAAGTAATATTAATTAACTTCTGTCAAAAATGCCAAATTAAAATGGTATCTAAGGTATCTTCGTCAATTCAAAAATACTAATATCAATCTTTTGTTAATTGCACACACAAAATTACTCAAAGAAAAGTTCACCTTAATAACTACTTAGTTAAAATATAATTTTTCAAACCCTCATTATAAAATTTAATTAACTCGCGTTATTTGTAACTCGGTAACCACCTTCCCACAGTCGACAAAAAGAAAGTCAACAGAGCGACAGTAATCAATTCGCATAGGATCTTAAATCTCTCAGGACATTCGTTAAATAACAACCTGAAAAGCAACCCCATACTAGTGGGTAGGTAGGTTAGTTAGATACCTGGCACCTCTAGAGCAATTATATAACTTTATAACCCCTAAACTTCTTATGCAAATAAAACTTCTAAATCCAGAAATGACCACCCGAATCAACAGAGTGTGTAATAATAATTATTCCCAGACATGCCCGAGAGAGTAATAAAACGCTTCTTAATCCGAACAAAAGCAATTACTCAAAGTCGTCCTTAAAGATGAGTTAAATTTCTTTATTTTGCCTCGAATTTGCATCCTTTTCTTTCACAGATGATTTTTCTTTTGGGGCAAAATATCAAGGGATAAAATGAAAATTGTGTTAATTTACCATAATTTTTCCCACTGTGGTTGAACAAAAAAAAAAAACAAAAAAAAAAAAATACTCAGCCTTCAGAATTAACTTTTAATTTCAGTGTTTGTAATGCGAATGTCGGCAAACACAAAATTTTATGGAACTTATTCAAAGTTTCAGTTCAAGAGAAAATGGAAAAAAAGAGGCTAAGGGCTGGTGGTGAAAACGGAGAAAATTATAGTTTACCGAGTTAATATAAAACAACAGCACAAAATAAGGACTCTCAACAGGACAAACAAAGTTGGAACTATTAATTAGAAATTAAGTCCGCTTATAGGATGTTATAGCAGAAGTGATGGGTTTGGTTTGGGAGTGCCGATGGGATCAGGCTAAAAGGAATCAAATATAAACTGGACCCCTACAACACATCAACGTAAATATTTCGTATTTATTCAGTCCGTATTTTCTATGTAGTTTCCCTGAGGGGTAAGTACTTGGTTTGTGAATAATTTAGATATTAATATTAATGCTACAAGGTAATTTTGGTTACTATACAAATTGTCCATTAATACAGGCGAGTAGACGATTGTATACATTATTTAAAGTGGACTATGTTTTCGCTTAGACGGGAAGTGAGTTGATTTGAAGTTCTTCCAAATATTGGTTTTATTTAGGTATTGGAATTAAACTTTTAAATGCTTCAGAAGATTGACCTTACTTGTTAAAAGATATGAAGAACTTAAGTTTTGGAAGGAATCAATTTATTCCTTAAATTTAAATCCCAAAACTTCAAATTTGAATTTATATTTTCATGCAATTCATTTTGCCTCCAAAATATTTTTTGCAAGGCTTATTTATAAAAAAATTATACAAAATTGTCTTTTATTCTCGTCCAAGTGTGGATACCAATTTAGTGTATTAGAGAATTTAAGATAGGACCCTAAACAAAAACCTTAATAATGCGCTTCGCAGTGACAGAGAGGCACTACTATCTATGCTTGTGTAGCCGATCTAAATTTTTGTTTTATATTGTAAGGGCATTAGAAAGAGTAGGGCAAGCATTATTATTATTATCATGGAGCTTGAATTTGTATTGCGAACTCTAGCCAGGTGGTGGCGCTGAAATTAGCGCTAGATTTTACAGTGGAGAGTAGGATAAGATCCAAAACAAGTAGTAAAAAAGAGAATATTTTATTACTAAATTTAGCAAATACAAATCTAGCAAGTACTGTCCCTATACTTAAACTTTCGTCTTTCTGATAGTACTATGTATAACTTTTATATACAAAGGTTTTATTTAGTTATTTACTAATATGACTGACTGTTTAGTTCCTCTGGGCCCTCTTCCGACCCTCCTCCTTGGACGAGCTTCCGAAAAGGATCTATGCACCCATTCTGTTCCTCTAGCTCCTCTTCAAGTAGCTCACTGGACAGATTCTCCTCCGAGAGTTCCAAACGTTTAGTTCCCTACATTGCGTGCTAGGGATATAAGCTTTCCGATAAGGATCTCGACGGTTTAGTTCCTCCTCAAGGATAGCTAATTTTTTTCCCCAGTTTGCGTGCTTGGGACATATTATATGAAGTACCGTGTTCGTTATTTTAAGCTTTTGAAAATTGTATTAAACGAAATAATATGTTATTTGAGGAAAAATAAATATTTATTGTAAACTACATTATATGAAATACCGTGTTAAAAATGCAAACTAAATAAAATGCACTACTGGGTCGCACGAAATTGCTCCTATGTAATAGACTAGGAATTTTAAAAACGAATGTTATTGGAGAAAATTGTTCATAAGGATAAATTTAATTTTTTAAGCTCTTTTAGTAGTAGGAGATAAAAACAGAATACTATGTAAATATGAATTTATGCAAGAACAAAAATTATAAGCCGTTGTAGAGGGTTATTTTAAAAAAAAATAAGCTTTTATATACAAAATTTTTAAAACATTTTTAAGAAAAAAAAAATTTGGTACGCTAAATTTAAGTTTTCATTACTTTACGAATGAAAATTAAATTTCAAAAAAAAAAATATTGAGTCGTTTCTAAGATATCAAAGGGCACGGTAGTGCCCAGCGTAGTTCTAGCACTACACCCTTTTTACAGGAACAAACTCAGGCGGTTTTTGACCCCTCCCTATCTTCAGTATACCAATGAAGTCAGAAACTTAAAACTCCGAACATGTGCTAAGCTAGCCAGGCACAGGAGGCGTCTCACCAAATATCAATTTTCTAGCATAAGCGGTTCATGAGATATAAGGCCTCAAAAATCACAAAAACCGTAACTGACTGACTGACTGACTGCCAGATCATCAAAATTATGGAGCACTTCCCGACATCGTAGAATCTTGTAATTTTGCACAACGGTAGGTCTTGTTATGCAAGCGGAGGAAAAAATCGAAAATTTGAAATTTTCCATTCGGGGGCGTGGTATCCGCCCGATTTCTCCGAATTGGTGTTGGTTGAATGGAGCACCTGCGACTGCTGTAAAACTATGAAATTTGGTTAAGTGGCAGGGCTTAGATTGCATACAAAGAAAAAAATATAAAATTTGAGGTTTTCCATTCAGGGGAGTGGTATCCGCCTACTTACTTAGAACTGATGTATATTATATGGCACACTTACGATTGCAGTAGAACAATGAAATTTGGTAGAACGGTAATGACCAACAATAAAAATTTAGGTTTTTTATTCAGGGGCGTGGCATCCGCCCACTTTCTGAGAAAATGTTTAATTTATATGGAGCACTTCCAATTGCCGTAGAATGATGAAATTTGGTAGAGTGGTAAAGCTTAATGTACACTCAAAGCGAAAAATATAAAATCTAAGATTTTTCATTCGAATTGTCTTTTAAGTGTCATTTTTAAACTATACATGCATTTTGAAAATTTATGACTTTTCTTAGAATTAGAGTGCTCGATTTGGTACTCTATGTTATTTTAACATGAATGAAAAAAGAACACATTTGCATAATTGAGCTTACATAAAAAAAATCTTAACTGTGATGTGAACTATAATCATACCACTAATTAGGCTATTAATTGGTGGGCTACCTTCATTTAAAAAAAGGAGTTAAAATTGCAACAAAAACATCATCGCATCCTCAACAATTATTGCTTTTTTATGACTTTGAGCGGATGTAGGTACTAGTATTTAACATTAAAGTAGGTATGTTAGTGTTAGGTATCTTGCCAGGACAAGCAGAAACAATGGAAGCGCAAATCAAAACAACCAATAACAAAAAGAAAATATACCAAAAAAAAAATAGGAAGCTATAAAATAAGTTGATTTTATAAGATAGAGTTCACCCTTCTTACTGACTAAAATTTGATGGGCTTACTGGTCAAGTTTTCAAAACCTTTTGAATTGGGCATACAAAAACTTGCCAAGTAAGCCCATCAAATTTTAGGCAGTAATCATTAAATAATAAAATTTCTCTATTACATTGTAGCTGTTTCAATATTATTCTACTTTAAATATTCGGTATTTAACCTTCATGAAGTAAGAACTTGGCGTACTTTTAGATCTCACTACTTTTCACGGCTGACTTGTTACACAAAGGTTTTTGTATAGGAGAACTTGGCTCTTTTTTAACATTTATGTTTTTGGTCTGATCGAATTTTCCAAAAAAAAAAATGACTTTTTTTTCCAAACATTCAAGGAAGATTTTTTTTAAAGTCTTAAAACGCAATGTTTTTTAAACTTTTTAGAAGCATTTCTACAAACATTTTTATTAAAATTCGTTATGTCGATAATGAGAAATTCAAATTAGAAAAAATGGTTCTATGGTAGGTCCAAGCTGTAATACATAACTTAATTTCATTTTTACTTGCGACTTATAGGTATTATAAGGCAAGTTATGCATTCGTAAAAAAAATCGAACTCGAGATTTTGATCAAAGTTGACATTACGATGATAGCGAAAACCAAAAAAGTGGGTCTCGCAATTCTGTCTGTCTGTCGGTTCGACTACAGCCTAAGCGGCTCGGCAGATTTTCTTCAAACTTGGTAGAATCTTAATATTTCGAAAACACCATGTTCGATTTTTTTCAAACTTGACAAATGAAAGTTTTTTAACATAATTTACAAGATTTGAGAAAAAAAAATTTGTTTTATCTTAAACTAACGGTACCTTCCATACAAAAGTTAAAAAATGGTTTTCCAAAATCGTATTTTTCTCGAAAACGGTTCCGAGAATTTTTCTAAATTTTTTTTTCTTTTGACTAATTTTTACGATCTATAATCTAGTAAAAAAAAATTTGAAATCTAGATATTACTGACTGTACCTACCATACAATGATTTTTTCGAATTTTGAATTTCTCATTATCGGCATAACGGATTTTAATGAAATTAATAAAGAAGCTCCTAAAAAGTTTAAAAAACATTGCATTTCAAAACTTAAAAAAAAATATTTTTTTTCAGTTTTTGGAAAAAAAAGTCATTTTTTTTTTGGAAAATTCGATATCTCGAGAGCGGCTTAGTATTTTTCTTGGAAATTTAACTCTCATTCGTACAATAACAAAAACTTTAAGTTGGCGTACCAATGTTTTTTTTAAATGTTTTAAAAATTTTGTATATGAAAGCTTATTTTTTTAAGGAACCACTACAATGACTTATAATTTTTGTTCTTGCATAAATTCATATTTGAATAGCATTCTGTTTTTATCTGTCAACGGCCTTGGCTTTGATGAAAGCATCGCTTCCCATCGATCAGCGAAATCAAGCATCATTGCGCATGGTTAGTACTTGGATGGGGGAACGTTCAAATACCAACCGTGTGCTGTTGACATGTGTGACTTTCTGTTGTTCTTTCTTTCTGTCTGTCTCTCTCTGTTGTATTGTCTAAGCCGATGGCCTCAGTTGCCAGTGCTTTAAGTGTCTCTACTTTGTAGATTTATCTACGGAGTAGTGCAAAATGTAATGTAATGTAATGTTTTTATCTCTTACTACTAAAAGAATTTAAAAATTCATTTTATCCTTATGAACAGTTTTCTTTAATAACATTCCTTTTTAAAATTCCTGGTCTATTACATAGGAGCAAGATCGTGCGACCCAGTCGTGCATTTTATTTTTATTAAATTAAAGATCATAAAAATTAATTGAACGAAAAAAAAATGTTATCTCTAGGCGCCGTTTTCGAGAAAAAAAACCCATATCTACCAAGTTTGAAGAAAATCTGCCGAGCCATTTAGTTGTAACCGAACAGACAGACAGACATGCAGAATTAAGAGACCCACTTTTTTGGTCTTCACTATCATCGTAATATCAACTTTGATTAAAATCTCGAGTTCGATTTTTTTTTTACGAATGCATAACTTGCCTTAGTACCTATAAGTCGCAAGTAAAAATTATGTATGATATGGTTGAATTTCGGCAAATGGGCTACTCTAGTTTTGATTACTAATTGGTGAATTTGGTTTTTCCGAAAAATTACACAAAAAAATTATCTGGCTACGGCCTTGGACACACAGACATACGGACATACAGACAGACAGACAGACGGAATTGTCGGACTCACTTTATTCGTCTTCGCTATCATCTTAACGCCAACTTTGATCAAAATCTCGAATTCGATGTTATTTCCACATGCAGAACTTGCCCTATAGTACCTTTATCGCAAGTAAAAATAAACATCATAACTTGCCGTTCAAGGAGAGCTTAAACAAAAACTTAAATTTATTATTTAAGGAATCACAAAAAAAAAATACGTCCATCTCCTTAGATTTTAGCTCCATACACAATTTGACACACATTTAAATTCAAAGACGCGGTCCTTAAAACGTAAACCACTTTCTTCTTCGTCATGGTAATTTTATCCCTGATGGAGACCTCGAATATTCAGTTCATTCTGAGGAATAATGTCTATCTGCTGTTTGAACTTATATGAATGCGCCAGTATACATATACATACAGGGGACATAAAGGGGACTTATTTATGTCCTTGTTGTTAAACAAAAGATAATAATTACTTTCGATATTTAATCGAACTCTTTTTTGTTTTTGTTTCGTGAATCAGTTTTAAAAAGGGTTCAAAATTTCCTAGAACATAAATTCAGTATGGCCGCTGGTAATGGTTGCTGAAATTTTTAGCAACCAAATGGTAAACACTAAGGTCTGTCTTTTGCCTACCGCCCTATCATTGGAATGCAAATTTTGGAAGATAAAATGGTTTCATTTTTTTTTGTAGTATTGCAACGCCCTATATCATAATTTAAATGACATTTTGGCTGTTGGGAATCGTATGGGAAGGACACATAAATCAATCGAACGCCGCTTAAGAAACACCAAAACCAGTGTTATTTTGGTGTTTGTGTGTGTTGTGCCGCAAAACACAACTGATGTTATTTTGTCCCATAAATCTCCGGACGCTAATGCAAAGGATATTGATTTTATCAATTCTCAAAACGGAAAACCAATATGACAAAGTGAGATAAATGTTTTATGTTGATTTGCTGACCGAGATATTGAAAGGGGTTGAACGAGGGCAACGAAAACAGCGATGAATGAAGTTGTGGTGACTTTTAGCGGAGAGTATGCATAATATATTTGGCGAACGGATAAAACGGATGAATGGATAAATCAAGCTAAAGTTGGTTTTATTCCCACGATACATCATTTGAGATGAACATGATGATTAAAGGATATTGGGTTTTCGGTTGAAATAAATTTTTAAATGTTAATGTGTTCTTTTACATAAATGTGTGTAAGACCACAACCTAAATGCCCGTTTACTAAAAATGAAGGATTAATTAAGGGTTTAAATAGTATACCATTTCAGAGATTATTTAAATCAATACCATTGAAGTTTTATTCAATAGAACAACTCTTTCGAAATGAGGCGGTGGTAACTTAGGAGCTTTACAAATTTGAAATGGCCGTTAAAAGCTACATAGTTCATGATAACACATAACCAATTAAAGATATAATTTTATATGATATGTTCTAAAATTTGAACTAAGGTTTTGAACACATTTTTTTTGTTAATAAGCAAATGCATTCGAAACTCCAATCTTTTTGATGAAATTACCCAATTAACATACTCTCCAGAGCTAAGCTCTTGAAATCTGAACAAGAAAAACTCCCATACAACTCTTTTATATTGCATTGCTTTACTTAAGTATTAATATCTTGTTATGAATCTGAAATGGGTATCATAACACTTTAATTTTAGGTCTTATGTACACACTTTTGCAGCTTAAAAGTACTTAAATCTTATAGCTATATTATTTTTTATTCTTGTAATAATATGTTATTTGAGGAAAAATAAATATTTATTGTAAACTACATTATATGAAATACCGTGTTAAAAATGCAAACTAAATAAAATGCACTACTGGGTCGCACGAAATTGCTCCTATGTAATAGACTAGGAATTTTAAAAACGAATGTTATTGGAGAAAATTGTTCATAAGGATAAATTTAATTTTTTAAGCTCTTTTAGTAGTAGGAGATAAAAACAGAATACTATGTAAATATGAATTTATGCAAGAACAAAAATTATAAGCCGTTGTAGAGGGTTATTTTAAAAAAAAATAAGCTTTTATATACAAAATTTTTAAAACATTTTTAAGAAAAAAAAAATTTGGTACGCTAAATTTAAGTTTTCATTACTTTACGAATGAAAATTAAATTTCAAAAAAAAAAATATTGAGTCGTTTCTAAGATATCAAAGGGCACGGTAGTGCCCAGCGTAGTTCTAGCACTACACCCTTTTTACAGGAACAAACTCAGGCGGTTTTTGACCCCTCCCTATCTTCAGTATACCAATGAAGTCAGAAACTTAAAACTCCGAACATGTGCTAAGCTAGCCAGGCACAGGAGGCGTCTCACCAAATATCAATTTTCTAGCATAAGCGGTTCATGAGATATAAGGCCTCAAAAATCACAAAAACCGTAACTGACTGACTGACTGACTGCCAGATCATCAAAATTATGGAGCACTTCCCGACATCGTAGAATCTTGTAATTTTGCACAACGGTAGGTCTTGTTATGCAAGCGGAGGAAAAAATCGAAAATTTGAAATTTTCCATTCGGGGGCGTGGTATCCGCCCGATTTCTCCGAATTGGTGTTGGTTGAATGGAGCACCTGCGACTGCTGTAAAACTATGAAATTTGGTTAAGTGGCAGGGCTTAGATTGCATACAAAGAAAAAAATATAAAATTTGAGGTTTTCCATTCAGGGGAGTGGTATCCGCCTACTTACTTAGAACTGATGTATATTATATGGCACACTTACGATTGCAGTAGAACAATGAAATTTGGTAGAACGGTAATGACCAACAATAAAAATTTAGGTTTTTTATTCAGGGGCGTGGCATCCGCCCACTTTCTGAGAAAATGTTTAATTTATATGGAGCACTTCCAATTGCCGTAGAATGATGAAATTTGGTAGAGTGGTAAAGCTTAATGTACACTCAAAGCGAAAAATATAAAATCTAAGATTTTTCATTCGAATTGTCTTTTAAGTGTCATTTTTAAACTATACATGCATTTTGAAAATTTATGACTTTTCTTAGAATTAGAGTGCTCGATTTGGTACTCTATGTTATTTTAACATGAATGAAAAAAGAACACATTTGCATAATTGAGCTTACATAAAAAAAATCTTAACTGTGATGTGAACTATAATCATACCACTAATTAGGCTATTAATTGGTGGGCTACCTTCATTTAAAAAAAGGAGTTAAAATTGCAACAAAAACATCATCGCATCCTCAACAATTATTGCTTTTTTATGACTTTGAGCGGATGTAGGTACTAGTATTTAACATTAAAGTAGGTATGTTAGTGTTAGGTATCTTGCCAGGACAAGCAGAAACAATGGAAGCGCAAATCAAAACAACCAATAACAAAAAGAAAATATACCAAAAAAAAAATAGGAAGCTATAAAATAAGTTGATTTTATAAGATAGAGTTCACCCTTCTTACTGACTAAAATTTGATGGGCTTACTGGTCAAGTTTTCAAAACCTTTTGAATTGGGCATACAAAAACTTGCCAAGTAAGCCCATCAAATTTTAGGCAGTAATCATTAAATAATAAAATTTCTCTATTACATTGTAGCTGTTTCAATATTATTCTACTTTAAATATTCGGTATTTAACCTTCATGAAGTAAGAACTTGGCGTACTTTTAGATCTCACTACTTTTCACGGCTGACTTGTTACACAAAGGTTTTTGTATAGGAGAACTTGGCTCTTTTTTAACATTTATGTTTTTGGTCTGATCGAATTTTCCAAAAAAAAAAATGACTTTTTTTTCCAAACATTCAAGGAAGATTTTTTTTAAAGTCTTAAAACGCAATGTTTTTTAAACTTTTTAGAAGCATTTCTACAAACATTTTTATTAAAATTCGTTATGTCGATAATGAGAAATTCAAATTAGAAAAAATGGTTCTATGGTAGGTCCAAGCTGTAATACATAACTTAATTTCATTTTTACTTGCGACTTATAGGTATTATAAGGCAAGTTATGCATTCGTAAAAAAAATCGAACTCGAGATTTTGATCAAAGTTGACATTACGATGATAGCGAAAACCAAAAAAGTGGGTCTCGCAATTCTGTCTGTCTGTCGGTTCGACTACAGCCTAAGCGGCTCGGCAGATTTTCTTCAAACTTGGTAGAATCTTAATATTTCGAAAACACCATGTTCGATTTTTTTCAAACTTGACAAATGAAAGTTTTTTAACATAATTTACAAGATTTGAGAAAAAAAAATTTGTTTTATCTTAAACTAACGGTACCTTCCATACAAAAGTTAAAAAATGGTTTTCCAAAATCGTATTTTTCTCGAAAACGGTTCCGAGAATTTTTCTAAATTTTTTTTTCTTTTGACTAATTTTTACGATCTATAATCTAGTAAAAAAAAATTTGAAATCTAGATATTACTGACTGTACCTACCATACAATGATTTTTTCGAATTTTGAATTTCTCATTATCGGCATAACGGATTTTAATGAAATTAATAAAGAAGCTCCTAAAAAGTTTAAAAAACATTGCATTTCAAAACTTAAAAAAAAATATTTTTTTTCAGTTTTTGGAAAAAAAAGTCATTTTTTTTTTGGAAAATTCGATATCTCGAGAGCGGCTTAGTATTTTTCTTGGAAATTTAACTCTCATTCGTACAATAACAAAAACTTTAAGTTGGCGTACCAATGTTTTTTTTAAATGTTTTAAAAATTTTGTATATGAAAGCTTATTTTTTTAAGGAACCACTACAATGACTTATAATTTTTGTTCTTGCATAAATTCATATTTGAATAGCATTCTGTTTTTATCTGTCAACGGCCTTGGCTTTGATGAAAGCATCGCTTCCCATCGATCAGCGAAATCAAGCATCATTGCGCATGGTTAGTACTTGGATGGGGGAACGTTCAAATACCAACCGTGTGCTGTTGACATGTGTGACTTTCTGTTGTTCTTTCTTTCTGTCTGTCTCTCTCTGTTGTATTGTCTAAGCCGATGGCCTCAGTTGCCAGTGCTTTAAGTGTCTCTACTTTGTAGATTTATCTACGGAGTAGTGCAAAATGTAATGTAATGTAATGTTTTTATCTCTTACTACTAAAAGAATTTAAAAATTCATTTTATCCTTATGAACAGTTTTCTTTAATAACATTCCTTTTTAAAATTCCTGGTCTATTACATAGGAGCAAGATCGTGCGACCCAGTCGTGCATTTTATTTTTATTAAATTAAAGATCATAAAAATTAATTGAACGAAAAAAAAATGTTATCTCTAGGCGCCGTTTTCGAGAAAAAAAACCCATATCTACCAAGTTTGAAGAAAATCTGCCGAGCCATTTAGTTGTAACCGAACAGACAGACAGACATGCAGAATTAAGAGACCCACTTTTTTGGTCTTCACTATCATCGTAATATCAACTTTGATTAAAATCTCGAGTTCGATTTTTTTTTTACGAATGCATAACTTGCCTTAGTACCTATAAGTCGCAAGTAAAAATTATGTATGATATGGTTGAATTTCGGCAAATGGGCTACTCTAGTTTTGATTACTAATTGGTGAATTTGGTTTTTCCGAAAAATTACACAAAAAAATTATCTGGCTACGGCCTTGGACACACAGACATACGGACATACAGACAGACAGACAGACGGAATTGTCGGACTCACTTTATTCGTCTTCGCTATCATCTTAACGCCAACTTTGATCAAAATCTCGAATTCGATGTTATTTCCACATGCAGAACTTGCCCTATAGTACCTTTATCGCAAGTAAAAATAAACATCATAACTTGCCGTTCAAGGAGAGCTTAAACAAAAACTTAAATTTATTATTTAAGGAATCACAAAAAAAAAATACGTCCATCTCCTTAGATTTTAGCTCCATACACAATTTGACACACATTTAAATTCAAAGACGCGGTCCTTAAAACGTAAACCACTTTCTTCTTCGTCATGGTAATTTTATCCCTGATGGAGACCTCGAATATTCAGTTCATTCTGAGGAATAATGTCTATCTGCTGTTTGAACTTATATGAATGCGCCAGTATACATATACATACAGGGGACATAAAGGGGACTTATTTATGTCCTTGTTGTTAAACAAAAGATAATAATTACTTTCGATATTTAATCGAACTCTTTTTTGTTTTTGTTTCGTGAATCAGTTTTAAAAAGGGTTCAAAATTTCCTAGAACATAAATTCAGTATGGCCGCTGGTAATGGTTGCTGAAATTTTTAGCAACCAAATGGTAAACACTAAGGTCTGTCTTTTGCCTACCGCCCTATCATTGGAATGCAAATTTTGGAAGATAAAATGGTTTCATTTTTTTTTGTAGTATTGCAACGCCCTATATCATAATTTAAATGACATTTTGGCTGTTGGGAATCGTATGGGAAGGACACATAAATCAATCGAACGCCGCTTAAGAAACACCAAAACCAGTGTTATTTTGGTGTTTGTGTGTGTTGTGCCGCAAAACACAACTGATGTTATTTTGTCCCATAAATCTCCGGACGCTAATGCAAAGGATATTGATTTTATCAATTCTCAAAACGGAAAACCAATATGACAAAGTGAGATAAATGTTTTATGTTGATTTGCTGACCGAGATATTGAAAGGGGTTGAACGAGGGCAACGAAAACAGCGATGAATGAAGTTGTGGTGACTTTTAGCGGAGAGTATGCATAATATATTTGGCGAACGGATAAAACGGATGAATGGATAAATCAAGCTAAAGTTGGTTTTATTCCCACGATACATCATTTGAGATGAACATGATGATTAAAGGATATTGGGTTTTCGGTTGAAATAAATTTTTAAATGTTAATGTGTTCTTTTACATAAATGTGTGTAAGACCACAACCTAAATGCCCGTTTACTAAAAATGAAGGATTAATTAAGGGTTTAAATAGTATACCATTTCAGAGATTATTTAAATCAATACCATTGAAGTTTTATTCAATAGAACAACTCTTTCGAAATGAGGCGGTGGTAACTTAGGAGCTTTACAAATTTGAAATGGCCGTTAAAAGCTACATAGTTCATGATAACACATAACCAATTAAAGATATAATTTTATATGATATGTTCTAAAATTTGAACTAAGGTTTTGAACACATTTTTTTTGTTAATAAGCAAATGCATTCGAAACTCCAATCTTTTTGATGAAATTACCCAATTAACATACTCTCCAGAGCTAAGCTCTTGAAATCTGAACAAGAAAAACTCCCATACAACTCTTTTATATTGCATTGCTTTACTTAAGTATTAATATCTTGTTATGAATCTGAAATGGGTATCATAACACTTTAATTTTAGGTCTTATGTACACACTTTTGCAGCTTAAAAGTACTTAAATCTTATAGCTATATTATTTTTTATTCTTGTAATAAGAATATACATATAAACTTATAGTCTTATAAGAATCCTTTACTGAAAACTCAATTCTAAATATGTCCTTATAATCCCATAACAAATCATATTTAAGAGCTTAAATTAAATTAAATTAAATTAAATTATTTTTTTACGTTTTTTTTTGTTTTATAATTCACACGCTCTCAAGAGTATGTAAAGTGACCCTTATAATGCTAAACACACTACGGGCGATACGAATCTCTATATTTGACGCTACGACCAAAATTAGGGTCGGGGGTAAACTGATTCCTAAAAAAGCGGGTATCACAGGTGAACTGATAAAGGGGAGGAATACAACTGGCTACTTCGAGTGAGCATTGCTTGTACTAGAAGTGATAAAACAGGGAAATACATGAAATATTCCGACGGTGTTCAAGAGATGGGAACGAATCCATGGTAGCTCTATTTCTTATCAGTCTTAACGATCTGTTCTGAATTATATCCAATAAGTGGAGAGAATATTTTACACTGCCCTTGCCCAAATATGTTAGTTATACTCAAGTCTTGGATGTATGAACGCCTTATAAATCAGAGAGGGTAAATTTCCACATCGATATAGAAATCCTAAGCATATAGCAGCATTTTTGGCGCTCTCGAGAATGTGGTCATTCCGACGAAGATCGTCGTTGACACACCAAGTATACTGAGAGCTTTTCGATTTCCTTGATGCAAGCGCAATTCAAGGACAATGGCATAAGGGGTATATGTTGCTTCAACGACTACAGAGAGGATTGAGTTTTTCGAAGCATTTAACTCCACATAATTTTATATACCCCATTTTAAAAGTGCCTTAAATGTTTCAGACAAGAGATCATTTATAAAGAGGAAAAGAGTCGGAGGCAAAATGGAGCTCTGCATTTATAGATCAGACTTCAAACCTTCCAATACAACATGTATTACACGATCTAGAAGAAAATTTCTAATGCAAAACATAAGGGTTTCGTTGATACCAAACGCATTTTCGATAAGAGAGCTTCGTGCCAAACTCTATCAAGTGCCTTAGAAATATCAAGCGCAATAATCTTACTTCCTCCAAAACAATGTTCTAATCTGTTCCACTCTTTGGTGAGATATGTAATCAGATCACCCGTGGAACAAATCCTGCGGAAACCGTATTGCCGGTCATTGAGAAGCTTTCGATCTTTGAGATATTTCTTGAGCTGTTAGTTTATCAGCGGTTCCATGACCTTGGAAAGAAGGGATGTAAGTGTAATTGGTCAATAAGAGGACTGGGAGGAAGGGTTTGTCTTTTTTGGGAACATGCTGGACAAATGCTGTTTTCCACTTTCAAGAGAAGATTCCAGAACAGTAAGGAGCTATAAAGAACACCTCTTCAGAAGATTGGGGTATACTTTCAGGACCAGCGGATTTGTTTATATCAAGTTCTCGAAGGGCTCTCGAAACTGTACGAATGCAGAATCAGAAATATGCATGTGCCATTCAATAATTTACGTTCTCAAGTACAGGAGGGGCAGGCAGTGTTGCTATAAGACAACGTAGAGCTTGCAGAAAAATGAACTGCAAGTATGTTTGCCTTATCTAAAGAGCTAGTTATCGGGTTGCCATTGTAGATGAGCGTTGGAACTGAAGATGAAGTTGAATTTCGACGTTCATTCAACGGTCTTAAAACTAAGTAGGTGGAAATATAAAACAGAAGTATACTTAGGACTTATAGTCCAGTAAAATAGTACTAAAATATAAAATAATAAGATCGACATGAAAAAACTATGCCACATTGAGCTATCGATAGGCTGATATAGAAACGAAAACGATTGAATCGTGGATTATACCTCCTGGGGACACCACATTAAAAAAAATGCGCCGTAACGCTACCTAGGTGGTGGTGTGGAAAAAAGTTTGAACTGCTTCTTTAAATTTCATAATGAACATAATCAAATTTGAAAATTTTTAAACGTGAGTAAATTTCTTTTTTTTTTAATTTTCGCAGGATATTGGGCATTTAGACAGGTTATATTTCCTACAGCTTTTGTCGCACATAAAATCTAAATATACCAAAATGTAGGAAATAAAGTGATCTATAAAAAACAACTTACGTATTTTTTCGATCAGATGAACATGAGGCGAGATAAACGTTAAAAACCATTTTTTACTTCAAAATCTCGACAGTTTTTCGTCGATAGCTTTTTTTTGGAAAGAGGTTTCAAATTTGTTTCTCAACAAAAGTTAAAGAAGATATTTTAACGTACAAACTTAAAAAAAATACAGCTCTTTATATGATAGGAGCCGAGAAAATCGAGTTCACGCTTTCCAAAGCCTTTTTCAAAATGTCGGACAACGCATGGGCGCTTTTTTTTCGAACTTTTTGGATTTACACTCTCCAATAGGTAGGTACTCTTTAAAAAACAAAAAAAAAAAAAATTCGACGCAGTATTTTTTGTAGATATTTCGAATTAATTAGATAATTTAATTTTTCTGGATAATTACTTCTTATTAAATCTAAATTTAAAAATAAATCAAAATTTTTAAACAGAATTTGACAATCGATGCTATTAATTTGGTCGCCTAAAATACTGAAAGGCACCAGACAAAGTATAACATTTACCAAAAGAAGATGTTAGATTAAATTATCACATCAAACGGTTAACCTGGTTGCTATGAGTACATCTCTACAGTAGAAGTTAGAAAAATTAGCCTTTTTTTAAATATATAAAAAATCATAAATTTTAACAGCTTGCACTGCTATTATTTTGCTCCGCTCGACTGCATGTATGTCCAGTCGCCAAAATTTTTACAAAAGATCAATGCCTACAAATTACAAATCTGCACTTCTTTGCTCCATTTGTTGTATAAAAATATAAATAGATATAACAGGCTCCTTTATGTATACTAAAACGTACAAAACTTCACTCCGAATTTATCTTGGAGCTAAGACCCCTTCAATTAGAAGCAAATTATAATTAATTTTTGTCTTCCGCAAATATACTGATAGCATATAACATAATATACATAATGCACATACAAATTTTTCACACGTAACGTACATAAGTATTTATATACCTACCTACAACCATTATTATACAGCTAAAATTAATTAAATAAACCTCATACTGTAATATCATCTCTCCACTTAACAGGGGGATATATGAAAACTTTCACTTCCTAAGTCCTATTCATTGCCCTATAATAGTAGTGTATCTAATAAAACCTCCCTTCTCCACCATGATTCTCTTCCTGGTTTTAGGAATGTTTTTTTTCTTCCTCATTTTTATCCTAGTCATATCCGGTAGAGGCGGATTATTACTAAAAGAACTTCTAAGCAACAATGTAGCAAGACTTACATATTTTAAACTAAAAAAAAAAAATGAGAAATGGAACTTATGGATTAAGACTGGTTGGGCTCAGTATTGCCAAAAGTGTTAATTTTGGTTAGAGAAATTTAAATTTCGTCAAAATAACCGTTCAGTTCTAAGCACAACATTTTTTTCTAAATAAGTCTGCATTTCCTGTATTGATGTGATTTGACGAGCTTCCGTTGAGATTCAAGAATAATTGAAATATTTTATCAATTTTTTTTTCTTAGAAACAGTCAGTCAGACAGTAAATTTATAGAAAGAAAACAACTATTGTAAAATTCTCAATACAGTTAATTTACATATATAATTTACCCGAATTTTTAAATAGATAACGACAAGTGAAACCCTGTCGAAACGTCGGGAAACATAAATTATAAAATTGCTTAAAATTAAAATCGCGGTAAGTCCGTAAAGTATTCGTTCATTTAAAAATGTTTCAGAGATATGTTTTTGAAAACATGGGTGATTTTTTTGCTATTTTCTTTTTGGCAATACTGGTTTTGACAGCTCACGCACGTTTCCAGTTTTGTGTCACAACATCTTCAATTTGGTCTATATTTTAACCAAGAATCGTCTTACAAACGAACAACGCTTGCAAATTATTTTTGGATTTTATTGTTAATTTATGGTCAGTTTAATCAACCTACTGAGGGGGCTATTCGGGGCTTCGGGCTATTGTGACTTAATTTCGCACCAAATTTACATTTTTGGCGATTAAACCACCAACACGCTTAACGTGAATTATCGATTCGGCGCCGTTCGCAGCAATTGCACCTCTGTTAATTCACTACGTGGAAAATTTTGCGGAAGGATTTAGGTCTGAAGCATTTCAAAATACAGCTGGTGCAAGAATTGAAGACGAACAACGCTTAATTTTTGGTTGGATTTCTGGTTGGATGGATACTTGAACAAGCAAAACTGCCGTATTTGGAGTGAAGAGCAGCCAGAAGCATTGCAAGAGCTACCAATGCATCCAGAAAAAAGTCACTGCTTGGTGCGGATTATAGGCTGGCGGAATCATTGGGCTATATTTCTTCAAAGATGATGCGAATCGCAACGTTACTGTGAATGGTGAGCGCTACCGTGTGATGATAAGAACTTTTTTTGCGCAAAATGAAAGAGCTTGACTTGCATGCCATGTGGTTTCAACAAGGCGGTGCCACATGCCGCACGTAACAATGGACCAATTGAGAGGCGAGTTCGGTGGACAGCTTATTTCACGTTTGGGGCCGGTCAATTGGGCGCCTAGATTGAGCGATTTAACGCCTCTAGACTATTTCTTGTGGGACTATGTAAGAGCTCTTGTCTATAGCGCTTCGATTGACTGACTGGAATCCAACATTGAAGCATTTATTCGTGAGATACCGGCCGAAATGTTAGAAAGAGTATGCCAAAATTGGACTAAGCGGTTGGACCATTTTGGGTGCTGCCACGGCATGAAATAATCTTGAAACTTTAAATTATATCGACCGTACTATCGATGGCTCTTAAAAAATCACTCGTTATAAACAAAATTTTTGAAACACTCTTATAATGTAGGTATACCCGACGCCAAATATTGAAGTGCAAAGTCATACAACTTATATTTCACACTCTGTTGGCAACATTGTTCTTGTTCTAGTTCATATTTTTGTTATCTCTCTTGACTAATGTAAAAACTTTCATGAAAACTGGGGAACAAAGTGCAGAATGAGGAAAACTAAGGCAAAATGAAGGACTCCCGCATAAATAAGATGTATACATATCTAGGAAAACGAAAAAAATAAAAACAAATAACAGTACAGTAACCCATTCACAAGAAGAAATTGCTAATAAAACAGGATGAGATACGTGCGGTGACGTGGCGTGAAAACTCTTTTCTGCTCGAGACATCAAAAGAAAAAACCGTCCTTCCTTAGCAGAGAAAGCCCATCAGGGAAGCGTGCAGACTTGGAATAAAAGTTTTCGTTAAGGCACGATAGGATATCTGTTGAGTGGAATTTGTAAAATCCAAAGGGCATTTCTCGTATTGTTGGTGTGTCGTGCATCTATGTATTGTACATGCATTCATATAGAGAGTTCAGAATGTTTGCCGTTCAATAAGAAATGAAATGCACGACTGCGTTGCACCAACCTGCTCTGATACTGGTTCCGCTGGTTTTTGGTTCCGAAAGTAAATGTAAATAGAACGCATTCATGATTTAGATCAAATTTTTATTTCATGAATGGAATTCAACACAATGCAAATGTCCTCCACGGAAGTTTTCGCATCACTCGATTCGATGATTTTGCGATACACATCGAAAAATAACTCGGCCATAATTTGGTCAGGCTACGTGAGATGTTGCAATGTCTTGTTAAACGATTAAGAACATGGTTCAACTCGAGAGACATATCGGGCGCTTCGCGCGTCTTATGATGCTCATAATCGTCCATCAGAGCCATTAATTCTATAAACTATGGAACGTGTTCGTAATACGTGAACTCTTATCGATAAAATGCATCCCGTAGAACGTCGTGGTACAGGTCGCCCACAATAAGCGATTACTGATGTGCAGCGTATAATGGTGATGATGATCGAAATGTGAAAATTCATCATTTGATGAATGAGCCCAAGGAAACATTGCCATTGATCCACAATTTTTTTTTTGAAAATTTTTTTCAGAGAGAAAGCACACTTTTGGTTAAATTGCTACGCCAACAAATAGAGCTGTTGCATTTGGAGCAATGATAATCCACCAGCAGTTGTCGAAACACCATTACATCGAGGAAGAAGTCATCGTTTGGTGCGCTTTATGAGCTGATGTAATAATTGGTCCGTATCCGTAAGTATTCCAAAATGATGATGGTCGGCATGATACAGCCAACGGTGAGCGCTGCAGAGGCATGATTACTTAGTTTTCGTGCTTTAATTTTCCAGACATGTGGTTTCAGCAGAAAGGCGTGCTGCGCCACCTGCCAAACAACGTGGGATACAATGAATTTACTGAAAGACATATTTGCAGAACGATTAATTTCACGAAATTGCACTGTTGACTGCGTTCGTGCGATTTGATGCAATTAGATTAGTTTCTTTGCGGATATGCAAAGTGACATGTCTACGTCAATACACCAGAAACAATTGAGCACTTGGAAACCAACATTCGATGCGTTATGGCCGAAATACTGATTTACTGCGGAGACTATGTAAAAATTGGACGCCATCCGTCTCTAAAAAAACACACTTTATATCTTCGGTACAAGTCCAAAAATGGGGTTCTCATTTGGCTAAAGCTTGTTCAAAGATTTCAATTTGGCGAATTTTTTATGATTTTCTATGATGATAACCAATTTGTTATGACATGTGGTTTCCACAGTGCGGCGCTACGTGCTACGCAACGGACGCCACGATTGACATTCTGCATGAACAATTTGAGGGTGACGTATAATTGGCCACCTAGATCATGGACCGGCTATACTTTTTCTTTTTTTTTGTAGGGTTGTCTGAAGTCTCTGGCCTATGGGAATAAACCACAATCGACCGATCGCCATCAGACGAATAGGGGGAATAACATGTAGCATACGAAAACATGCACGTGCCGTAACTATTCGGGACTGGTGGAAGTCTGATCATAGCCTCTCCGTGGCGGCCGCTAGAAACAAGCCTTTAAAAAGGTTTGGCTAATATGATCAGGCTGGTTCCTCAGGCTGGCGACAGGTTAATTCCCTGTCCCGTAAAACTTAATGAATTACGAGACCGACAACAAGCTTCGGAAACGGACTGATCACACGACGATAACCCACGCAACGAAAATTGAAAAACGATTTACGAAATTTCTTATGGAACGTACGATCGCTCTATAGAGCTCGAGTTGCTCAGCAGCTGACGATGCTCTGTCAAAATATAAAGCTGACATAACAGCTCTCCAAGAAATCAGATGGACATGGAATGGTGTTCTACAGAAGAAAGAATATGACATATACTACAGCTGTCATACAAAACACCATGTGCTCGGGGTAGGCTTCCTAGTCAGCGAAAAAATGAAGTCTACCATCATCGGCTTTAACGCTTTCGCGTGCGAGGCAAATTTATGAACATCAGCCTCATTAACGTTCACGGACCTACGGAGGAGTCCTCAGACGAAGAAAAAGAGACTTACTACGAACAAGTCGAGAGGACCCGCAATGCCTGTCCAAGGTATGATGTTAAAATCATCCTTGGGGATTTGAACGCAAAAATAGGTCGGGAGCCGGTATTCAGGCATTACGCACGCACCCATAGTTTGCATGAGAATACTAATGACAATGGACTTCGAGTCTTAGAATTGGCAGCATCGAAAAACATGGTCGTTGCGAGTACCAGGATCCCGCGTAAAGATATCTACAAAGCCACCTGGGTATCACCTGATGGAGTCACTCGTAACCAAATAGACCACGTGTTGATAGACCGTCGCCACTACTCGAACTTGATGACGGTATGAACGTACCGAGGTGCCAATATCGACTCGGATCACTATCTTGTTGGTATGGTTTTCCGAGGGCGGATTGCCTTGCGAAGACGCATGGCATCTGCCGATCAGGTTCGAATCAACACGGCTGCCCTGCGCAATGAAAACACCAGTAACACCTTTGGTAATGCGTTAGGACTCGCCCTAGAATCACTTGATTTAGGGAGAGTAAGTCCTGGAGCCAGTATGCTGGGCGTAAATGAGAAGTGGACACGCCTTAAGAATATTGTTATTAGTACTGCCAACTCCATCTTAGGCAGCAGTCGTAAAAATCGGAACGACTGGTTTGATGATGAATGCAAGCTAGCGACTGAACGTAAGAATGCTGCGTACCGAGCAATGCAACAATCTCATAGAACGCGGGCACGCGAAGAGGAATATAAAGAGCTCAGAAGAACAGAAAAACGGCTACACAGACAAAAAAACATCAGCCTGGGGGAAGAACATAATCTGTGAAATAGAAAACAGCCGAGAGCGAGGTCCGCACCAGGCGCGGAAGTTCTACCAATCCGTCCGAAACATGACGCAGTACACACCACGCTGCACATACTGCAAGGACGGAGAGGGAAATCTGATCGACAATCCTGAAAGCATACTGGAGCGATGGGAAGTGTACTTTAATGAATTGCTAAATGGTCAGCTTACTACAGAAGTGGAGGCTCCACTACTTCAAGAAGAATACCCTATGTTGCCGCCACCAAGCATAGAAGAGGTTGAGAAGGCTATAGGCCGGCTTAAACAGAACAAAGCCCCGGGAGCCGATAGCATACCAGCCGAAATATTTCATCACGGCGGGCCAGCCTTACGTCAAGCAATTCATGATATTATAATGCACGTATGGGAGCAGGAAGAAATGCCAGAAGACTGGCGAAAAGGCATTATATGCCCCATACATAAGAAGGGAGATGTCACAACGTGCAGCAATTATAGAGGTATCACGTTGTTGAGTACCGCCTATAAGATACTCTCCTCTATCCTACAAGACCGGATAACCCCATACGCTAAAACCGTCATCGGACACTATCAGTGTGGTTTCATTCCAGGCAAATCAACAACTGATCAGATCTTTACCCTTAGGCAGGCGATAGAAAAATGTCTAGAATTTAACATCCCAACATACCATCTGTTTATAGACTTTAAGGCCGCCTATGATAGCATAGCCAGGGTAGAACTTTACAAAGCCATGAGAGAATTCGGCATCCCAAATAAATTGACACGACTATGTAGGTTGACCATGACCAACGTAACAAGCCAAGTAAAAATAGCCGGATTGCTATCCAGACCAATCAAAATCTTTAATGGACTCCGACAATGGGACGGTCTGGCCTGCCTCCTCTTCAACCTGGCGTTGGAGAAAGCAATCCGTGACTCTGGCACGGCAACAAGAGGGACCATCGTCAACAGATCCAGCCAGTTACTGGCTTACGCAGACGACATCGACATCATCGGAAGAACCGAACAAGCTGTACACGATTCCTTCATCCAGATCGAGCAGGCGCACAGTGGAAAATGGTAGAACAACAGCTGATCATAAATGATTTTTACTACATTTTTTTTAATTTTACATTTGAATTTTATCTGAAAGCTAAATAGTCAATCTTTACGAAAGTGCAAGAATTTTTTGAAATATATGTATGAATCATTTTTTTAAAGCATTAAAGTTTATTATTTTTTTAAATTTTCAATTCAAGGCCGTTTGGTTCATCACTTTGAAATTTAGTTTTCTATAAGACTTTGTAGGAATAGGTGTAAAGTATTATACATTTTTGAAAAGCTTATTTTATGGAAATATTAAAACAACTTTACGTTTTTATAAATTTTGATTTATTTCACAAGTAATTAATTAAAATGTAAAATAAAATAAAACAAAAATATTTTTCAAGTTCACAGAGACTTTTAGTAGTTAGCGATGGTTCGCGATGCTTTGCTTTTTATATTAATTTGTAGCTTAGTTTCTTATAAACAAAAATTTATAAAAATCAGCTGCGATAACGTGCGATTTTGGAAGTTATCAGTAAAATAATGATTAAAGCCATAAAACTAAAAATCGCTACATGAGCCATTTTAAAAAAATAGTAAAAAACAATGGCAAGACTTACAATTTCATATTATATCTTTTTTTAAAGCTAGAAATTAATTCTTTAATTTACTTTTCAAATCAAATTATTTTATTACATAGTTTCTGAGAAATTAATTTTCAAACTCAAAGTCTTAAAAAAACAAACTAATATTTTTTTCTTCGAAGCGATTTTTTTTAAGTTTACATTATTTAGTACTATTTTTGTTTTAAAAATTTAATGCTTTTATAAATTTGAAATTAAAAACTGAAAACCAGATGGTCGTAGGACTTATACTTTTGAAGATATAAGCAAATATCAAAACCAACTTCATTATTTGACTTTTAGAATACAGCTTAATCGAGATGTTCCTTAAACCTTTTTTATTTGAATACTCGAATAAACGTCAAATCTCTATCCGCAGCAGGATTTCACTTTTCCTTTTATCGGCAGTGATCCTACTGCGGATGTGTTGTATTTGTTATTCATATAAGATCCTACTGTACTACGGATAACTTTTCCAAAAAAACACGGCTAATGTCATATCAATTATGCGTTTTTCCTTTTTATATTTTTCTTTAGTTACATGGAATTTAAACCAAAAAATAAACAAACATTGAATTCCAGTTATTCAAAATAAAATTTATATTTAATAGCAATAAATCAAAACCAAAATAAAAATTCAAAAAACGAACTAATGCATTTTTACCCAATAAAAACTAAATAAACTTCATATATTACGCGTCAAAAGTGAGTAAACATCTGTTATATCTTAAAATTATTTATAAATATAGTACCTCAAGTAAAAAACTGGGTATTTCATTTGGTCACCTTCAGACTTTATAACATCTCTTAGTCAGCGTGACATGGAAACAAAAATGTTATTTCTAACATCGGAGGATATTTTTGGGACAGTTCTTCAATTAAATCCTTTTAAGGTCATCTTTGTTCTTGATGGCTCGTTTTTGAAATTTTCCGGTCCAAATGATCCCATAAATGTTGTATGGAGCTTAGGTGCGGCGATTGGGGAGTGTGGTGGAGGTGCTTTGAAGTCCTATAAAATATTTATTCTTTAAGAAATTGCGAGGTATGCTTAGGATCATTGTCTTGCTAAGAGATCCGATTGCTAAGCATCCCTAATTTTCGTAAGGTCGGTTGAAGGTTATTGCTTAGGATGTTTAGATAGTCTTGATTATTCATTGTACTTTCAATGAAAACAAGATTCCCGATCGAATATGCTGCCATACATCACCACACCATCAACACATTACTGTGCTCCTTATATTCTGTTTATGATGTTTTCTTACTTGTGACGCGTTAATATGGAGTATGTTTAGTTTCTATTAGGAAAAATTGTAGGAAGCTATATTTTGAATTTTTATTTATGTTTTGATTTATTTTTATTGATTTTTATTATCCGAATTCATTGCTTATTTGGTTGATCGAATTCCATGTTACTCCAGAAATTATATAGGTGTTTACTCACTTTTGACGCTCACTGTATGTTATTATAGTTTTTTTTTCTACTCATATATGTGTTGGTACCCATACATTATTCCATTAAATTTTTTTTTATTCATACATACATATGTATATGTATATGTATATTTTTTAATTTAATCGGGATTTTATTATAATTTCCTCGTGTCTTAGAAATAATAGATCATCTGATTTTAAATTGATAACAGTATTGAAAAAATTAAATTTTCAAAACTTTTAGTTTGAAAATTATTTTTCCAAAAACTATTTGCTCAAATAAATCGATTTAAAAAGCAAATTAAAGAATGGATTTCTGTCTTTCAAAAAAACTGCATGACATTGTAAGTATTTTTAAATAATTTTGTGTGTGTTCCCCTCCCCCTAAATTGGGGATAAAGACCCCCCTCTTAATCAATTTTTGTCTTGCCTCAACACAACCTACAAGTTCTAGCTTTTTGTCACACCTTATTTGCAATCACCCTTTACTATAAATTGTTCCATGGAGTTTTTATAAATTTTTAGTTTGTTTTTCTAAATATGCAAATATTATTATCGTTATTATTATATTAAAAGCAATTCATTAAAACAATACTCTCCTTTGTATTTGTGCAAAATTTCAATACTCTATCTTCAAAAACAAAAAAGTTATAGATTTTTGATCAGAAACATCCAATTATTTTCCACTGTGAGGCGGCACAAAATCTGGGGCTGCACATTAGTGAAGGTAAAACAAAGTACATGATGGCGTCGAATGCGAGAGGAACAGTTGGTCAAACAATCTAGGTTGCGGAGCACGAATTTGAAGTGGTGCAATCCTTTAAATACCTTGGGTCAATAGTAGCAGTCGATAACAATATAGAAGAAGAAATACGCGGGCGGCTTCTCAAATCCAACAGAGCCTACTATAGTCCGTCAAATCTCTTCAAATCCAGAAATCTCACCATAACTTCAAAACTGCTGCTGTACAGGACCATGGTCCTGCCAGTACTCACATATGGATCCGAGACTTGGGTGCTTAGCAAAAGGCACTCCGACCTCTTAGCTGCGTTCGAGAGAAAAGTCTTAAGGAGAATTGTTGGCCCCGTATGTGAGAAAGGACGATTCCGGAGACGGTACAATCATGAACTGTACGCAATCTACCTTGAAGCAGATATCGTGACAAAAATTAAGCTCGGTAGATTCCGCTGGGCAGGGCACCTAGCTCGCATGAGCGAAGAGGAACCTGCTCGAAAAGTTCTTTGTGGTACATTCTATGGTAGACGACAGCGTGGTAGACCATGCTTGCGCTGGAGAGATGGCGTAGACCAGGACGCCCGAAGCTTTGGGGTGCGGAACTGGATGGCGTCGTCTAGAGACCGGAATAGGTGGAGAGACTTGTTGAAAGAGGCTAGGACCGGAACGCGGTTGTCGAGCCGATGATGATGATGATGATGATGATGACCGATGCCCTTAAGGTGAACATAATACAGGCCATCACTCAAATTCAGCCGGTTCTATGCGGAAGAGGCATTGCAAATTGGACCACTCTGATCCGTGCCACCGAAAGAAGCCAAGGCAGGGATTTGAACGATGTCATATTCCACACCTAACGGCATACATGCGCTTTTCAAATAAAAAGAAAAAAAATCTGGTAATAACCCACACACAGCTTGAGGGCAAGTTCTGCATTTGGTAAAAAATCGAACTCTAGATTTTGATCACAGTTGACCTTACGATGATGGAGAACACGAAAATAGTAGGTCCGGCTATTGCGTATATCTGTCTGTATGTCTGTATATCCTTATGTCTGTATGTCTGATGTATGTCGGTTAGTCCGTACCTCGATCTACAGCCTAAGCCTAAGCTACTGGAGGTATTTTCTTCAAATTCTCTATTAAAGGGTTTTCGGTGATTCCCTAGAGCAGAAATGGAAATTTTTTTTTAGTTCTAAAACTAGCGGAAGAGGCATTGCCCGCCATACAAAATCTTATTTATTTCAGAAACGATTTTAATGATTTTTTTAACAGTAGCTAACTGCAATATTGTATATAAAACTTAAATTGTATAATAATATTATAATAGCGTGTGCTATATCCTTAGTGATTGTAATACAACAAAAAAAAAAAAAAACAACAGAATTCTAGGGTTACCATTTTTGAATATTTTGTATTACTAATTTTTATACTAGTCTAAGTATCATTTCTTCAACAGAATTGAATAGTTTTTGTTTAGCATTACAAATAATATAACATTTTTTGTAGAACAGTGTTCTAAAGTGGCATTACACACTTTTCCAAAACCCATGGAGGAGATCACGTTGTCTTGCACTTTCTCTTACAATACTGTGCTGAAGGTCGGTAATTTCTGTATCTACTCTTTGCTTTTCAAATACGGATGCTATTGAAGATTCTTTTAAAAATAAAATTTTTAGAGGTCTAGAATATGGTTGAGCTTAGACGTGGATTCGGCCATATTGTTTTTGCACCGGAAACCAAGCGAAGTAGAACAAGGCAAGTAGAAAAAAAACAGCCAAATCGTCCTCGTTCAATCCATGAAAGGCTTGTTTATATGAAATATTACCAGAACTTTCATCAAAGCCCCATGTAGATTACAAGCATCATATGTCAATTCTTAGTTTTGGAGAGTAATAAAACGTTCAACTGTTAAGTTAAGCCAACTTTGTAAATCTGTACTCACAGAAGTCTCGGAAACACTGCCACTGATATGTTTATGATCGGGATAGAAATGTTTGTTAAACTCCTGAACTATTTTATATGAAGGAAATACAAGGAGCTTTTGATATGATAATTTCATATTTAAATCGTGATAAGCCTGATTTGACAATTAACGCTGAAGGTTTTTTACCAGTCATTGAAGTATGGTCAATGGCCCCTCTTAAAGCTTTCCTAAATTTTTCGACTTTTCCAATACTGGTGGTTACTTTATGAGTTATTTTTGCAGCTTCCGACTGCCAGATGCGCTCATTTCAGCCACATATGGCAATTCAGATAGAGATGTTGATTTCCTCAACTCTTCAGTTTTTTGGCGTTTTGTGCTGTCCAATCCTTGTTCGAAAGAAAAAGTAGGACGACCACGTTTAGATTTTTAGGCACATTTATACTTGAAGAGGATGAGATTGTTAAGCCAAAATCTAATGCTTTTTAAAAATCTTGCTTCTACCCGAGTAGTTTTTTACCAACGCATTTTCAATTTTGATTTAAAATCGTTAATTTTTTTTATTTATATCATTTTAAAAGGTACCCGAGGATTGAGTTCGCCTTACTATTTCTTCTTTTAAAAACTGTATCTTGCTACCTATTCAATCTTTCGCAGCTTGACTTCTTTATCATCTTGCCTTGTTTTCGATTTTGTATGTTGTTCGATCCAGGGTCGCAAAAGCTTAAGTCACTTTTTAGCTTAAGCTTGGCTTTAATTCACAAGCTAATGTGAACTATATCCAACCAAGATTAAAATTGTAATAAGATGACGTTGGAAGCTTTTGCCCGTGGCATTGATTCTATATGAAGGTTTTTATAATACAAATTCTTTATACTACTGAAATACTTGGCTGATTTATTTCAGTAGTATATAGAATTTGTATTATAAAAACCTTCATATAGAATTAAGAAAAATGTAGTTCAGAAGTCAGTTGGGGACTTGTGAATAAAAAAATTTAAATCATAATCTTCTTAGTGACTTATGAATTAAAAAAAATTAATTCAGAACCTACTAAGTGACTTAAATAAAAAAAAATCAAAATCAAAAAAAAAATTTTATTCAAAAGTTACCTAGTGACTTATGAATTAAAAAGAATTTTATTCATAAGCTAATGGATAAATTATGATTAAAAAATTATTAATTGGAAAACTTATAAGCTAGCATGATAATTTTATGACAAACAAAAGCTTGAAATCTACTTTCGTTAATAATAAATAATTATGTAGTCAAAACAAGCTTAAGCATTTCCAATTTACCAAATAGCTTACGAATTAATTTTTTTTTAATTCATAACTCACTTAGTAGCTTGTGAATTAATTTTTTTTTTAATCATATGTCACTTACTAACTTATGAATAAAATTTTTTTAATTCACAAATCATCTACAGACTTATGACTTAGAAGTGTCTAAATTCAATAATATTGACCAAAAATGTGTTCTTTTAGAAAGTGATCACCAACAAAAATGCAGGGGAGCAAATTGTAGCAAGAAAACTTTACATATTCTGAAAGTAGACAAATCACTTAACAAAATGACTTATAAGACTTATTGGCGTTTCACAGCTAACATTACTAAACGTTTTATGATTTCAGAAAAATGCGAAAAAATAAACATATTTTTACTTTTTGTCATATTCAACTACGAATTAAAATAACAAGAATTTATTTTTTCAATAAAAAAAAACATACAGAAACGAACCTGAGTTTACTGATTCTATTGCCATAAATAATAAACTGTACAAAATTTACTTAAACAACTTCAAATGGCAAAAAGAGGTCTCCGCTCGATGCAAAATGTGAACTAGTAACTTCATTTGTGACGATCTGCAGAAGATCACGTGATGCAAATAAACTTTCTCTCCCCCATTTCTAATTCTCTATCATGATATTTCGAAGAGAAATAGAATGGTTATTTAAGATAAAGGTCAACTTCAGAATATGATTAAATGCCAGCTTTTTTACGTTTTGCCTCAAGGTATGCAACGTTCTTCATATTATAAGAAAGTAGGCATTTTTTTTTTTGTTTTTTTTTTTTTCAAATCTACACGCGCTCAAGGGATTATGATTACCCTTTAAATGTTTGAACACAGCGCGGGCGTGAAGTTAAGGAAGAGAAAGAAGGATAGGAAAGATGTGTGGCGCGATGTTCTGAGACTGAAGGTTGTTGTCTCAGATATTTTATCTCCAGGGATGGCGGCTGAACTAAAGCGGAGAACTGCCGTGTCTTATTTCTATTTCCCTTATAATTCCCATTATTTTTTATTCTTATTCATCCTTGTTGGGCATACTAGTTTAACTCAATCACATGTTGTTAGTGTTATGCCTGAACAACATGCAATGAGTAAACCAGCACAACCCATTGATGACAATTGTAGAAGATTTTTAATGGAATTAAAACGACATAGACCACGGCAGGGATCGAACCTATGATCATGAGGTTTACAGGCGAGCACACATCCATCGCGCCACGGCCACAATATTGTCAGACCTGAGAATGTGTGACAATTATCTACCAATGACCTGACAATTAAGTTGTATGTGTACACGGTTACGGTTGGGAGAAAATCTACCAATCTCTTACAATTTATTGTTAGAAGTTGGCTGACAATTTATTTTCAGATAGCTGGCCAAATACCTGCCAATTAATTGTAAGATATTGGTAGATTTTCTACCAACCTTGTATATACATAACTAATTTTCAGTTTTTGTTGGTTATAGAAACTGCTTAATTTGGCTGCAAATTGTCTGACAATCAAAGAAACTTATATGACGCTAAAAAACGTACATCTTACAACTTCTTCATTGTCAATAAATAGTGTGTGCACACGATTATCAAATACCTTACAATTTACCGTCAAATTACAATTAATTGGAAGACTACACGGTTGTAAAACATTGTAAGCATGCTTTTCACTGAGAGATCTGACAATATTGTAAGATCTACCAATCGTGTACACTAACCCTTAAGGTTTTACTTGAAATAATAGACCACAAAAGGTGCCAACAGACCTAATCCTTGTGGCTAATTGATAATGGACAATGGTATAATTATATTTAAACTACAATGGCCTATCTACTTCTTGGTTAATCAAAAAGGATTTATCAAAATACACACAAAAGGATAAATCTCAAACCTTAAATTTTTCTGATCTCTCATTTTATATTCAACACGATTTCTCTTCAAACCCAAGGAGCTTTTGATTTCCAAAAATAATTACAATCAGATTGTAAATTACATAGAGCATTTTCACAGTCTATCATACATGCTAAACCTGGTGTTCCTTTCTAAGTCCTGGCCTTAAGAATATGTACTTGTTTCCTTATGGACATGGTAAGCAAAACATACAGCTGGATTATGTATACCTATGAATATATTCCCTCATACATATATTGCCGTTCGGTTATCCTTTCAATTAACCAAAAACAAGTTTACTTGTTTTTCCAAATTCTTGCATAACATACATGGTTATACACAATTCATACTATGAACATTGTGTACCTACGTATTACGAGTATACTGGAGGTATAGGTATACTAAGAGCTTGATTATAGACCTGCTGACGAACACTTTAACTTTCAGTTCAGTAGGGAAATCAATTGAACGAATCGATTTTATGTCCGGCCTGAGAAAATTTTATACGGCTTCAAGGAGCACCGAAGGGGGAATCAGGCTCCTGTAGCAGGAATTAAAAAAAAAAAAAAAAAACAAAACAACAAGGTATAATAATGATGGTGTAGTATGTATTGCAGAAGTTAGCTCTTCACTATGAAAATATTTGTTATTGTTTTCATCTCTGAATATTCTACAAAATGAAAAATATTTTACACTTGTCTCCGATCTGTGCATTTTAATATATACATACATACGATAACCTCATGTACATAACCTGACTGAAACTTTATATCAGGACTTACAGGAATTTTCCAGTTAAATTTATCAACTAAAATTTTGTGAATATAAAAATAGGAACTATACTGAATGAAGTACCATTTTGTTGGATGCATTTAAAATTGCACATTTTTTAATGAAATGAATTGACAAATACCAACCACTAAAAAAATATCATTTTTTAAAATTCATTTGATAATAACGCAGTTGGAATTTCAAAGTTCAAAAATGTTCATTAATGTAGACACGTTCACAGCAATAACGTTATTTATAAATAGAAAGGGCAATCCGGAACAGATATTTCCCGTGTTTTTCAAAATTCGGCACAGAAATTTATTTTTGTTCAATTTACTTTTTTTTGCCAAAATAAGATAATAACGGTAATGGTTAAATCAGAAGTTTAACTAACTGCATTATATCTAGGAAGATTTGACCTAGAATAAAACTTGACCACTTGATCTGGCCCAGGCAAGACATAGGTAGAGTTGCTGCTGGCCGTAGCGGACAATGGCTAATACAAGAGCATGCAGCGGAGCTAGACATTCTTCACAACACTCACTGTCATACCTTTTGGGACCAGCTGTTGAAAGAAGGAGTCATTTATTTCCTCTGCAAATGTCCTGGTCTGGCCAATTTAGACCACAGCCATAGAGGTACGGAGAAATGGCTATTATTGTCTATTCCTGTTGCCCAATTAGCCCTGAAGTGCTCCATTTTAATACCATAACTAGTGTGAACATGGGGATGGAATTGATATGGGAAATTGTGGGCATTCTCACAGAGTCATCCAGTTTGATTGAGTTCAAAAAGTAGAAAATAGATGTATCTTATTGTGTGTTTCTTTTGAACAATCATCCGGAATTTGGATCACCCACTCACCGGACCACCGCACTCATCAGAGACCATCTACACTGTACCAAGACAGGCGCTTGTTGACCGCTGTTGAAACAGTAACCAATCCGATTGAGTGATCATTCAGGCCCCTGTACCGTGAACTTTCCTCAATTTCCTTAGTCCGCTAGCTCGACATCTAAGAAATCAAACGGAGGGCACTCCACAGAAGTTACCGAAGTTCGTCCTAGAGCCATTTTGTCGCATATGAGAAAAGATCTCTATTGGGATGAACTCTGTAATATTGCTGTGGCCATAAGGTTTGGCAATCCAAGAGCTTGATTTCTTTGTTTTTTAATGCGCTGCGCGATACTAGATGCTGGCATCACGGTTGTCAAAATATATAATATCACTTTTGAAAATATTTTAAAACGCTATTGTGGCATTTTTAACCCTTTCTTCAATATTCAGTTTCTAGTTCAACTTAGGGTCATGAGTAACAGCTAGATATTTTGCACTAAAAGAGAGCAAGAGTGTTAAGCTGTTGAGTCGTGGTAGATATAAGGGGTATATTTTAGTTTTGGTAGTAAATAGCATCAGTTCAGTTTTGCTTTGGTAAATACCTAGTCCAAAACTCTAAGTCCGGTTACTAACTTTTCTGAACAGCCGTTTCTGTGTTTTCACTTAACACAGGCCGTGAATATGTTAAAGACTTGTAGTACCAAGTCGTCTGCATACGCAACTTATAGAGAATTTTATTCATGACTATAACCCACAGAAGAGGGGACAGAACTACCTTTGCGGATTCAAGGCCTTACCTACTGACTTTCGGGATAAAAACTACTCTTACTTGTCTCCGGGACTAGGGTACATATTTAAAAGGGGGGCATCGACATCTTTTAGTTTTGCCATCCAGGCCTTTAGACTTATATGGAGAGAAAGTATTAATTGCTCAGATAATTTTCTCCTTTGTTATAACGGTGTTGAGTATTAATTGCTCAGATAATTTTCTCCTTTGTTATAACGGTGTTGATTTGCCCTGCACGAGACATTGACGTATTAGGGGATCTAAGCGTTTTGGGGCTGCTGTTTTCACAACCCGGAAAGTGTGTCGCCATTAGTTGTTCCAAGGACTCACCCGGCTTTTCCAAAAATTACGGATTGATATGTTCTCTCGATAGCACTTTGCCGAGCCATGTAGCATCTTTTATGTTTTCAGTTGATTGACAGAATTTTCACCAACTTTGCTGCTTGGCTATGCAATAGACATATTGTATTGAGAAATATTTAATTTTATTTCTTTTCATTTATCCCTTTCTCGACGTAAAACTTCGTGCTCTTCTCCAACCATGGTATAATTCAGGCTACGATAGTTGCGTAATAAGAGGAAGATGAATAAGTTTTGGTCAATTTTCCTTCGTTCTCGATCTCCAACTGACTACTCCAATTATGTTGGTACTTATCTTCACTTTACCGAACTTTACAACTCCCTCTATCAACACTATTTAATCCAAATCCAAAGCAATCTTATTAAAGACCTTAAATCCTAAATAAGCTGAATCAACTCAATTATGAGTATATTCCTGGCCCAGATGGTATCCTCGCCACATTTCTCAAAAAAATTCTCTTCAACATCTCTTCCCCTCTCGAAAATCTTCGGTTTATCTCTATCTCAAGGAGAATTCCCTCAATTACGGAAGACCTCTTTCATAATCCCAATACATTAAAAGAGCCCAAAGGATGAAGTTACAAACTATCGTCCTATATTTCACATTTTGTACGATATATTAAATTTTCGTTGTACGAGTAAGTCTCTCATTTCCCCTAGACGAGACGGCTTTTAAAGGGTATTTTTTAGCTTTTCAGTCTTAGAGAACGGAAACAAAGTCGACGTTGATTCAACCGATTTCAGTAAGGCCTTTGACAAAATCTCACAAGCTCCACCCTTGGGCTTCAACCTATACATATCTTCTTAAGATGGATTTATTCTTACCTAAAAACCCGTTACTACAAATTTCGATTCAGATCTACATACCTTATCTGATAATTTGTTAGATACCTCCGGGGTTCCACAAGGCAGCCACTTAGGTCCCCTCCTCTTTATTAGTATGTACTATTAACGATTTTGAAATGGTCATTAAATTTCCTTATATTTCAGTCTACGCCGACGGCACAAAGTTTTTCTAGACCATTTTTTCCACACATGATTCCACTTTTCCACCTGGTGCCTAAAAAATTGCGTAGAGCTGAATATTTCCAAATTTCATTAAATCACTTTTTCACGAAAACGCATCCAATCTACTCCCCGTGCCTCGTTAGCGTCATCATTATCAAACCATATTCACTGAGTCAATTTGCGACCTCCGTGCTTTATGTGATATAGAGAGCTCAACTTTCTCACACATATTGTGAGATTATACTTAAAGTAAACTCTACACTAGGCTTTGTAAGACGATGGTCCGAAGAGTTCTCTGACCCTTACGCAACCAGATCTTAATGCACAACCTTTGTTCGCCCCCTTTTCGAATACGCCTGTCGAGTATGGTCCCATTATCAAAAAAAGTCATGTACGTTTCGAACTGCGGGGTCTGTCTTGTAATAACCCTTTTTTTCTACCACCACCGTATCGAGGCCGACTTCTATTAATTAACTTGAATACGGTAAAAGAACGAAGAGCAATAAGCGACATTCTCTTCATTAATCGACTACTTTCAGGGTCTGTTGACTTCACAACTCTCTACGATTCCATCACGCCGAAACCCAGTTAGCAAACAAACAGCGTTGTATATGGTCATGAACTTTGAGCCCCTAGGTCAGTTGGAACTGGTACGGGGTTAGGCCAGCCCAAGTACCGAAGCCAAGTTGAAGTCTGCAAAAGGCCGAGTTCTTGTGCAGTTTTATCATTTGGACATGCTGTTCCAAGTCGTGGTACTTGCATGGTGATTTGGCATCAGTAACTGTATTCTAAAGAACATATTAGGTCACCAAAATCTATCCTCGCCAATTAAAAAACCCTTTATATGGTAAAATAACAGAAGGTTTTTACCCATGTTACATTTTTGTTTTTTTTTTTTAGTGTCGGCGAAAATAATAGACATTTGGCCGAATTTTCATTGTCCGTTGGGACTAATCGAGCACTATGCCACTTACATAAACGATGATTTTTTGGAAATTGAACGTTGGTCACACCAAAATAATTTAATGCTAAATCCGAAGAAATCGGAATGCTTAGTGATTTCAAAGAGTAAGTTAGATATTTTTCTTATTTTCCATTATTCCCTATCGAATATGTGGAATCAGCGAAAAATGAAAAAAAATAATGTTTCATATATTCTTGGTATAAAACCTATGGCGTCCTTCGCACTTTCCATAGAAATGTGTTTTTATTTATCAGTTTTAAGTGATCTTTGTTTTACATTTTTCACAATATTAAAGCATTGGCTTTTGCCGTCAGCCCGAAAAAAAGAGTATTCTCTAAACATAATTTAACTTTTACATACATTTCTGAATAAATAGCTAATTTAGTTTTGTTTTATCTAATTTACATAGTTAAAGGTCATTATATCATGGAACTTATAATTTTATGATTAAGACACAATTTAAAAAGCTTCATTCAAAATCTGATTTCTGTATCTTTGTGCGGATTGGACAAAGCTACTTAGAACATTCCAGTCTGATCCATTTAAAACTTCCACAGTTTCATTTAGGGTGAGGACACTTTTTCCCCAATGCGCACATCGGATTGATGACAAAATTGGACAAATCGCTACGAAGTGGAGTACGTTTTCCGTCGCTCTGTGGTTGCAAAGAGTGCACTCCGTGTTTCCTTCGGGCCCATATGGACGGTAATTTAACCGAATAAGTTCCCCTCTGGTTTTAAAAATGGTTGAGATGGTATTTAAAGAGTACTGATCGTGGAAATAGTTTTTGTCGCCTAGGTTGTGCTGCAGTATCTTGTACATACTTCGGGATTCACTGAGATGCGCCCTCTCCGTAAAGTTCTCGAAACTTTTCTGTTCTATTCGTTTCAACAATATTTGGAAATTTTTTTCCCAGGTCCTCCAATCTCTTTCTAGTAGCTGGACGTTATGTAACAGCTCCAAACGTGACCATTCTTCGAAGAACTGTGACTTATCTTGTAGAAGTTGTCTCGCAATTACATTAGGTAGTCGATGATTTGGGAGAGCCATCACTTTAAGAGTATAATTGAAATGCATCTTCAGCGTAAAAGTATAAAGTTGTGGGACTCCAGTTTCCAAGTGCAGCATGTAGGTAGGAGTGTTTTCAGGAAGCCAAAATGTTTTTTTAATGAAATATCTCAATAGTTTCTCTACTTCTTCATATTGAAGAAAACCCCATACTTGGCCTGCATAGCATAATATCGACCTCATCACAGCTTCGAAAAGTTTATATTTTGCACTTGGAGCCACATATTTCTTTCCTAGTACTCCCTTCCAATTACAGTTGATGGCTTTTTTCGATTCGGTTAGTTTTGCCTGCAGGTGCTTTTTAAAGGACAGTCTGGGTGTAATTATAACTCCGAGGTATTTATACTCATTTACCAAATCAAGTGTGACATTATCCCAGGTCCATCTCTCTTCTCTAGCATATCTACCTGTTCCATTTCGAAAGATCATTACTTTTGACTTGCTGGTATTAACTTTGAGGCTCCAAAGACTGCAATATAGTTGCAGCTTATTTATCATCATTTGCAACATTTGTGGAGATTCAGCTAATATGACGATATCGTCCGCATACATTAATGCTTTGATGTTGACACCAGCAAATGTTATTCCTCCGGGGAGAGCCGATGGGATGTCATCCAGGAAAAGAGAGAATAGAAGCGGACTTAGCAGGCATCTTTGTTTGACTCCAGTTGATGATGGAAACCAGTTTGACACTTCGTTACCATCCCATACAGCTGACATATTGTTTTCGTAAAGTTGTTTGAGCACAGTTAGCATTTTTGAGGATATTCCGAGGCAGCTTAATTTATAAAAAAGAGCGTTTCTATTGATTGAGTCGAAAGCCGCTTTGAAATCAATGAAAAATGCGTACAGCTTCTTCCTCTTGTCTAAAAAAGATCTGGCAATGCATGTTAAAGAGAAAATATGATCCACAGTCGAGTATTCTTTCCTGAAGCCTGCTTGGTACTCGCTGAGTAGTTTGTTTTGCTGTGTCCAGTTCGAGAGTCGATCAAGAATGACCCCGGTAAAGATTTTCATGCTGGTATTCATAAATGATATGCCTCGATAATTATTTGGGTCATTTACATCACCCTTTTTGAACAAGGGGAAGATAATGTTTTTACGAAAGCTTTCGGGTACTTCAGCGTTGTTAAATATATAATTGAAAGCAGTCGTTAGTTTCTCGAAAAACCTTTCAGTGGCGTTTATGAAAAATTCATACGGTACTCTGTCTTCACCTGGTGCCTTGTTGAGTTTGGCTCTGTGTATCACCTCAGTAACTTCCTGCACTGAGAAAATACGGTCCATACTTTCATTTACTATGTATGGGCTAGCGTATAGCAGTTGGTTTGAGCTTATCTGTGGCTTTAAAAGGCTTTCGAAGTGTTCGGCTAAGACATTTTTATTTATTTTGATGTTCCTTGCAAAAGGTATCCCGTTTAGTAAGCGTGCAAGCTTCCAAAATGACCTGCTGTCCATTATCCCTGATAGTTTTTGCATTAGCATTTGAGAATAGTTGTATTGCTTCTCTTTGCATATCTGTTTATAGGCTTTGTTCGCTTCCCGATACAATACTTTGGACAAGTTTGAATTTGTGTTTCTCATGAGTCTCAGAAATCCGAAAGAATTTCTCCTAGCCGTTTCGCAATCCGCGTCGAACCAAGGGTCTTTCCATTTCTTTTTTTGTCTGGATTGAAAAGGTTGCGCAGCCTCCGTTATGCATGCCACTAGTATATCTGTGCCACAGTTCGAGTTCAGACGGTTGTTGCTTACGGGCTCGAGCAGCGAGTTGAGCTTATCTTCGCACTTTCTGGCCAATTGTATCTACCTACGACCTTGAAAATCCGTACATTACTCGTCAAGACACTTATATTGCCTTTGGTTACTAACGACTGTGAAATATTTTGCAAACTTAATTACGAAAACAAAAGAAAGCTAACCGTTGCTTTCAACAGTGCAATATGATATGTTCATCGACTACGACGCATCGACAGTATTTCACTACACCCATTCCGGCTTCTTGGAATGTCATTTGAAAACCCTCTCAATTTTCGAACGTTGATTTTGTTTTCGGATATACTTCTAACCTACCGACCGGTCGATATTTTCAGGGAAATATCTTTTTTTTGAACGCCAGTTTATTTTTCAACGGAAGTCATTACCGCGACAAATGAGATGTATAAATAGCACTCAAAATTTATTTTAAATATATGAATGTAAGAAATAATTGAATATTTTTTATCTCTATAAATTTTTAATTAATATTAAATATTGTTAATATCAAAAATTTAACTATGTATTAAATTTGACAAATTAAACTTTATTGTAGGTTCTGTAAAATTGAATCGGTCATTTCAAAAACCTCATAAGTCATTCAATTAGAATTTTTCAGGAATCAATAAAATCTGTTTCATGCTCAAACAAATGAGTTTTAAACCACTTTTTTATGCTTCACTAAGTATTTTAGTGGTAAGAAAATTAAAAAGCGAACAAAATTCACTGTTTATTAATAAAAATAATGAAAAAAACCTAAAAAACTGTTCTTGACTTAAGTTGTTTTAGCAAGGACTGGGGTAAGTGGTATATAATTTAACCAAAATATTGTTGTAATTATATTTTGTATTGTTTATTATTGAAAATCACACTTAAGAATAACTTTTTGTCATGTTTTAATATCTTTAAGGCACATAGATTGATTATCTTCAACATTTTCTTATTGATGGGCACTTTTAAAACATAAGCCTTTGCTGATAGAAGTGAAACCGAAGTTGCAACTTTATTTATTACTAATAATGAATGTTTAATCAATCCATCAATATATTCCTATAATAGTACGAGTACCTTTTCTATGTGAAGCATACTTAAAGCTCATATATATGTCGAAGGTACTTTTTTCTGTTTTTGTGGGATTCTATAAGATTCAGTGTTGACAAACATGTTTCTTGGTACAAATTTGGCCACAATTTCATGAATTCCAAAACATCTTCAGTTCTTAGCTCTATGACTATATTTTCTAAATTTCGAATGAGATGGACGTGAATTCGACAGACGCGACGGATGAATATGAAAAGCTAAGATAGACAATGAAGTGCAAATCATCAGATCATTCAGTTTCAGAGATCATTCATAAAAATGAGAAAGAGAGTCTGAGACTAAACGGAGACCTTGGGGTCCCCAGCATTTATTTTGTGAAGATCCGATTTGAAACCTTCCAAAAAAAAGTATTCAACAACCCAGTAGAAAGTGAGTTGAAATCAAACACCAATCGTTTTTGGAATTACATTAACTCAAAGCGCAAATCTATTGGGTTACCAAGTTGCATGAAGTACTTGGAGACATCAACTAGTGAAGTTCCCGTGATTTGTGATTTGTTCGCAAACTATTTTCAATTAGTGTATTCTGTTGAAATTCCTTCTATCCAAGAATTGCCACATATAAATAAAGTTGTTGATATTGGTTCCATAGTTCTTAGTCCTTTTGATGTTGAACATATTATATCTAATTTAGATGTAAATAAAAGTGAGATGGAATCCCCGCCATTATCCTGAAAAATTGCGCTATCGCAATAGCCCAACCACTTTCGTGGATTTTTAATCTTTCCTTAGCTTCAGGACAATTTTTGGATTGTTGGAAAATTTCCTATTTGACACCAATTTTTAAATCGGGGTCGAAACATGATATCACAAATTATAGGCCTATATGTAAGATCTCCTCTATACCAAAAATATTTGAAAAATTAGTATACAATAGGTTGTCACATCTATTCCTTAACCACATATCTATTTTTCAACATGGTTTTGTTTCGTGTAAATCTACAGCGACAAATTTAGCTATAGTTAGTAAGTAATGCCATCATTTCTAATATGGAAAACAGATTACAAACGGATATTATATTTACCGATTTCGCGAAAACTTTTGACAGAGTCAACCATCAAATCTTGCTTCACAAACTGTTTTCCTTAGGTATACATTCTTCCTTATTAATATGGCTTCAATCGTATTTGACTTCAAGAGTCCAAATAGTAAAAATTGATGGTTCCCTCTCAAAAAAGATTTTTGTCCCATCTGGTGTTCCGCAAGGAAGTCATTTGGGGCCGTTGTTGTTTTTGCTATTTGTAAATGACATACCTGGAATTTTCAATAATTCTAATTGCCTTCTATTTGCTGACGACTTAAAAATTTATCGAAGAATTTCTTGTGAAGCTGATTGTTCACTTCTCTCTGAAGATCTCCTGAAGCTTGATCAATGGTGTAGGCAGAACCACCTTCTTCTTAACGTTTGTAAGTGTCAAGTGTTATCATTTTTTAGGAATTCCAATCCAATTCTATTTGATTATAATATCAATCTCACTAGTCTTGAAAGAGTCAGTAAAAAGAAGGATCTGGGAGTAATTTTGGATCCAAGTCTTTTTTTCAAACCGCATTATGATTATATGGTTAACAAAGCTAATCAAAAGCTTGGTTTTATCAAAAGAAACACCAAAGAACTTTCAGATCCTTTTACGTTAAAGTCTCTATATAATTCATTAGTAAGATCCATTCTTGAGTACTGCAGCATAGTCTGGAATCCTTATTATAATAATTCGGTAGATAGAATAGAGAGAGTTCAAAAGAATTTCACTAGGTTTGTATTTTTCAAGTTAAACTGGGGGATTGCAAGACCTTGTTATTATACCAGATGTTTTTTGTTTGGAATGAATACCCTTAAGGACCGCCGGGTTTATTTTTCTGTCATGTTTATTAGAGATATTGTTACTCATCATATCAATTGTCCCATACTACAAGACTTAGTTTGTGGTGGAAATGTGCCATCAAGGACTACACGTTACCGTCTTTTTATTTATGAACAGTTTCATCGAAATAATTACGGTCGTAATGACTAATGAGCCTATCGCCCGTTGCATCAGAGAGGTCAATGTTATTTGTAATAGGATTGATTTTTATTTGGATGTTTCTAGAGATACTTTTAAGTCATATGTATTAAATAATATTCGTTCAATTTCTACATAACTTTGTTAAAATTTGTTTCCTTTCGTTTCATATGTTTAAATTCTGTTTTATAGTGTATACCTATTTATTTTTATATTTATTATATATGTGTACATTGATGTTAATTTCAATATAATTGTATATAGCCCCCAACAATATTATATGTAGTCTAATTGATTAATGAAAATAAAATAAAAAAAAAAATTTCTAATCCAACGAATAAGGGCTTCATTGATACCAAACTCAAAATTTTCGATATAATAGCTTGATGCCAAAATCCATCAAATGCCTTAGAAATATCAAGCTCAATGATCTTACTTCGACATATGATTCTACTCTTCTGAAACTTGATATCAATAGTTCCTCGGTTTTTCAAATCTCTTAGATAAATTAGTTTATGTCTTGTCTTTCAATTTTATAATTTGTTATAACATTTCATTAAGGTATTACACGTTCTCTTCTTTTTCGGCGCACCATCACTCTCTGTTTCACTTGAAGACATTTTTAAAGCTAAAATTACTTTTCGCAGAAAATAGTCGTATGAAAAACCCAAATTTGAAATTAATGACGGTTGTTATCAAATTGAAGATTTGAATATTGTTGAACCAATCAGAGCAAAGCAAATTTAAAATATCAAACTACTCCCGCCATTTTGGTAGTGAGTGCAAAAACCTCTTAAGTGACTGACTTATGTTGTTTATGCAATGAACGTCTTTCCTACGGTATTATTTGAAGAGGAAGTAATGTACAGACTTACGTGGTTCTTACCCAGAATACGCATCTCCCTTTAAGGAACCATTTTCAGCAAAAAAAGCATTTGGGAAAAAAATGTGACTTAAGAGGTTTTTGAAATGACCGATTCAATTATAATGTTTCACTATTAATAAGATATTATATCTTACAGCGTAAGCTAATGGTACTTAAATGAAATAAATAAATAAGAAAAATTATCAAAAGGCAAGCTACATTTATTGAAATTCTCAATTAAATTACATCAACATAATGAGAACTCATCAAATCTCAACTAATTTCAAAAATATGAACATTCATATTAAACAAAATTAATGATGATCTTTAAATTATATATTTCATCCCAAATGTTCACTAAAATTTTGAAATAAAATACAAACACAACACATGTATTCCCCCACCATTTATTAAAACCCTCTCAATTATGTTAATTAAAGCCAATACAAATATTGGTATAATAAATATTTATTACTAAAACAAAACCGAAAGTCCCTGCCTATACACAAACAAAAATTATGCTGATTATGTGCTATATTTATTTTAAATATAATTTTGTTTTCTTCTTTATATTTCAGAATATCCATTCAATTAAATTACGCAACCTTGCGTTAAATGACCGTTGACAGCGTGGAAAGCATCAACTGAGTATTATATTCGGGATAAAAGGGCGAAAAAACCGCATTTTATAACACAAAGCATCATTGGGCTGCAAACAATCAGTGCCATTGATTTTGATTAATCACCAGTTTAACAATTTTTATTAAATTATTTTCGCCTGTAGTTAAATGAGCCATGCAACAAAAACATCTACCCACCGACTTACTACCACCCAGTACTATAACTGATGATGACTTTTAAGCCCGAATCATAACATTATGAATGTTAATTAACCATTTTTTGGCTTTATGAGTTTTTTGCTTGGCCCCAATCTGATGTTTGTACAGCTCAATTTTCGCATAAAAGGCGGGAAAATTGAAAAAATTACCCAAATTTAAGATACAACAACTATGATGTACACAAGTTGCTTACAGAATTAAATTGCAATTAAAAGTAATTCACATAGAAATAAAATTTTAACAAAGCACAGAAGAAACAACAATTAAGAATTTGTCCGTTTTGTACTTACCACTATTAGTGGTTTAATAAAACATCCGCAAAGGGTTGCCACGATAATAACACAACGAAAACGTTTCTCTATTTGGGATATCCGTTTTAAAAAATATTTCTTTAGACATTTTTCTCTATGTGTCTTTTTTTAATTTTTAAATAGAGTATACATATACTATAATACAATAGAAAACTCTATAGTGAGATAAACCGTTTTTAACTATTTTTTTTTTAAATTCATCTTGAAGTTAAAATGAACATTTTTTCTCGTAAAATGGCAAGAAAAGCAACAAAAATGGCTAAAAGAATTCCATCAACAGAATCAACAACGATAAGAAATACAGAGACAGTAGAAGCAGCAGCAAGAACAAAAACAACCACAGCGAAATCAACAACCACATCTGTATCTGCGAGAATGAATTGTCCTATTTTAATTGTAATTAGCTTCAGTTGCTTTTTACATCTAGGGCTTTTGTTAACGTCAGCAGAGGGAGCTATTTCGACTAGAGGTAAGTACCTGGGATTTTACTGTACATGCATGCATGAATACACTCCGATTCGTTTAATAGATATTGCATCTCTTATGTGGATCGTGGAGACAAGTCGCAGGTTTAACGTTTTTTTTCTGAGATTATGATAAAATCATCAAGTAGTTTTGAGTTTCCATACGATAATAAAGTTTCTACATTTTACAATTTACTCATATAACTTTTCCGGTAAGAAAATGCAAACAAATCTTGAGCTCTGGGATCTGGGAACCACATTTATGGGATATTCGTAAAAAAGGTATCCTTTCTAATTGTGTCAAAAAAGATCAACTAGGTTTGAAAATCTGGCACCCATAGAAAATTTGAAATGAAAGCTTAAGCTTTTGCAAGGTCAAGCACGATTTTTGGCTCCCCATTTTCGTAAAAATTTTGTACCAAATCTTACATTCATGCTTATAACGGGTGATTTTTTTGAGGTTAGGATTTTCATGCATTAGTATTTGACAGATCACGCGGGATTTCAGACATGGTGTCAAAGAGAAAGATGCTCAGTATGCTTTGACATTTCATCATGAATAGACTTACTAACGAGCAACGCTTGCAAATCATTGAATTTTATTACCAAAATCAGTGTTCGGTTCGAAATGTCCATTTGGCCAAATGGCCATTTTGAGGGAAAACTTCGGAGAACAATTCATCTCAAGGAATGGACCGGTAAGTTGGCCACCAAGATCATGCGATTTGACGCCTTTAGACTATTTTTTGTGGGGCTACTTCAAGTCTAAAGTCTACACAAATAAGCCAGCAACTATTCCAGCTTTGGAAGACAACATTTCCGAAGAAATTCGGGCTATTCCGGCCGAAATGCTCGAAAAAGTTACCCAAAATTGGACTTTCCGAATGGACCACCTAAGACGCAGCCGCGGTCAACATTTAAATGAAATTATCTTCAAAAAGTAAATGTCATGGACCAATCTAACGTTTCAAAGATTTTGCAAATTTTATGCGTTTTTTTTTTTAAAAAAAGTTTTCAAGCTCTTAAAAAATCACCCGTTAATAGCCTATGCTCTACTGTGACTTAGAAAAAAAAAACTTCAAAAATTCATAAAAAGAAAATATATGGCTGACCAATCACTAAAAAAATCTGGCTTTTTATGACCGTTATGTGGCCCTTAAAATGGCATACCTATATTTTTTTGAATTTCCCAAATGAGGTGCCAAAAATCGTTATGACCTTAAAACAATTTGAAAAATTTCACTAAGAAAAAGGTATTACTGACAGTTGACCTTTCATTAGGATCTAGTAATCTTTCGGATGATATATAATTTATGCGAATATCCCAAAAATGGGGTGCCAAAACTCGAGCTTGACATTGCAAAAATTTTAAGCCTTGATTGCAAATTTTCTATGGCTGAGCAATTTCCAAAGTAGTTTGACTTTTTTTTGGCCAATTAGATGGCATACTTTTTTTACGAATATCCCCATATATGGGGTGCCCAGATCCCAGAGCCAAAATCTTGCCCTATAATAAAAATTGTCTAAATCAAGACAAGTGGAGTGTAGTGGAGTATATTCATGAACATGTTTTCATTGAAAATTATGTAGATATGGACGGACATGGTTGGACATTTATGATGTAACTCGAAGTTTTGCTTGAAACTAGATAAGGAAAAGAAAAAGAAGACGCAAAAAAATAAAATAAAAAAGAAATAAAAGAAGGACAAGTTAAAAATATTTCATGATGGTTTGTTCAAATAAATACATTCTTAGTTAATTGGATTAATTAGAATTGAAAATCAAAACTTTGAAAACATCGGAAGTGTGTCTTTCAGATGAATTGTTCAATTAGGTATAACGACTTCGTTGTCTTTGTCTCTGGGACATACGTACATTTTAGGAACTAATTTCTCTGATAACCTATTTGGTTAAAAGAGATATGCCAAATTTTTTAAGGCTTTAACTATTTAAATTTGATTAAGAATTTTTATTTTTCAATTTGTTCTATATACAATTTAATTTGGATCTAACTTATTTCCTACTTAAATTATGTTAGTTCAACAATTTAGGGGCCCCATGTTCTTCTTTTTTACTTTATGTAATGCTACTAGGGCGGTCCGATAAGTACTTAACCCCACTGCCCGATGGTGGCAGTATCGCAGAGATTTACTATCGTCTAGTACATTCTCTTAGACGTCTACCGTCAAAATTTCAGCTGATTCCTGATTCGGACTGGTAGTTTTGTTTTCACCACGTGTGGAAGCCAGCTTGTCCGCGAGTTTTAGAAAAATGGTAAAAAGAACAATATCAGTGATTAACCTAACCTAAGGGAATCGCGCAGCGAAATCAAAGAGCGCTTGGATGCTGTGTACGGTGACTCTTTCTTCGATGGGGACCGTCAAAAATTGCTATAACGACGAGTGATTGCACATCGGTTTTTGATGAGCCCCGCCCAGGTGCCCCGAAAATGGCTAGCACGGAGGATAACGTGTCAAAAATCCACGATTTCGTATTGCCAGACAGCCGATTAAAGGTGCGCGAGATAGTTGAAACAGTAGGCATCTCAAAAGACTGCGTGGGTCATTTATCCTCCATGAAATTTTGGGCATACTCACTCCAGATGTAGATATTTGTAACTAGGCTCTAGTTGATGCTGGAGGAGTTGTTGGACTTTTGATTTTAACTCACTTTTTGGATCTTCTGTACCGCTCACGAAACTGCGTTGCTCAGCCTAGCTTATTTTCAATCGCCAGGTTGGCACCAATGTCAACAAACTTCTTAGGCAACCGTGGAAGCTACCACCCAAAGTATTGTCTTGGAAAACTGAACTTGGCGCCTGCTTGGCGATTAAACATACCCTAAGTGGAGTAATGGAGTTGCAAGTGCGGGTGAGAGGCCTCAAAGAGGGAGTCCAAATTCTTGAAAACCTAGTTTATTTATTTATGAGAGAGTTTGCGATACCGGATGGGTATATATTATTTCCTGGATTAAGCTAGTTCAGTTAGACGTGTGTACTTAATTACTAAAGTCCTAATTTATTGATGATATATAATATCAGACCAAAAACATAAATGTTAAAAAAAGAGCCAAGTTCTTCTATACAAAAACTTTTGTGTAACAAGTCAGCCGTGAAAAGTAGTGAGATCTAAAAGTACGCCAAGTTCTTACCTCATGAACGTTTAATAGCGAATATTTAAAGTAGAATAATATTGAAACAGCTACAATGTAATAGAGACATTTTATTATTTAATGATTACTGACTAAAATTTGATGGGTTTTGAAGTTAATAGCCTAATTAGTGGTATGATTATAGTTCACATCACAGTTAAGATTTTTTTTATGTAAGCTCATAATTTTTTCAGGTATGCAAATGTTTTCTTTTTTCATTCATGTTAAGATAACATATAGTATCAAATCGACCACTCTAGTTCTAAGAAATGTCATGAATTTTCAAAATGCATGTATAGTTTCAAAGTCACAATAAAAAGACACATCGAATGAAAAATCTTAGATTTTCTATTTTTCGCTTTGAATGTACATTAAACTTTACGGCTCTACTAAATTTCATCATTCTACAGCAATCGGAAGTGCTCCATATAAATTAAACATTTTCTCAGAAAGTGGGCGGATGCCACGCCCCCTGAATGGAAAACCTTAATTTTTATTTTTGGTCCTTTATATGCAATTTGAGCCCTACCGTTCCACAAAATTTCATTGTTCTACTGCAATCGGAAGAGTGCCATATATAATTTACATCAGTTCTGAGGAAGTGGGCGGATACCACGCCCCGGAATGGAAAACCTCAAATTTTATATTTTTTTCTTAGTATACAATTTAAGCCCTGCCACTTTACTTGATTTGATCGTTCTACAGCAGTCGGAAGTGCTCCACTCAAGTCCTCAACCAACACCATTTCGGAGAAAGTGGGCGGATACCACGCCCCCTAAATGGAAAACTTCAAATTTTCGATTTTTTCCTCTGCTTGCACGACAAGACCTACCGTTGTGCAAAATTACAAGATTCTACGATGTCGGGAAGTGCTCCATAATTTTAATGATCTGTCAGTCAGTCAGTCAGTTACGGTTTTTGTGATATTTGGTGAGGCGCCTGTGCCTGACTAGCTTAGCATATATTCGGAATTTTAAGTTTCTGACTTCAGTGGTACTGAAGATAGGGGGGGGTCAAAAATCGCCTGAGTTTGTTCCTGTAAAAAGGGTGTAGTACCAGAACTTGGCTGGGCACTACCGTGCCCTTTGATATGGTGTATAAGACTGTTGATCACCGAATTGCTTGCTTAGCTACATATTAAGAATTAAACTATAGGTATTTGCTCTTGTACAAATAATCTATTTTTAGGTCCATTTTTCACTTTTTTTGTTCCATGTTTTATTTGGGTTAAATTTAGTATTTGAAGAGTTTGGTACCAATTTTCTTAAAAGTGAAATAATTCTAAAAATTTTTCCTTAAACTTGGTAGATAGTATTATTAATTCCCCCCTCCCCACACACGTTTTTACCTTTTTAGGTAAAACTTGATAATGGTTGAAAAAAAACTTTCCGAAAAATGGTCATTAATGGTACCCGCCTTGGAACCATTTTCTTTGTTTTTGATTTTCTCAAAAACGGTAGGTACAACCGATTTTAATTCAAATTTTCAAACAAAATTTTGTTTGGATTTTTAAAAAAAGTTTCAAAATTTCTTTTTCAAAACTTAATATTTCGAAAACCTAGATTTTTTTTTAACTTGACAGATAAAAGTTTCTCAATAAATTGTACAAGAATAAAAATGTTTTTCGAAAATCGTATTTTTCTCGAAAACGGTTCCGAGAATTTTGATAAAATTTGTTTTCCTTCTGTTAATTCTTACTATCTTAAATGCAATAAAAAATTTAACATTAAGATATTACTGACTGTACCTACCATAGAACCATTTTTTTGTATTATGAATTTCTCATTATCGGCATGACGTATTTCAATGAAATTTTTTATAATGAAGCTTCTAAAAAGTTTGAAAAATATTGCATTTAAAAACTTAAAAAAAAATATTTCTTGAATTAAAAAAAAAATCATTTTTTTTTTTGAAAACTCTCAAAAACGGCTCAATATTGTTTTTGATAATTTAATTTTTACTCGTACAGTAATAAAAACTTAAAGTTGGTGTACCAAATTTTTTTCTTAAAAATGTTTTAAAAATTTTGTACATAAAAGCTTATTTTTTTAAGAAACGACTACAACAATTTACAATTTTTGTTCTTGCATAAATTCATATTTGCAGAACATTCTGTTCTTATCTCTTGCTACTAAAAGAGTTAAAAAATAAATTTTATCCTTATGAACAGTTTTCTCTAATAACATTAGTTTTTAAAATTCCTAGTCTATTACATAGGAGCAAGTTCGTGCGACCCAGTTGTGCATTTTTTTTTGTAAGATTTAAAGCATGGGCCCATTTTTCATAATGAAATGTTTCCCCAAAATGATAATTGAATAAATTCCCCAAATAAATGAAAAATTATCCCAATTCAACAAAATTTTATCGATGGCTGTTGGTTTTGTTTTTCATACAAATTTTTAGGACCATATTTCATGTAGCCTTTTCATTATTTGATTTAGGTAAGTCGCGTCGTCCAAAAAAGATAGCGAATATTATTAAGTCTTAAAAAACGATGCTCGCAAGTCTCCGTTTGAATAGAATTGTTTTTAAACTGCTTACTAAATTTCCTACTTAAATATTCGCTCCATTGATAGTCCTTTCCGCATAGCCTTGCCCCCTTTAAATACAACTATAGTGTTTTATAGAAATTTTAAGCTGCTTTGTTTCAATCTCCCTCAGCTCTTTTTTTGTCATCCCTCTAATCCTTCCTGCTGTTTTAGAGTTTGCACCAAAAAGGTACACAAAAGTTATAAGTTATAACGTTTAACCTACATTCTTAACTTGTAGGTAAATTCACGTCATTCTCACCTAAAAGTCTCTGACGCTGACAATTTAACAAAATACAAAAAAAAAATGCTATTGTGTAAGGTTCTAGTGCGGATATACGCGATGGCTTTTGTTAATTGTTTTAACCACGCTCCGCATCCTGTTACCAGGGTTGTGTTTGAGTTAAAGCCAGTATTTTATACAATTGCGGTGTATATGTGTAGATACTAAAATCCACACACCGCACTGTGTTATATTGTATAAACGTTGAGGGGGTTTTCGCTTTATTTCATTGAAATAAAAATAAAGTCAACGAATAAGTCCTAATTACTTGCTCGAAGTGGTTTATAAAATGCGTTTTTTTTTACATTGAAGCTTATATGTATATGTAAATGAAGGATACCAATTAGAGGGAACCAACATGAAGTGCCAAATTCGAACAATTAAAATTTTCGCAATATTCTAATGTGGACCTCACTTCGGTGCTGCTTAAATATTTAACTTCAACTTAAACTAGTGACATTAGTGCAAATGTTTAACTGAAATATTTAAAATTACTTGTTTAAAGTTAGCCTTTCAAGGTTAAATATTCGACAATAAGTTTTTGTGATACGTGATAATTAAAAATAAATTTAAATATTTTTAATAAATGTTTATTAATGAAATGAAATCAACGCTCAAGGTATTCATCAATTAGAAGTCCAAGAAAACTTATCTGGTAGTACTGATTTTTTTTTAAGATAAAGTTTTTTTATTTTTTCGTTAAAAATGTATTAATATGTTCTCAGAATATTTTTTAATAGTCTTGTTTCGCCAACATTTAATTACACACAGTACTATGTTATTTTAATAAGAGCACAATAATTTTTTGATGACATTAAAAAATTTTTGGATATGAAGATCGAAGACTTGACCTGTTTTTTCAACACTTTGAAATGGCTCCAGGACGAATTTCGGTTACTTCTCTACCGTGAACCCCATCGGATTCCTAAGACCATGCCTAAACGGCCTGAAGGTTTTGAGGGCTAATTCATAATGCTAACTATCTGGATTGTTTTCGGTTTCACCACCAGTTGAAAAGCTGCCTACTTTGAAGATTTGAAGTAGAAGATTTCGGTTGAGTGAGTGATAATATTCCTGGTGAAGACCTATCCTATTTTAAAATCAGTCCAAACTCGGCGATTTCGTGAGGATATGTCCACAGTCCCACTTATCATTTCTAACGAGTTATGGTGTCGCAACGGCTTACTTCAGTACTGTCAGAGACTTGAGCTGCCCACTTTCGCCAATTCGTATTTTATTTCATTTCGCCAAACCGCAAACTTAAATCCCATTAATCGTGCGAAGGTTGATTCCAAACAAAGCATATCGTAAGGGTTAAGATTGTTTCGTTGTTATAAAATATATTCCTTTATTTAAAATTTAATAGTTTTAAAAAGTAACTTTCAGAAATTGAAAGATATGTTTGAATTAGATATTGTTGGGGAACAATTCTTCCAAAATTCGGGAAGACTTCGTCACTTTGTCTATTTTCAATTTTGTGTCCATAACTCAGTTCTGTATTTTTTATTAAAAGTGAATCGAAATAATTTCGAAGTACCCCTTTGCATCATGGTTAGTGCGTTGGATTGTCTTGAAGAAGGTCTTGGGATCGATTTCAGCCGCTGCAAAAAAAGTTTTTAAGGGGTCTATTGCCTCTTGCGAGAAATCGACAAATCATGAGAAGTGCTGCTTATTTGCCGCTAGCAATCGGCAGAAAATTGTAAGTCTCCTCCATTTCTGGTAACACGCACACAGGAATGGTTGAGACTTGTAAGTCACTAGGCTTGGACTCTCTTCGATCCGTTATGGCCTGCTTTTTATTAATATTTAATTTCGAATTTAACTCGGGGCTTGTAGAAAGTTTAGATAAATTTTTAGATAGCTTTAACAACAGCCTTTTTTCGAAGTCTTGAATAACCAAGTTAGCAAATTTTAGAACACTTGCAACTATGTAGTTTAATTTATTCATCAACCAGAGCATATTATACTCTTACATACTAAAATACTCGTAAATAAGTGAATATATAGTTACAAATTTGTAGGTGGGTATATAAAATTCAAATTACATTTAAATGATTTACATAGTTAATCTTTTATCGTAATAAATAACATTACTTAAATTTTGTTTAAAACTAATGATTTAAAAGTTTTTCTGGTGCAATCCATATAAAAGTTAATCCCAGAGCAAACTAAATTACTTTCTCTAATGCAAGGAGAGATGGGTTCGTTGCGGCCGTAGTTTGTTCGGTGCTCATAAATTGAAAACCGTTCACGTGTTACTCTTAGCGGCGCGTTAAACTCATTGACTAAAGCTGATAGATGAGGGCAATTAATATGATTTGTAATGGTATCTTGAACAAACATAATTGAAAAGTATTTACGGCGAGCTTCTAGTGCGTTTATTTCAAACAAAAGGCATCTGTTTTTTTTTTTTATAATTAGCGCGCACTCAAGGGGTTATTACTACCCTTAAAATGATTTACACAGTACGAGCGTTAGAAAAACAAGGAAGGGTTTAAAAAGAGATACCGATGCACATTAGTTTTAAATTTCTGAACATTACAATGGGAAGGAAAAATACAGCTGGGTAGAGCATTAAACATTCGTGTAGTCCGGCTAAAGAAAGAATCCCTGTATTTCACAGTACGTCCGAAGGTGGAGTCAAGGGTAAACTGATGAGCATTCCTTAATACTCCTAAATCTTTTCTTGATTTACCCTTGTTAGAATTATGTTATTGATATTGAAGTCTAAAATAATTGGATTAAAAATTCTGAAACACGAGAGTATCAAATACTCTCGTGTTTCAGAATTCAGAATTTTTTGACATTTAAATGAAGATTGTTTACCATGCACCAATCTACCAATCTCATCCGATAAGCAGGTAATCCTACGGTAGATTTTGAGATCATCGGCAAAAAGGAGACATTCAGAATGTTTAAAAATAGCTGGAATATCATTCGAAAATATAAGAAAAAGTAAAGGTTCTAAATGGCTACCTGGAGGAACGCCTGATGGGACATAAATATCATTGAATAAAAGTTTTTAATTTTAAAAATTTGTACTCTTCCAGTCAAATAAGACTCAAACCATTTTAAAAGAGATGAACTAATGCCAAAGGAAAGTAATTTGTGCAGTAGAATTTTATGATTGACTCTGTCTAAGGCTTTGGCAAAGTTTAGAAAACAAATTGAATTTGAATTGTAGCAATGTTAAGAGTTTTTATGGCGCTTAATACAATTGTAGAAAAATGTAAAATGTGACTTTGACATCGAATGTCATTTAATTTATCTTGATTACCAACTTTGAAATTTAAAAAAAAATTATTCCTACACTAGTTAAAGCGCCGCCGTCGTAGCTTTAGGATCATGTTTACGCAAAAAATGATTATCTACTGAAGGAAAAAAATACAAATGATAAAATAATGATAAAAAAGATAATATGAGTAGATCAAACCTCGTTTTTTGAGGTTAATTTGTCAATAATGGCATACTCAATTGATAGAATATAGCAAGATTGATGCTCCAATGTTCTCGACCAATCTTATTTGTTAAATAAGTGGGTCTAGTGCACAGAAAGCTGAATTCTAAACCTTTGAAGTGGAGTCATTATGAACGCATTATCCTTGGCCCTATAGCCAAACACTACTTTAATCTTTCAGAAAATTCCGGTTCTCCCAAAAGATCGTGGGTGAATTTATCGTTTTCAGTTGCTTTAACCATTTAACTAAATATTCTAATCTAATCTTATCTTATATTATTCATTTCTTATTTCTTATTTGGGAGGTCCAAATAATTAAGTGAATTAGCATTATGTCAGTACTGTACTGCGCTCCTGGCACCCGCCCTGATGACCAGCCCCTAGCTGCAATGCTGACAGGTTACAAATTTCACGCCTTATATTCCATATAAAGCCTAGTACTCACCTAGCGTGAAATGAAAAACAAATACGTTCCAAATTACACGCGGAGAATAAAAATGAAAATAGAATAAACTTTTCCACGTGAATTTTTGATACTCACCTGAAATACTGAATACTCATATTTTTTGCTTTCATTAAGTAAACTCTCGAGAGCAGTATCAAAAAATTCGTTTTCCATGTTATATTTCTGTTTATAAATTTTCAATTTTTTATTTTGAAACAAAATATTTAAATTAACTGATAAATGTCACAGTTTTCCACGCTGCTTTAAACTTTTTCCTGATGGTTGTACATTGAGAAATGAAAATTTGGCGTGGAAAAAGTTGTGGAACATAATTGTTTTTCCAATCCACATTTTGGTACTCACCTCTCGTCGGGGATTTCATGCGAGTGAAATAGCCGCCACATTTATATGAAATTTTCATTTTCACTTGAACTGAGTACTAGGCTTAAAATTAAAAAAATTTTTTTTTAAATCCATATTTCAAAAACAGATCTATGATTTCTTTGAAATTTCGTTTAGCTTCTAATTCAAAGCAAAAACTTTAAGTTTCATGTTATTCATTCTTATAATTTTTTTTTACCTGAATTCTGAAAGTGGGACATTTTGAATTCAAGATATTAATTGAATATTCAGTACGCTGCGGCCGTCGGTATTTTTTGCCATTCAATATTCAAATATTAAATATAGTATATTATTTTAGATAAAATATTTATAAAACTATTTTAATTTATTCAAGCAAACGACAAATCATTCAAAATGTTCATCATCATAATTATGATCAATGATCGTAAGAAATTGAGTTAATGAGTTTATTCAATAAAGATGCATATAAACAAATAATATAAACATTATAAAAATACCTATATATTTTCGCATGTCATCTTTACTGCGAAAAATTTTCCTGCACAGATAGAACCTAATTCCAAAATAATTTTATTTATTAAAATCGAACTTACTGCCACATAAAATTTCTCTGACTTCGACTTTTTTCTGCAAAACTATAACTTGCCCTTATATGATATGGCGCCTTTGCACAATTATTATCCCCAGTAAAAAGGATGTGTGCGGTTTAACTTTTCACTTTTCTCACATTCGCATGTGTATTTTGTGTTATGTGCACATCACGGCACATGAGAAACACAGGACGTATAAAAAATAAGATTCCGGAACAGTCAGTGCCAGGGATAAATAATAATTTTTAAAACGATGGGGATATTGTTTTAAGACTAATGAGCAAAGAAAAGTAAAGGAGATGCTAATTAAAAATAATATATGAATCGGATTTACGCCAAACCCACAAGGACATAAATATTAAATTTGTTTGTGTTTTCTGTTACAAATTGCTGAATTGGCTTAAATTCTTAAGAAAGTTATTAACTTTTTTTTCCATTATATGGGTATTTAGAATGAGTATTGTGACCGTATTATTAACAGGGGGTGCTGTTAGTCGAACGTCTGGCAAAGATTCATTTGGTAAAGACATTAAGCTATAGCTAATATTCTTAGAAATTAAAAGACATGTGTTGAACATTCAATAAATCCCGACTTTTTGTGTGCCTTTAACTCTTCCGCTTAAACCAAAGACAGATTCGGATATTCAGGTGACATATTATCTTTTTATTAAATATATAAATATACAGTCAACGGCCTTGGCTTTGATGAAAGCATCACTTCCCAGTCGATCTCTGACTTCCAAGCAGGAAAGACTTCAGTGTGCAGTATATTTTCAAGTGTTAGAAAAATAAAGTTAATTGTGAAATAGGAAATTCGACACATATTCCATCAAGTGTTCGATAGCCCAGGGGTAGTGGCTTCGGCTGGTGAATCTCAGGGTCGTGGGTTCAAATCCCGCTCGGAACAGACAAAATTTTTAGAAGCTTTTTTTCACAATAGTGAAGTGAGCGATATTATATATTGGGAAAAGAAGCAGATGGAGAAGGAGAGAAGGGCGGGGGGATCGAAAGATTCCTCCGCAAAATCGGATGATGTTGCAGTTGCGGCAGCAGCATCGGTACATCCGAACACCAAAGCAATAGCCACCCAGCCTACGAAGAAGCGCAGGAGGACGTTGAGACCGCAACCAAATCTCAATGCACCGAGAGCCACCCCAGGTAAGCTGCCAGCTGGGGTGGGATGCAAGGAGCGGGCAGCAACATCAAATGCAGTTGGCAAGGTACAGCAAATTGGTGACACAGACGAGTACAGTGACTCGGCTGGCACCGAATACCTGTCTGAGGAAGGAGAGGGGCGCTACAGGTCTCCTGGAAATAATAAATTTGCCCTACTGTCAGAACCAGAGCCGTCTACCGACAGGGAGTTGGAGGGGGCACAAAACCCCCAAGAAGAAATTCTGGTAAGCGAGCTGGAGGAGGCCCTCCAGGCAAAGAAAGCTGAGGTCGACAGGTACCAGCAGCATCTAGATAAGCTGAAGGAGGAAATGGAGCCCCTTCTCAGCCAGATCCGAAAGAAGATGGAAGCGCTCCGCCAAAAAGAAGCAGAGGAAAAGCTGGCCCAGAAACAGCTGCAAGCTAAGAGAGCAGCAGAGCGGCAGCAACAACAACAGCAGCAACAACAACAGCAGCAACAGAAGCAAAAAGTCCAACAAACAACGGACCAGCAGGCGGTGCAGGGTGCAAAAAAAAACACCGCAACAACCACAGCGGCAACAAGCGCTACAACAACAGCAACCAAAGCCCGCAAGGAAAAACACAGAAGCGGAGCAAGGCGCCCAAAAACTAACAAATGCAGCAGGCCCATATAATGAGGGCCCATCAACCTCAGCAGCAGCAAGACAGCAGCAGCAGCAACAGCAGCAGCAGCAGCAACAGCAGCAGCAACAGCAGCAGCACCAGCAGCAGCAGCAGCGGCAGCAGCCAGAACAGCAACACCAGAAACAGCCACAGTCGAAAAATGAGAAGGTGCCACCAATAAGGACATTTAAAATCGACCTGAAGGACATAAAACAGGTATGTAAGCGGGCCACAAACGGCCACTTTCTTATAAAAATAATAAATGAAAAAGAAAAGCGATACTCGGTTCAGTGCTTCTCACTGGCCGAATACAAAACAACTAAAGAGCTATTGAGGGAAGTCACAGCTGAATTCTTCAGCTTCACGCCTAAAAGCGAAAAAATGAAAACGGTCCTCCTGAAGGGCATAAGTTCCTGCACGGAACCGGAGGCGCTCTTAGAGGAGCTCCGTCAAAAAGCCAGCGACGATCTCGAGTTTATCGGGGTCAAGCCATTCACCACGGTGAAGTCAAGACGGGGGGGTTACGGGTTGCCAATGTTCCTCGTAACATTATCGCCCCACAGTAAGTTTGAAAGTCTGAGGAATATTTCCCGCCTCGACTTCCAGGCTGTACGCTGGGAAACATTAAAAAGACACAACGACATGCTTCAGTGCATGCGTTGCCAGAGGTTCGGCCATGTCGCAGCCAACTGCGATATGCGGATGCGTTGTGTCAAGTGCGGGTGAATGTCAGTTAGGGATTGAGCGGGTTGAAGATCTAACCCAGCTAAAGTGTGTCATCTGCGGAAACGAGGGGCACCCCGCTAATTATAGGGGCTGCCCTAAAGTTCAGCAAATAAAACAACAACAGGCCAGTCAAAAAGCCGAAGTTCGACAAGCTCCAACAACAAAATTCGTGGTTCCTAATTTTTCTTACGCCCAAATGGCGTCAAGAGATAGGATTACGAGACAGGCCCCACCAACGGTTGCCCCAAAGGCCCCCGTGCCTAAGGCGCCAGAGGTGCAGGCCGACATTGTAGCTTTGTTACTGAGCATTCAAGGCCAGCTAGCAGGACTGCAAAGTCAGTTAAAGGAGCAAGGCAAAAGGGTAGACCATCTCTACTCTTTGTTGCCTGGCCTAGTGCAACATAGACCATAATGGGCGCGCTACCGGAGACGCGCTTAAAAATCCTGGCTGTGAATGTAAATTCACTGATTAGGATTGAACGTAGAGCTAATTTGTTCCAATTGTTGAAAGACCTCAGTCCAGATGTGTTTTTGGCTAACGAAACCAAGCTAAACGTGAAACATAAATTGACTCATAAAAATTACAATATCGTAAGAAGAGATCGACCCGACTCTACTCGAGGAGGCGGTGTCGCCATCTTCATACGAAAAGGCATTAATTATAAAGTCATATACAACAATGATCTTCGAAAGCTCCAGACGCTAGAGGTTTGCGTCATATGCATCTCTCTCACTCAAGGGAAGCGGATGTATGTGATTGCGGCCTATGCGGCTGAAGCTCCGCAGGCTATTACTTTTGACTCAGAGCTCGAGATTCTTTTTAGAACACTTAAACTGAGCTTGGAAGAAAACTACTATATTATGGCCGGTGATTTGAACGCAAAACATGAAGATTGGGGAAACCAAACAAATAATCTCAGAGGTAATCATCTTTTTAATTTGATGAATCTTTACAGCGTTGAATATGGTATTGACCTGCTGACTACTGAAAGGCCGTCGTATCCAAGGAGCGGTTCCTTTCTGGACCTTTTACTGTACGATACCAGACTGACAATTACAGACAAAGTGGGTAATCACCCTCGAAACTGCTTACAAACAATCGAGTACGACAGTGATCACTGCGGACTGGCTGCTGTAATTCAGATTCCGAACGAACGCGTGGAGTTGGAGGAATACGTTGCAACGCATTCTTACAATTACAGTAAGATGCGCTGGCCTCGTTTCACCAACGCCTTAGCGAGAGAAATTCGTTCGAGTGACATAGCCCCACCAAATAACAGAAACCTTACAAATACAGAAATCGACCAACATCTACAACAGATGGACGAAACGATTAAACGAACAATGGAACGAACAATACCAAAGTACAAAGAACGCGACCAAATGGACGTCTACAGAAACGCGACCATAGACGCACTACATAGACATAAGAGTGGTTTACTGACAAGACTTAAAAACTTATACAGACGATTCACAGACCCACACGACCTGGAGGTTGGGACACTGAAGTCGTCAATAAAGAATATCAATATGTTGATTAAGGATAACTACAGGTTATCTATTAACAGGTTCTGGGACAACAGAATTCGTTCTGTAAATTCCAGCGACCCTAGTGTGTTTCCTGAAATCAACAAGATATTTAGGAAAAACAATCAAAATGACCTTCCGTGTCTTAAGCTCCAGAGAACAGTAGAGAACACGGACGTACTCCTGACAGCGCAAATAGATCCAGAGGAAGCCGTCTTGGACGATGACTTCTATATAGTTGAAGATCCGAGGGAGAAGGTGGAGGTGGTAGGGGCTGCGTTTCAGCAAGTGTATAAGGTGAATGCTTGCATTCGCCCGAACCACGACCTGGAAAACAGAGCTCTACTGCATCACTTCTATCTTCGAAATGAAATAACGCAATGTCGATCTGAGAACCCTGGTTTCTTGAGGTTCAATGACGATCTTTTGGCAAATGCCAAATGATAGGTAGTCTTCCGCAATCAATAGCGTATGCCGACGATCTAATTGCGTACAGAACGGCCCGAAAGGTTGAGGTTATTAGAATTCTCTTGCAGCGTGACTTTGAGAAGATTCAGCGATATTGCGATGACTGGAAACTGAAAATAAATGTCCAGAAATCGGAAACAATTTTGTTCCGGACTCCGTTGGCTAGAGCCCCGCGGGATACGCGCAAGAATTGGCGCAAGATGGTCATCGTTGATCCTCACGGGCAGCGATTAACGAGCAAAAGTGTAGTGAAGTACCTCGGTATCTGGTTGGATCAGTATCTGTATTTCGACAGACATATAGATGCTGCGCTGGCCAGGGCCAGAGGAGCCTTAGCTCTGACGAAACGACTGTTTTACAGCAGTCGGCTTGACCCCAGAGTGAAGGTCATTTGCTACATGGCCCTCATACGGCCGATGATCGTTTATGGTTGTCCAGTGTGGTTCAACGTTGCTCCATCTCAGATGGAGAGAATTCGGGTGTTCGAGCGGCAGTGTCTTCGACGCTGTACTGGTTTGCATCGGACACCCGAATCTTCTTATGTTCACTATTATCCGAACGAGGCTCTATACAACGGGGCTCGGATCAACAGAGTTGACAATTTCGTAATAAAACTAATTCGGGGTCACATTGCGAGGGCTATGACCTCGACCAATAATTTGATTTTCGGGGCGTTCTACCCAAATGACGAATATTTTGATAATGCACGCTTGAGTGGCTTCATTCCTCCAGAGGCATTCCTCTATTTAGATAGATGCGGTCTGATACAGGATAGATTGGCAGTACCGCTAATCTACCACGTCAGACGAAGAACCGTGGACCGGCGGCTCCTTTACACTCGGGACGTCCTGGCACAAGACGGAGAAGAGCTCCTACGGTTCAGTAGGGCTGTGTCCGAACGGGACAAAACTGATAGGGTGAAGCAGGAGAACCAGTTTTGGTGGCTTGAATCGGTATTTCATAATGGTTAGTCGGGGTGGGGTGTTAGAGCCGTGGCCGGCTTGCATACCTGTTTTTTAGTAACAGGTTTAGTTTTAAAAAAGAATAGGCACAGTGGCAAAAAAAAAAAAAAAAAAAAAAAAAAAACCTACATTCTTCAAATGTACAAAAAAAAAATTAAAAAAAAAATAAAAAAAAAAAAAAAAAAAAATCAAAAAAAAAAAAAAAAAAACCTCCGCTGTGGTTGTTCTAGTTTTTAAGTAGTTTTAGTTTATTTTAAGTAGTTTAAGTGGTTTTAGGTAGTTTTATTTTAGTTTTAGTTTATTTTAAGTAGTTTAAGTGGTTTTAGGTAGTTTTAGTTTATTTTAAGTAGTTTAAGTGGTGTTAGGTAGTTTTAATTAGTTTAATTTTAGTTTGTAAGTTTTATATAAAAAAGTCAAAATGATAAAGAATCCGAGTTTTTTTTAAAAATTTTCTCGAGAAAACAAAAAAATATAGATATAGTAATTGAATTCTACATAGTTTTTTAGGCCGAAAGGCAGTAGTTATAAGAATATAGTTTAACTTAGAGTGCCCGCATGGGGCCAGTAAGTTAGTTGTAAGTTATTGATAAGTAGGCTAGTTTTATGAATTTTTGTCTAGCATTAAGATAGTTATAAGTTTGAATTGAATAAAAATGAATTTAAAAAAAAAAAAAAAAAGCATCGCTTCCCATCGATCAGCGAAATCAAGCATCATTGCGCATGGTTAGTACTTGGATGGGGGACCGTTCAAATACCAACCGTGTGCTGTTGACATGTGTTTTCCTCTGTTGTTCTTTCTTTCTGTCTGTCTCTCTCTGTTGTGTTGTCTAAGTCGATGGCCTCAGTTGCCAGTGCTTTAAGTGTCTCTACTTCGTAGATTTATCTACGGAGTAGTGTAATATGTAATGTAATGTAATGTTATTAAATATGCTGTTTACTTTGAGTTACTGATGCTAAATCACCAAGGCAAGTTACACTTTATCATCAAGGTTGACGTTGTGGCCCTTCATAGTCGACATTTCAACGTTTAGCGATCAAATTTTAGAGGACCGGTTCGGTAATCAATCATCCAAAATTTGTACGTCAAAGGAACATAAGATTGGCGGAGAACAAAGCTGCTATCAATGAAAGTGCATAGCATAAACCGAGAAAGTCGATTCCTTGCCGTTTACAACAAACTCAATTTGGTGAATTTTTCCCCGAGACTTGGGCCGGCCGCCTACACTCGTAAAAGACCTAGCTCACCAATGAGCTCAAATATCATGACCATAGACAACGCCGGCCGTTTGTTCGCTAACTGGGCTTTGGAGCGTTTGAAAGATGACTCCAATGGTAACCGAAAAATCATATTTTGCAGAACGATGATAACCAATCTTTTATAGACAAAATTAATCCATATAGATACCTAGGTATATAAATTTAAAAAGTTTCATGATATTTTAAACAAAAACTTCATTTTTGAAGTATTGCTTAGATGTCTGGCAGGCTTAAGTCTGAAAATAACACGTCTAAGACACGCAAAAAAAGTAAATTTTTGCACACTTTAGCGCCATCTGGTGGTAGGAAGGCTTCAGACATCAAAAGTCCCCTCTTCGGGGGGCGTCTATATATAAATTCAAGTGGTTATTCCTTTCGACACAAAAATTTAAAAAAATCAGCCTTTTTGAAATCCCCACCCACTCTGGGCTGAAAAAGAAACCTGCCAGACGATTGACTTTGGTATAATATACCTACACATTCATCTATATGAATTTTGGTTACACCTCCACTCCCAAAATCTGCTTCCGGTTCTTGGTCTATTACAAAGCGTTCCTAATGGAATCTGAGTGCAATTTTTCAAAAATTAAAAATTATACCTTGAATGATTGATTTGCTCGGCAAATGAACATTAAAAAAAGTCACGTTATTTCACGAGAGATGCTTCATAACAAATTGCTATCGAACACTCTCTCCGGCCGTAAAATGGCACAAAAATGACAACCAATCAAAATCGACCTGAAACATAAAACGCACCCTGTTCCTGTAGTATCAAAGGGCAGGGACAAACTCAGGCGATTTTTGATCCCTCCCTATGTTCAGTACCAATGAAGTCAGAAATTTAAAATTCCGAATATTAGCTAATCTAGTCTGGCACAGGGCGAGGCGCCTCACCAAATTTCAATTTACTCTCAAAAATTACAATTACAGCAATCTTAATTACAAAAACCGTAACTGACTAACTCACTGACTGACTGACAGATCATCAAAATTATGGAGCACTTCCCGACATCGTAGAATCTTGTAAATTTGCACAACGGTATAGGTCTTATCATGCAAGCAGAGGAAAAACATCGAAAAATTGAGGTCTTATATTCAGGGGGCGTGGTACCCGCCCACTTTATCCGAATTGGTGTTGGTTGAATGGATTGCCGTAAAACGATGAAATTTGGTAAAGTGGTTGGGCTTAAATTGCATACAAAGAAAAAAATTTCCGTATGAATTTATGCAAACAAAGCTTAAAAATCGTTTTATTAATAAATAAATTTTGTATACCTATAAGAAATTTTTTTTTAATTTTCAAAAAAAAAAAATTGGGATGCCGATTTTAAATATTTTGTAATATAGATTTAAGGAAATAATTTTAAAAAATAATCATCACACGATTTAAAGATATTGATTTTTCAAAAAAAAAAAAATCGAATTTTATTCAAAAACCACAAAAAATATTTTTTTGAATATTTTTATATACAATATTATTTTAAATTTAAAAGAGCTCCTGTTGAAAAATGTTGGTAAAAATCGTTAGAGCCGTTAATCAGAAAGTCGAAAATCAAAAACCCGTTCTATGACACTGTTAATAATATTTTTTCTAAAATTTTTGTTGACGAAAATAGCAAAAGAACTCAATTTTTCCCCTAGGGAATCACCGAAAAACCTTAAATACCGAATTTAAAGAAATCGCTTTAGCGTTTTAGGCGGCAGATCGAGGTACAGACATACAGACAGACGGAATTGCCCAGTTTGTTCGCGTTCAAAACTTGCCCTATAGTACCTGTGTATATCGCGAGTTATACAAAAGCTATTTCATAATTTCAACTTTAAAAATATTTTAAGAGAAATTTTGATACTAAACTCAATTAAAATCTTGAAAACCATCGATTTTACCAAGTATCATACTTAAACAGCCTTAACTTCGTACTTGCGCCGACATTTATGTATATTAGAAAAGTTGGTTCGTTTCTAACCCGTTTTAGAAAAATTGAAAATAATCGTTTGAAATACCAACCAGCCACTCCTTCGAGTTTTCCAATTTTAAAATTAATTTAAAACATTTTTCTTTTCTTAACCTACACTTTTTGAAAAAATAACATTCAATTCAACACTTTTTTTTCTGGTGCTGAAGAAAAATCAAGAACAGAAAAAAACGGTGGACATCTTATCGGAATCGAGTAAATGAAAGAAAACCCTTGTATATACCCAAAACCCCTGGAAAACATCATTGAAAAGATTTTCTTGGTGACTGACGGCTGATGGGTGATGGGTGATGGATGGTTGAATAGCTATACATTAAAAAAAAATCACCCTTCACTCGGTTCATGAATCCTAAGCGTATTTTTTTTTTCTTCAGCATATTATTGTGTCGCGTTGCACATTAAACGAACCTCGATTAAATTTCAATTATCGAGCTTCACTTAATTTCTCTCTAAATAACCTCAATTTTCTAATTCGATTAATTCTATATACACAAATACAAATGGCGGAAAATAATGAGCCGGTTTGGGATTTGTTGCTTCCTTCTCGGAATCGAACGTTGCTATGTCGAAGCACGTCTCCATGCTATGGTATATCTACTGTTTGCTATGATGGGAACACTAAATGGAGATGGTTCGGTTGCTATACATTGATAGATGTCAGTTCTTTTGGGTTTTTTCCTGGTGCTTCTAGCTTTTAAGTTCTTGGAAGGTTTCAGGCCTTTCTTAACGTGAGCAATTTTCTGGTTACAATGCGACACCATTGCGGAGGAAGTAGCATTGTGTGTTAATTAAAGGGATTAAGTTTTGTTTAACGAGCGATGTGGTCTGGCTTTTGGGATCTTGGTATACCAGTATTTCTATTTTAAACAACTCGTACACCAAAGCCCTTATAAAGTTGCCCAATACCCAGAACTTGGTGGTGTAATTGGTTTACATTGTGAGTATTAGAATATTGATTGAAAGCAAATACTTGTTTAATTCAACAGAAATTACAGCCTTCACAAAAGGATGGGCGAGTCTTTAAAGTGGTATCCTTGTGATTGTTGAACAGCTACTCGTACATCTAATATCTAATGTACTTACATACATTATTATTAGGAACTAAATGGTTTCAAAGAAAACTTGTTATATATACATACTGTGGCGCTATTATTTTAAGCCTCCCAGAAATGTTCGTCATTTTTTCTCTTTGTTGATAAGCTATAATATCATAGTTACTTTAAGGCAAGGATAGGTTTGTTCTTCGAATTTTCTCAACTAGGTTAATCACCGATGTGGTGGATATTAAATATTCTGAATATTAAATTTTGGCATGAAAATTATCCTAGATTATTGAAAGAAACAATAAACAGTTCGTGAGTGAACTATTTTAGGTAAGCACAGTACTTGTATGAGCATTAAGAATTTTTAAGTTGCTTTCCAGGATACATATTATGAATATTCTAGTGCTGAGGTTTAGCTTGGTAACCAAATCAATTAAGTTCGAAATGTATGTAAACCAGGCATTAGAAATAATAGACTTCTAAGAGCCAGTCAGCAACATACTGAGAAATCGGTTTTGCACTGCTACTGATACTGAAGCTCGTACACGTCTTTTTGAGGTGAGTAATGTTAGTGTGAGTGAACGCACCATCAGAAGAAGGTTGACAGAATTGAATATCAGAGCTTTCCGACTCGAATTGCTCCCACAACACCGTACAGCAAGACTTCGTTTTGCGCGAGATTATGTTAACTGGACTGTCGAGGAATGGAAGGACGTCCTATTCTCAGACGAAAGCAGAATAGATCTACGAGGTCCAGATGGATGTCAGCGTGTCTACAAGCGAAAAACGAAAGGTTTGCTTGATGCACGATAACCGAAACAGTGGGTTACCAAGGAGGGTCTATAATGATTTGGTGTTCGATAGAGGCAGTGTGAACGCTCAGATATACGTGAAAAACGTTTTGCAAGACAATGCGATACCATTTTATTGGTGACAACTTTCGGTTAATGCATGTCAACGTACGCTGCCATACCGCAAATTCTGTAACTAATTATCTAAATGAGGTCGGGATTCCAGTTTTGTAATGGCCATCACGCAGTACAGATCTCAACCCTATCGAGCATATTTGGGACAACTTCAAAAGACGTGTCCGAGCGAGAACACATGGACCTACCACTCTAGGAGAGCTTAAGAAAGTTGAGGAGTGGCACAATATCACTCAGTCGGATATTCAGGACATTATTGACGGATTGTAAAATCGACTCGACGAAGTAATTAGAAAAACGATTGGCACAGCTCTAGTTGATATCAACTGGAATATCCCTAGTATATAACAAAAAAAAGTTTGGTCGTAAGACACCTGTCTGGAGTATCGGCTTCAATATTCTTTAATTCAGAGTAATTTTGGTCAAACCATACTCTAAAGAGTCGGTTTGTAAAGTAGCATATCAGTATTTGGTAGTACTGCTTAGAATGTTTCCAAAGCAGTTTGTACTCAAATACCAAGTGTCAAAGACATGGAGCTAAACGAACCTGTTTTTGTTCAAGTGCTGTTTCTACAATATTCATAATTTGATGCACTTGGTCTATCGCGGAATGTTTTATTCTAAACACAAACTGATGGTTTGACAAATAGCCGGACACCAATATGGAATTGCAAGACCAACTTTATTTGTCTTCCATATCATCCAAAATGTCAAGTTTGAAGGAGTTTCAAAGGCTAATAGCGGGAAAAAAAAAAACTGGAGCTTAGAGTTTTTATATTTGAATGTGAAGACAATGAAAATATTACTTATTTTCCATACTGGCTAAAAATAAGGATCTTTCGTATGAATAATTTTAAAAAGAAATTTTAGTGTTAGCAAATCCAAGCTATCTGTCTGTAAAGAAACAGATCGAAGCGACGCAAGTCATACATAAAACGCGCCATGTTGTAAACGCTACTTGAAGCAGCAAAACATCGGGCTTTCATATAAAAGGGTCGGCAGGATAAGAGTTTTGGCAATTCTCATTTTCGTTGGAACTGGACCAACAGCACATGCCAAGTGGTCATTCCACTATAAAGTTCGGTTAAAAATGACTCCAAGATTTTTAACTGTTTTAAAGTTTATGATAGTTGTGCCATTAATCACGATAGTTGGCAGATATGACATATCGAGAACAATGTTACCAATCACAATGGCCTGCATTTATTTGAATTAAGTTTTAGATGATTTTCTTGAGACCACTGTCCTATTTGCATCAAATCTTCATTTATTCTGACTGCTGTTTTCAACCATACCAATGCTCAAATTCATATGACATTGGCAATGGTTAAGTACGAGTATAGACGGTCATTGCTGAACAACGTGAATAAAAGTGAACCTAAAATTGAACCTGAGGCACACCAGCACGAGTAGAGAAAAAATAAAAAAGCTTAGAATTTGCGTTAGCTGCAAGAGTTGTCTGACTAAGGTATTGTTAAATCAGGAACGGAGCTGAATTTTCAAAGAAGAAAAAATTCTTCAACTTGATTAGAACTTTTCCGTGGGAAACAGTATCTAAGGCCTTGGAAAAATCCAGTAAAACCAATGTTGTTACATGATTATTATGAACTTTATGCCGTATGGCTTCAATTATTTTTAGAAGTGCAGATATGCAGCTGTGTTGTACTCTTAAACCAGATTGCGTCAAAAGTCTGTGGGTATCTGAAAACTTCGTAATCTGTCGACTCACAAACTTTTCAAATTCTTTTGAGAGGAAAGATAGAATTGAAGTCGGTCAGTTTTCTTTTTGTTGTGAGGTTGACTTGTTTAGTATTGGATTTTTTTTTAAGCTTGGCATAGCTTTTGGTCACAAGAATTTGTTAGAATGTACAAGAATTTGTTAGTGGCGGAATTTCGAATCAAAAAATTTCCGTTTCGTTTTCTTTATTTCAACATTTACGGTATTTCTCAAGGTTTTATACTGCAAAAACAACTGTGGTAGTATGATCCTTTGCAATTTCTCTTTTAATTCTAAGTCGGGGTTTTTAAATACGGATTGTTTTAATGGGTACCAACCTTTCAAAAAGGTTATTCAGTGTATCAGTAAGAAATTGAATATGTTAATCGACGTTTGAAATTTTGTAAATATTATCTAGATTGGAGCTATAAATACTTGTTATTAAAAACTGCATGTCAATTCACTTAAAATGTCTAAAAGAAATGTTTTCAATTGCTGTATTAGGATTAATATTTATATATTATAAAAATCGACAGTTAAATAATGTTTAGAGAAACCAGGAACATCAAGCTGCCCGCAGAAATGTAAAAAGTCGTGTCTGTTGCCCAAGAACACATCAATCAACGAAGAGCTAGGAGATGTAAAATATGTGGGTTGATCGGTCTTCATGAGAAAAAGGTTAAGAGAATGAAGGTTTTCTTTGAATGTCTTAGTCCTACTATTTTGCTTATCTAGAAAGTCAACGTTAAAGTCCCCTGCCATAAGAAAGTCATTATAGTTAGTGTTTTCCACAGGGTATCTGATATAGTGCTTGAGTTCGTTACTAGGTGGTTTATGAAAAATGCTATTGGTTGTATCAGCTGTCTTCATAATCTCACTTTTGATGGATTTTTTGATGAAAATATCTACAACTCGTCCTTTGAAAACCACACGATCGGAACGAAACAGCCTATAACTACCCGTACACAAAATACTGCTATCTACTTTTTTTAGTCAACCATATTTCCAACAAGCAGATAATGTCTATACATGAACTATTAAAAATACTTTTGAACTCGTCAAGATGTTTATGTATACTTTGAGCATTTATATGACAAATAGATTTTCCATTGTATCTTCTCCGAAAAATATTCAACATTGTCCTTGTTTTATTAACATATAAAATGCTACGAATCTGTGAAACTCCAGTACTGTCAGCTGAACTCATTACAAACAAAGAGTTTCAGCATCCCCTGAGTAGGACCAAGCAGCCATTCAGTTATGAAAACTAAATTTTTCAAAAAACCTATTTTTAATATTTTAAATAATGACGGTCCCGACTTAAAATAATTTATTGATTTTTTTACTTGCGACTTATAGTACGAGTAACTATAAGTAACTAAAGAAATTACAAAAAATGTTTATTTGTGGTACCCCCCTTGAAACCATTTTTTTGATTCAAATTTTCAAAAAACATTTTTTTTTTATTTTTAAAAAGATTTTCAAATTAATATTTCAAAAATCCGCATGCTCGATTTTTTATAGAACTTGATAAATAAAATTTTCTTAATATAAGTTATAAGATGTGAGAAAAAAAACATGTATTTTACCTAAAAATAACGGTAGGTACCCTCTTTTCAAATGTTAAAAAATGGTTTTCGAAAATTTTATTTTCTCCGAGTTCCGAGAATTTTGCAAAAAAATTTTTTCTTTCGATTAATTTTTACGATCCACAATATACTTAAAAAATTGAAATCAAGATATTATTGACTGTACCTACCATAGAACGATTTTTTCGAATTTCTCATTGTCATTATCGTCATAAAAGATTTTATTGAAATTTTGTATAGAGAAGCTTAAAAAATATTGCATTTCAAAACTTTAAAAATTGGTTTTTAAATTTAAAAAAAAAAAAAAACAAAATCAATTTTTTTTTGGTAAATTCGATATCTCAAAAACGGCTTAGTATTTTTTTTGTGTAAATTTAATTTTTATTGGAACAATAATACAAACTATAAATTGGTGTACCAAAATTTTTTCTTAAAAATGTTTTAAACATTTTTTATATAAAAAAGCTTATTTTTTTGAAGAAGCCACTAAGGCGAATTATAATTTTTATTCTTGTATACTCGTAAACTAATATTTTCTTGAAACACATTACATCCTGTGCTTAGCTCTAACTACTAAAGGAGTTGTTTTAGTCATTTAAAAAATGAATTTTATGCTTATGAACGTTTTTCTCTAATAGCATTCATATTTGAAATTCTCTGTTTTTTACATAAGAGCAAGTTCGTGCGACCCATTCGTGCATTTTACTTACTAAAATCTGTGATTGAATTAAAAAAAAAAACATATTTTCTATAATTTCAAATAAAAATTGTATGAAAGATACCGTTATTTTAGTCTTTAAAAATTAAAACTTTTAAATGATTCATCAAAAAGCGCTTTGTAAGAAGCTTAGAAAAAATCGATCTTTTAGTTTAGGCTATATGGCAAGTCATTTGTCCACATAGCAGTTTCTTTTGTCCAATATTCAACTTTCCTAAGAAAAAATCATAAACAAAGCAATCTCCGTTATTAAACAGACGTTCTCTTATCTTTTAACTTTTAACACTTTCAAAGAAACTAATCAAAAGGAACTGCGAATATTTTATTAAGTTGATGTTCCTGAAAATGATGAACAAAAGATGTAAGTAGGTATTTTCAGAAATTAAAAAAAAATTCAGGTTCAAAATATTTTACAGTTCCTTTTCAGTTTCTAACATAAAATTACAAACTAACTCAAAAATGTACCCAAAAATAAAAGGGAATCCTTTGACCTTTTCTACATTATCAATTAATGAAATAACAATCAAAGTAGCAGGAGGATACATAAAAAAAAGTTCTTTTTCCTTCATTCTTTTATTTTTTAATTATCAAACACCACCAAGAAGAACATTGAGTTAGAATGAATAAAAAAAAGGATAATAGAATTACCATCAACAATGAAACACAAAAAAAAAAAGAAAAAGTTCAATCGTGCACCCAAATCAACAATCAAATTTAATAAAAATTCTTTATCCTCACTCTCAATCCCTCGAATCACAAAACCAAAAGGATGACTTCAATCAATAACCCAAGCCCATCGCTTCTAAAAAAAAGAGTATCCTTTTGGCCGATTCATTGACAATTCAAATAGCACAAACGAAGTGGAACATTAATTCCCAAAATACAACGATACTAAATATTTCAAATAAACGGATTGTTACCTATATCTATAAATTTTGGGTCATCGAAGACCCATCATCAATCAGATGAAGAAAAAATAAAGAGAAGATCCTTTAAAGGACTAAAAAAAAAATTATAACTAAAACAAAAAAAAAATCCTTAAAACGTTTCTTTTGTCGTTAGCCCTTCCGATGAAGTCCGTTTTTGCCCAAAATCTAAATGTCAGACAGTTTGTCTTTATACGCCCTTACACCCTAGAAAAGTGAATTTCATGGAGGAATATAAGGACTTCTCTTTGACACATCAAATTGGGGACATTTTGTTTAAAAACAGATATAGCCATTCCTTGGGAAATTTTGGCTGGCGACAGCGTGCGTTGAAGAAGACCAGTCTTGGGATAGATTGATGGCAGCGATTGCAAAGTTCAGAGGGTATAGAGGGAGGATTTTCCAAATTTAACCCAAATTGGACTTACACTAAATCAAGTCTTTGGGCTAATAAACATTCTATGTTATTTCGAAGAGAATTTCAGGAAGGAAGTTCAATCTATCGATATATTTATACATATGAATATTGAATACTGGTACATTATGGTTCATCAAGTTGTTAATTAAATTTTGTGGGTAAGTCAATACATTCGGTCTTTGCTTGTAGTTATTCAAATATTCTGATATTAGGAAATAGGTAATAGAGGACTTCGGGCTGTAATGCTTATATAGCAAGACATTGAATGATGCAAGCATGGAAATTGCTATATATTTGCCAAACATGTAAGAATTAATTATAATTTCCCAAACCATTAAATGGAAAGACCTTATTTCTTTGACAAGTCTTATATTGAACTACACCATAACTTTTCATAAGTAAGTACACTAATCATCAAACTATTTATTTTATTTTTTATGTATTTATTAATCATATACCAGTACAAGACTATACAGACTGCAAATAATAAAACATAAAATTACATATTAAAATACAAAAATATATAGCAATTCGTTTTTTAAATTTTTCTCGACTTAAATGTAATTCGAGAGAATTGCAAACTTCATTGAACGAGGAGATAGCTCACGACAACGGCTCATTTTTCCCATAATTTGTCCTAAGTACGCGTTTGTTGAAAGAGGAGATTTCTTGACCTTAAGTACTTTGATGGCACATAAATAGGAATTAGAGAAAGCAAAAACGGACTTTTAACATAATTGCACAGAATATCCCTTACAAACATTACATCATGAATTTTTCTACGAGACTCCAAGGATTTTAGACCTAGAAATTGGCACATAGCTTTATAATCGGGGATGAAGCTCCCACCCATTTTATAAAAAATGAATTTCGTAAAACGTCTTTGAACAAGGTGAGTTTTATAATATGGATTCTAAATAACATCAGAATATTCAATAACAGATCTAACCAATGAGTTGTAAGGCGTTAATAAAACATATGGGACCGTGAAATCCTTGGTAATTCTTTTTATAAATCCAACCAATGAGTTGGATTTTTAAATAACATGGTCAATATGCATTTTTGATGAAAATTTAGAGTCAAAGAAGACACCAAGATCCTTAATTTCACTAACTTGGTAATTTTTTAAGAGAACTGAACAACATTTGAGATCTTACTGAATGATTTAGTGATACATTTTTTTTAAATTCAATTTGAGATTATTTTGAAAACACCAATTTGAAACACGGTTTAAATCTGATTGAACTCTTATGCAATCGTCATGGCTTTGTATTTTTAAAAGCAGTTTTAGATCATCTCCGTATAGAGCAAAAAGCAACAATTCTCTATACAATTTACAATGTCATTTATACATTATTAAAGAGCAAAGGGCCCAGATGCCTTCCTTGTGGAACCCCTGAACTGCATTCAATTTCTCTAGAAGTTTTATTATCAACTAATACACGTTGAGTTCGATTTGTTAGAAAAGAAAAAATTCATTCTAATATCTTAGAATGAAAACAAAAAATTCTAAGCTTATTTGTGAGAATATTGTGATCCACAGAATCAAAAGCTTTGCTAAAATCTGTATACACAGCATCTACTTCGCTTTAATTTTCTAACGCATTTATCACATAAGATGAAAAAATTACTAGGTTTGTGACGGTCGAACGACTAGACATAACACTGTGTTGAGATTCAGATAAACAATCCTTAATTAAAAACTCAATTTTATTTTTTCCAAATTCTCGAACACTTTAAGAATCGCTGCTAGATTGCATATACCTCTATAACTTTCAACTGTGTTTGTTTCTTGAGCCTTCAGGCAATCAGCTAATGACTTATTAAAAATTATAAGTAACGGCCAACAAAGAGAATGGAAACAATCTTTTAGAACTAGTTCTGGAATACCGTCGGTTCTACAACTAGTATTACAACTACTGAAAAGCAAGAAAAACATCATCAAACCACAGCTGTGTGTTCCCGATATAAACCTTTTCTTCGTCATAAGGAATGATAGATGTTGAATTACTGCTAATTGATTAAACCGACTCAAAAAACAGGCAAACATTTCTAACTGTTTTTCGATCGTTGATGAACTTTTCCCCTTGAAATTGAGTATATTCGGAATACCTGATGGATTTCGTTTTGAATTTATGAAAGACCAAAACGGTTGGCCATTTCTTTTGATGTTATTTTTGAATTTCGATATTCATGATGTAATTCTTGTACAGGAACTTTCTTAGAATAGCTAAATCTTTCCTTAATCTACCGAATAGTAGGTATTTGTCTTGATTTTTTGTTCTTTTGTAATTAGAAAATGCCTTATTTATTACGTTTTCCAAATGAAACCACGGTAGTTCCGAAAGACTTTCTTTTTCTCACACGTGGAACAAATTGGTCAAAACAAGATTGAATGATTTCAATAAATCGTTTATTAGGCATGTTGTAACTCTAGAAAATTTAATTCGTAGTAAAACCAGTCAAAAGAGGCAAAAAACGTTCAAGTTCAATAAAGTTTGCTTTAGAAAAATTAGAGTTATAATTTTCAGTAAAATCTATTTGATTTCGTTGATAATTATATGAAATTATTTCAAAAAAAGTTTCCTTATGGTGAACGGAATTTTTTGACAAGAAAAAAAGTGCTTTTAAAACATTCACGTTAAATTTATTACAAGAAATGAAAACGAGATCTAATATTTTATTTAAAGAATTTTTAACATTATTAACTTGAATTAAACCTATCGAGAATACATAGCCAATAAAGAGAATTTCGAAATCTTGTTTATATTAGCAGCAGTTACCATTTTTTCACATTGTGGCCAGTTCCAGTCAATATCTGACAAGTTAAAATCACCTAGTTTTAACAAAAACACTAATTTGTTCCGTGTCTTTAACGGGCAGTGTTATTTCATGGCTGTATATTGTAGAACGGATACCTATTAGAATGCCACTATACCACGCTGAAGCGATGTTTTACATCGGTCATTTCGAAAAACGTTAAAGATGTGACAGTTGAAAATTTCGCTGGATAAGATATACTCGTATATAACTAGGATTCTGTGATAATGATGACATCGTAATCAGTATTAGAGGTCGTGTTGTATAAATCAGAAAATTCGAAATCATGTTTTTAGGACAAAAGCACGAATTTTTACACTGTTAGCAATTTCAGATTGAATTCCAAATTTGAAATGTACATTGCGATTATTTTTAGGACTATTAAACGTATAGCAAAGAGTCGAAGAGGATGTGATGTTTAAAATATCTGATATAAGTACATAATATACTCAATAATCTCATCCTTTTTGTTGGATGACGAAAACCTTCCTAAGTGATACCATTTTAGGTTTCTGGTAATTTTAAAATTGTATCGAACTTGAGAATTTTATTCTCCTATTTGCTTAGAGGTCTTGTAAAAGAATTATTGTTTATTATGTGAGTAGGATTATTAACCTCTAGAAGTAAATTTTAACTTTTCTTCCAGTGTTAAAATTGATAGTGAAAACAGTTATCTTTGATTCTAAACAAAAAATTACACCACATGATTATGGATTGGAAAGTATCGAAGAAACATTCGTTTTCTGATCACAGATACATCCAATTCAACCTAAATGATGAATATCCTTGCCGCATAGTTTTTCGCAACTGAATGGCTCAAAAGCTGTTTAATGGCACGAAAAGCACCAAAAATACGACATACATATATGTACTCCTACAAGGAATCTCTAAAGAATTGAGGAAATCCAATGGAATCGATGAACAACATTGGTCTTGAATTTTTGCAAATTGAAATGAAACGGGAAAACTGTGTTGGTTAAATTATTCCATAATCGTTTTGTGCCACCAAAATTAGGCTTGAGGGTGAACTGATTATTATTCCTAGTGAAACGGTTATCACGGGTGAACTGAGGGGAAGAATGCAACTGATAAAACAAGAGAAGAGATGAAACATTTCGACTTTGTTCAAGAGATGGGAACGAATTCATGATAGCTCTGTTTCCTATCTGTTGTGCTGCATCTACCCAAAGGTGTAAGTTATACTGGAGTCTTGGACGTATAAACGCCTTATAAATGATAGCCAGTTCAGAGGGGGTGGGTGAAAATGTCTTACATCGATATAGAAATACTAAGCATTTAGAAGCATTTTTGGCGGTCTCGAGAATGTGATCATTCCGAATACTGGGGTACATCTGGCCTTAATGACAGTAGACAGCATTGAGTTTTCGAAGCATTAAACTCCACAAGATTTCTTATTCCCCATATAAGAATGCTGTACAGATCGGAGTTTAATGAGCTAGTCATACGATACCGGTGCAATTATACTTCCGAAGGAGATGAACGTGAATTTGGGAACGATTACGAGAAGTTGTGAGTAGAGACGTCGGCGTCGTCGGCAAAGCAATAAAGTGGATTATAAATTTCAGACAACAGATCATTTTTGAAAATTAGGAAGAGAGTCGGAGACAAAACGGACCCTGGGGAACACTAGGTTTTATTTTGTGAAGATCTGATTTGAAACCGTCCAATACGACATGTGTTGAAGATAATTTCCAATCCAAAGAATAAGGGTTTCGTTGATAACAAATGCACGCATATTCGATAAGAGAGTCTTGGGCCAAACTCTATCAAATGGCTTAGAAATATAAAAAGCAATAATCTTACTTTCTTCAAAGCAATGTTTTGATCTGTTGCACTTCTTAAATGCCATCATACCACTAGTGGAACGATTGCAGCGAAAGCCGTATTGTCATTGAGAAGCTTTTGATCTGCAAGATATTTCTTGAGTTGATGATTTTTCAGCGATTCCATGGCCTTGGAAAGAAGGGATGTAAGTGCAATTGGTCGAATGGAGGAGGGGGAAGAAGGGTCGCCTTTTTTACAATTTTTTTTGTTTTACCTGGGCCATTGAATGATTTACGTTCTAAAGTACAGGAGGGGCAACGTATAGCTTGCAGCAAAATAAGCTGTAAGTACATTCGCACTATCCAAAGAGCTAGTTTTTAGGTTGTCATTGTAGGTGAACGTTGGAATTGAAGATGAAGTTGAAATTTTTACATTCTTGACAAATGACCAGACATTTCTACTGCCTCTGGGAATTCCTTAGTTTCTGGTCATTTAAAAATTCGGTTCTACTTATTATAGCGTTTATACTTTTTCCGATTTCCCTCTGTTGGATTGGCTTTGTAAGACCGAAAACTTACTTCTTTCAAATAAAAATCACTTCTGTGATCATATCAGCACTGGCATCAACGTCACTATCGAAGAAACATAGTGATGAGTAGGCTTCGGATTCTCATGCACTTAAAATCGGAAAATATGCACTTAAAAATGCAAAATATGCATTTAAAATATGCACTTAAAATCAATTCAACTTAATTTCTATTCATATAAAAACACATTTTCTTCATCTTTAAAAATAAGTTAAATTTTTTATTTTTATTAAAATAAAATAATATACTAAAACGAAATTAACATTTAATATAAAAAAAAAAACATTGTTAAATAAAAAATAAGCATCTTCATTTGTTTAATTAAAATAAATTATTCTAAATAACAGAAAATTCCTCAATGAATTTGAAAAGTTTTATTTGCATAAATCATAAAATTTTTCTTGAAGTTTTCGAAGTCGAAACGGTGCCGATTGGGTCTCATGTCTCAAGAATGATTTATATAACGAAAAAGATCGCTCGACGTCAACTGAAGTTGAGCGTTTTTCTAAGAACCTTTATATTGTGGTGTTTGAATATGGTTCAAGATTGTGAAATGAATAAAAGAAATACGAGTAGATAACAGCCTTTAGGTTCGTTTGCACTGACATAAAATTTACATTTTTTTACTGCCCAGTTTAGTTTTTGAACAATATAGGAAGGTACCTACTCTAAAAATATAAATTTATTATAAAAAATATACAAAATTATGCAAAATATGCATTTATAGTGAAATATGCACAAAAAAATGCTAAATATGCATTTATAGTAAAATATGCAAAAATATGCACTAACGGTTAAATGCCATTTTAAAGGAAATTTCTTGATTCGTATACATAATTAGTTGCCTTGTTTCCAAGGTGTTCCTAAAAAAATATGCATTTGCATGGAAATCCGAACCCTAGTGATGAACATATACAAATTTTAAACAAGTTACTTAGACCGTCCCAGTTGGCTTTCTCGTAATGCCAAACGGTCCTAGTGGGATGCTTCTCTTTAACTGGGTGAATGGGGCACGAGCAATTGGCCGATAAAACATAATGGTCCGGTGTGCCGAATAGAGAGTTTACCGTTTTGGTATATATATCAGAGTTAGAATTATGAAACAAATCGAGAGCGTGAACGTTTTGCTGAGCAAAATCTGGTATTCGAGTGGGCTCATCTACAGGCTGAGTAAGGTGGTGCATCTCAGCAAAGATCTCAACATATTTTCTACTTCTTTTGAACTGTAGCCAAGATCAGTTCATGCACTAAATCAGTTTAAATAGGAAAAATCTACGAAAAGTTACTGGACTCCTCACGAGTCACTATAAACGAAGAAGTATTCTTGGCCTAAAAAACATCCCCACAGCATGCACACTGTGCGATACTTATGATGAAACGTCCGAACACATACTATGAATGAATGAAAGAATCAGCTAAGAGAGTCTTCAAATATCAGCCCAACAATTCGTGGCGACAAGGAAGACCTAACTTCTGGCTTAAGGACCAAGTCATGCCAGAGCGCTTGACTTGGACTTGAAGTAGTGTGGTCGAGATCGCAGAGAAAAAAGCTATCCTGCAAAGACCATTCATGCATTTTTTGCAGACCATCTGCCTTAAAACCTCATTTGTTTGCATATACTGCAAAATAGAAACTCAAAGCACGCACTGGATTATAATTTTAAGATTCTTATTTTCAACCAACCATTAGTATGCATTACCAACGCTATAACTGCCTTTAAAAATATAATCTTCATATTTAAAAGATTTTTGATACTCTTTGCTATTAAAACTCGAGAATATAAAGATTAAAATATAAAAAAAACACGAAACCCTTTGCGTTTTCTTAACTTGATTTTCGAAAATTAATTATCATTTCTCTGTTATTTTACTTTTTTATTCTTAAGTCGCCATTGTCATAAACGCTATATAGGGATTAAGAAATGACTACAAAGGATCAGCTCGAACGTGCAAAAAAGAACGAAGAAGAATGAATCTAAAAAGGCAAACTCCTTTTGCTTATCATTACCGTGGATAGCAGAAGGAAAATAATTTTTTCAGCCGCACGTTTTTTTCCTGGTTTTTATTTCCGGAAAGTGTTCTTTTCTCTGAAGCAACCAGAAAAAGTGCTTAGCACAATTTTTGCCAACAAAACAAAAAATAGCCCTAAGGTACTGCTAACACAAAAAATCTTTCTCTTTTTCGTACAGCAACAACGCCATCATCATCATCACCGTCGTTTTTTTTTTCTTTTATTCTTGCTGTCTATATTAAATACTGATTATATGGATAATGTGGCCGGCGGTTTCAGGATAAAGTTGGCTTTAAACGGTTTATATTAGGCATTAAAAATTGCGCCAGTTTTTTTTTAATTTTTTCAAGCTGCCTTTTTATCCCTTGGCATGGCTATTCTAACCAAAATATTTATATAACATTTGCAATGTACTGCTAAAGGAAAAACAATATTGTTTGAAAAATAATACCAACCTTATGGGTCAAAAAAAAAGAGGTTAAAAGGCCAAAACAATTTGCCAACTTTTTGCCGTTGGTGAATATCTTTTACACAGAAACAAATACATGTGTGTGTTTTAATTAAACATAAACAGAAAAAAGAATTCGATAAATGTGAAAGGATATACGCAGAACAGTAGAGGGGTGGTGAGAAAAATTAACAAGGAAATGACATGTCGATGTTTTATTTTGTCTGAATTATTTCATTTAAATTCATCTACACGAGGCGTTTTCGAATTTATGGCAAGGTCATTGGGTTTTTGTTTGTCCTTGTATGCTTACGTTTAAATGAATATATGTACATACATAGGTATATTTTGAATATTTGAAGGATAAACAATTTCGTATTTAATTAAATTATCGCTATTCAGAAATATGTGCTGGCTAAGTATTATTGCATAGTACTACCCCATTTTCTGGAGGATATGGTAAAGCCTTTGATTTAAAAAACTTATATTTATGGTTATTGTGATTTAAGGCTTTACTGGCGACTTAAAGGTACTATAAGGTAAGTTATTCGTACAAAAAAGACGTCGAAATTTTGATCAAAGTTGGCATAACGATGATAGCGTAGGCGAAAAAAGTGGGTCCCGAAATTCAGTCTTTCTGTTTGTCTGTCTGTTCAACTATTTTCGTTAAACTTGGTAGATATCGTTTTTAAGTTTTTCCTCCCACACGTTTTTTTTTTAAGTCCAAAAATAACTGTAGGTACCTGCCATAAATTTTTTTTCGAAATTTTATAAATATTTTTTTTTTTAAAACTGTCACACAGAAGTGCTTCACAGAAAAAGAAGTATCTAATGGTTGATTTTTTTTTTAATGGTTATTAATGGTAACCCCATGGAAAACTACTCTTATGGTAACTGTTGCTATAAACGTGTCCAAAATCAGAAAACATCTTTTTGTTCCCAAACCAAAAACAAAAAAGACTTTGGCGCTAAATTTTAAACAGTCTTTTATTAAGGTATTAGTATGATACTACTTAGCAATTTGCTAACTTTAAATTACTTTACTAATTCATTCTCAAATTTAAACATTTTCTAACTAGTATCGTACTTAGCCAATTTTCGTAATAAATTGCTTCTGAACACACCTAAATCAATGACATTTCGTGTAAGAAAGTAAGTACACGAAGCTTTTTTGATGTTTCAAATGTCAAAGGGTCATATGAAGCTAGCACGATACTAAAAAAATAAAGTAGGTATTCCATAATTTTAACTTTAATAAAAGTTTAGAGAAAGTATGATGCTATATTCGATTAAAATTTGCAAATTTGTTGTTTTAACCTAGTATCATACTAAAACAGCTTTAGCATCGTAATAATTCAATTAAAATTTTGCGCCTTTATTTTTAATTTTAATGTCTCAGGTTTTCCCAAGTATCATAAAATCTGTGGGTTTTTCCGCAAACTTGTCATTTAGTTATAATTCTTTTATTGTTATGTTCATTCAAAAATAAAATGCACGACTGGATCGCACGAACTTGCTCTTATGTAAAAGTACTTTGGGATTAAAAATACATTTTTTAAATATAAAACATGGTTTTAATGAGATCAAAATGTTCAAATGCATGGAATTGCCGTCTGGATTTCCGGAAAAGTATGAATTTATGCAAACAAAGTTTAAAAATCGTTTTATTATTAAAGTAATAAAAAATTACAATAACAAATTTCTTTAAAATTTTTCGAGAACAAAATTTGGGATGCCAATTTTAAGCATTTAGTTTCGATTTTAGGAAATTATTTCAAAAAATAATCGTTCTCACGTTTTAAAGACATTGGCGCAAAATGTTAAACAACCTTTTATTAAAGTATTAGTATGATACTAATTAACAATTTGCTAACTTTATAGTAGTTTAGTAACTCATTCTTAATTTTAATCATTTTCTAACTAGTATCGTACTAAAAGAATTTTCTTAATAAATTGCTTCTGAACACACAATGAAATTTCGTGTAAAAAAGTAAGTACTTGAACCTTTTTCGATGTTTGCAAATATCAAAGAGTCATATGAAGCTAGCACGATACTAAAAAAATAAAATAGGTGTTCGATGATTTTAACTTTAATAAAAGGGTAGAGAAAGTATGATGCTATATCCGATTAAAATTTGCAAATTCGTTGTATTAACCTAGTATCGTACTAAAACAGCTTTATCATCGTACTAATTCAATTAAAATTTTGCGCCATTGATTTTTCAAAAAAAAAAATGTTCATTATTTTTTTTAAATTCAAAATCTATTTTTTCGAAAAAAATTTTAGATTATATTTTTAAAATGCAAAAGGGCTGCAAATTTTGGTTGAGATCGTTAGAGCCGTTGATGAGAAATTCGAAAATCAAAAAACGGTTCTATAACAGGTACCGTTAATAACATTTTTCCCCAAAATTTTTTTTGACCAAAATGTAGTCAAAATGTTCATAATATCACACTTATTTTTTTTTTTAGTAAAATCGTTAGGGCCGTTTTCGAGACTAATAAGATTTTGCAATACGTGTGTATGGGGGCTTACCGTTAGTTTTAGTGCTAAAACAAATTCAATTTCCCCTCTAGGGAATCACTGAAGACCCTTAAGTAACGAGTTTCAAGAAAATAGATCCAATGGTTTAGGCTGTAGATTGTAGATCGAGATATGTACAATACATACAGACATACAGACGGAATTGTCAGACTCACTTTATTCGTCTTCGCTATCATCGTAATGTCAGCTTTGATCAAAATCTCGAGTTCGGTTTTTTTTTCCAAATTTAGAACTTGCTCTATAGTATATATATCGCAAGTAAAAATAATAAGTGTCCAATGTTGCTGCCCTGAGGGCAGTTGAAACATGTATTATTTTTGAAGTATTATTAAAAATTTTAAGTGGAATGCAATGTGTTTAAGTTTATTTAAAAGTTGCATAATTCAAAGGCCGCTAAACACCTTCTGAAAGTCTGTTAAAACAGAATCTACTTGAAAACCGGATTCTAGGGCATCAGAAACATATTTGGTGCACAAATATAAGCTCGAAGAGTGTTGGTATAGCAGAAAGCTTAGAAATCGCACGGTAATTTACTATTCCAGCTTTGGAAATTGGAGTTATAAAAGATAATTTCGAATCAACTAGAAAAATTCCTTTTGAAAGAGAAGTATTAAGAATCCAAAAAAGATGGCAAAGTATAGCATGTGTAATTTACCTAATCTGCAATTTACCAATCTCATGAAATCGTATGCGTATATTATATAGAAAAAATAAAAAAAGGACTAAGAACTGATCCTTATGGTACACCAGCAAAGATTTCATATAGTAGATTTGACAAGCTATTATTGACTGAAAATTGAAAAAAATCCTTTCAGATAAAAAGGAACAAATGATTTTTTATAATATAAAGTTGAAAATTAAAAGCTAAAAACTTATGTATCAGGCCGCTATGCCACACCGTGTCAAATGCCTTTTCGAAATCTAATAAGACCCTGACAGTGCTTTTCCCTAATGCAAGATCACTTTTAATATCATTTGTTATCCGATGTACTTGATGTACTGTATACTAAGACAGCTTCTGAACCCAAATTGTTCAGCTGGAAGGATGATGATACAAATCTGAAATATGTCTACGTCACTTGTCATTGCCTTTGTCTATTCTTTTTAATTTTACAATGTCTTCATGTTCATTCCCATTTTTGGAAAATTTCTTTCATAATCCGTCTACATAAAGAAGGAAAAAAGGACGAGGTGAAAAACTACAGGCCTATTGCAAGATTATCTGTGATTCATAAACTTTTTGAGGCTATTATTTGTGAAGCGTTATGTTTTCATGTTAAATTATATACTGTTCCTAATCAGCATGGTTTTATAAAGGGTCGCTCTATTATTACTTTTTTAATAGAATTGTCTGAAAACAGTATTTATTCATTGAAAAACAATAAACAAGTAGATTGTGTTTAATTGATTTTAGTAAAGCTTTTGACAAGCTGGCACATCGAGTTTTGCTTTTTAAATTAAGAAAATTACTATTTAACGAATACTGTGAAAGGTGGCTTCAATCTTATTTATTCGATAGATCTCATTCGGTGTTATTTAACGGTCGCGAATCGAAAAAGTTTAAAATCAGTTCAGGAATCCCCCAGGGTAGTCATTTAGGTCCTATCCTTTTTTATTTTATTTATAAACGACTTACCATCTGTGTTTAAATACCCTAAGTACCTTATTTACTCCGACGATGTGTCAATCTTCAAAACTATTTCAAATTGTGAAGAATTACAATGTGATCTTGTGCAAAAAACATTCATTAGGTTTGCGGTCAGAGGATAATCCTTATGATCTCCAACTTAGAACAACAGACTAAGACTTATTGATATACCCAAAAAAAAAATTAATCAACGGTAACATAGACTCTTTGCACCTTCTCTCTCGTATTAACTTTAATATTCCTCAAAGAAATTTGAGGAACGTACCGAAGAATATACTTATTTCAAACTATCGTACCAATTATGAAACATGTTCTTCTTTAAATAAAGTGTTTAAACTATTTACTTTTTACAATTAACAATTTGTTGGTCAAATTAATATTTAATTCATGTAAATTAAAATCAAAATTTTTCCTTGCAATTGTAACGAAAATCTCCCGCCGAAAATAGAAAGAAGGAATTCCAAAAAAAAAAAATTAAAAATTAAATGCGAATTATTATATTTTTTTTTATTTTTTGTTAAAAAAAAATTTATTTGACTGTTCCCGAGAGACAGTTTTTTTTTATTCTGTTCCTCCACAGTCTGTTTCCACCTTGCTGCCAACTTCCAGTCCAAAAAATGAAAAGGCTTTGGTTTTGAACACAATCCCTTTTATACCAAGCTCTGAGATAACTGAAAGCTCTAACCAAATTCGCCCTTCGTTTCTTTTACTTCTCCTCCTTTTTCACGTGTCCAGCCGTCAATTTATTGAAATTTACTTTCGGCCTTGCGCCAAGTTGTCAAAAATTTCATTGCCAAGTGTTTCAGACAATGTGCCACGAAATTTCTGACATTTCGCAACACAAGTATTTAAAATCCTAATATACACCTTTGTAAGAGAATTTTTTTTTATAAAACTAGTAATTTATTTATGTTAATAATAAATCAATAAATAAATAAATGTACATATTTCTGTGTTGGTTCTTTACATTTAATATATTTAGTTTGAGTCAGCTTGGATATATTATACAACTTCACCTCAAAGATACATACCCAAAAAACTCAAACATTTCAAATAGCTGGTATGCTCTTCATATCTCTAATTTTGAATAAATGACAGTAACAAATATATCCCATTACATTAAATGAAATTTGATTATCAATCAATCGCTTATATTATTTCCATAGTCCTCCCTTTACTTGCAACTCCATTCGATGGTATTCTCGCTTATCCGTGAGTGCCCGTCAAAATCCACTTAGAAATTCATTCTATAAACTTTTGAAAGCATCATTGACTCAGTGATTCATTGCTAAATCTGTCCACAAATCTTGGTTTAAGTACAAAACTATTAGCAATAAATTTATAAGATTAAATTGCCAAACTTCTATCCTTATTTAAGCTACAGTTTTGAAGTGGTGTGTGGCAAAAGTAGCATAGTTCGTTACTTTTATCTGGTAGAAAATATATTCGCATAAAATAAACAGAAATCCTTGCTACGAAAATAATTTTAAATGAAGATTTAGCGCAATTAATCTACCCACCCAATTTGTCACCAGAATTCAAAATCCCTAAACTATTTCGAACAAATATACATAAATTTATTTACAGTGTCTGTTCGTTCGCTCGACGATGAGGGTGCATTGTATGACTGTACAACCCCACCAAATACTTAAATCCTTGCTGTTCTTGCTGGGAATCCTTTTGCGTAAAATTTATTTTCAAACATAAAATATTTGAATTCATAAATCAAATGGATGAAGTAGTGAGTATAGAGCTTATTTTTTGTGTGAAGATTAATGATATTTAAAGCATAAGGACACACCCACTTACTCATACTAATGTACAAGTCTAGCAGTCTGTTTTAAGACTGCAAACAAACAGACAGACGTTAAACCTATCCCTTTATGCCAAATGGCAAGAAATTTGTTTGCTGAATTGCTGAGTAGAATTATTCTTTAATTGCATTCAAACACCCCGAACTGATTTATATTCTTCTCAGATGCAAAGCATTGTTCAAATGCATCTAAAACAAACGAATGAATCCAAATCTGAATCCGAATCTGAATAGTAAGATGGATAAAATTTATCAAGTGCAACTCGCAAGAAAGAACAACAAAACTCAGCGACAAGACTCCAGAAAGACTTTTCAAATTTCAAATTTTCGAATTGCTTTGGGAAAAACTTTAAACTTTTGGCTGAACTCATTATAAGATGGCATAACATAGAGCGCGTTATTCGCCTCGAAATGTAGGCATTGGGGCATTCTTTTGAGAAGAAAAAAGAAGTTTTTGCGTTTTTGATTCTACTATTATTTTAATTCACCCATGAAGGTATATAGTATTGTATCTACGTATTTAAATAATGTTGCTTCTAATATAAGTATATAAATTTCACTTAAAAGATGAGAGGGGTTGAAAATTCTTTAAGCAGTTGAACATCCATATCATTTAAACGCACCGAACGCTTGCTTCAGATTTACACTTAGGGGTTTTGTTTACAAGAATGTGAAGAATCAATCAATTTTACTTGGAATTGAATATAACGATACAATTCAATTCCAAGTAAAATTGATTTTTGTTTTTAATAAAATCCTCATAATACAAGAAAAAATAAAATACACATAAACGTTTTCATCTCAGCAAACAGGGCTGGATTTATTTTTATTTGCTGCACTAGGAATAGGTAGATATAAAATTATAAATGAATCAGATTCAATCTGCACTGACATACTAAGTTGTTTAAGACCTTCTTCTGGGTTCACACTTTATTGAAAACTTAATAAACACAATAAATAGAATTCTTTTAAACATTGGAAAATTATTTTGTGAAACTTACTTGTTTTCTATATGATTTTACATTTATTCAAATTTTTAATTTTTAATTTTTAAAAAATAAATAATTTAATAGATAAATAAATAAATAAATACTTTAAAACAATTTAATACAAAAAACTAAACCAAACAGAAAAAACACTTATATCAAAGGCGGGTTACTTTATCACATTAGTGTAAATTGCGCCAAGCTTATCCTTATTCTCTTTTGTATTGATAGTAAAGTCAAGCTTTTGCTGGTTGCATAAGCTGACATACGTAATAAACGAAAAACAACAGCTTTAGCACAGCACATACTGGATCATGGACACACAGCTGATTTTGACAACATACGAATACTCGACAAAGAGAAAACACAAGATACACATTGGACAGAAGTTGAGAACTTACGCATTCTGCAAAAGCTTGACTTTACTATCAATACAAAAGAGGATAAAGCCAAGCTTAGCGCAATTTATACTAATGTGATAAAGTAACCCGCAGACGTTGTGAATCTAGTCGAGTATTTGCATCTCGGAACTGTATTTAAAAATATTTCAAAATTTTCAATTTCAATTTTTTCAAAGAGTTCGTTGGGGTTTTAATGTTACTCAAGGTTTTAGCTGCAAAAATATGTGTATGTTTCTAAGAGTTTATCTTGAACTTGTACCTATTTATCGTTTTCAATGTTTGTAACCCATTAAGGCAGTCATATGAATGGCTGAAGGAAATAAAGCCCCTAAATAAAAATGAAAAAACCCCACAAGAAATTGTGCAGAGTCGTTTTTTCATATGACATAAATGCCCAAAATTGTAGATTTATTTCATGGGTGACTTATTTCATATTTAAATTAAAGGGGTTATTTCTATTTACAATTCGTCAATATCTCTATGAAATCTTGTTCCATAAATTTGAAATGTCAAAAGTTTTCAACCGAAATCTCGTATTTCGTTTTGGTGGGAACAAGGTATATGAGCAAAAAAGGGTAGAAATTCTTCTTTGGGTTTCTCATTTCTATTTTGGGAGTTATTTCCCTACGATATATGTATAAAAAAGTACTTATTAGCAGGTTATGCATTTAAAAAAAAATCGAAATCCAGAATTCGATCAGACTTTACGTAAACATGATGTGGAAGACTGGAAAAGGTGGTCTCCAATTACCTAATAACTCTGTAGATATCATTTTTATATATTTTGAAGACCATTAATAATGGTAAGTACTATACATTTTTTTTTTCGAAATTTCAGAAAATATTCTTTTTCTCATAAACTGTTCCACAGATTTTTAAAACCTTTTTCCAAGATGTAAAAAAAAGGTATTTTATCCTAAAATAACGGTACCCACGAGATATAATATGTTAAGAAATACTTTTCGAAAATCATATTTTTCTCCAAATAAACGGAACCTAAAAAAATTAGTTTTCTTTCGATTAACTTGTACATCATCTAATAAAATAACACAAATTTTCAAATCATGATATTACTGACTGTACCCGCCATTGAACCATTTTTTAAGAATTTTGAATTTCTCATTATCGGCATAACGGATTTTAATCAAATTTTTGTAGAGAAGCTTCTAAGATGTTTAAAAATATGCATTTCAAAACTGAAAAAAAAAATATTTTTTCAATACAAACACCATTTTTTGGAAAATTGGATATCTCAGAAACAAAATATGCTTAATTTTTTTTTTATAGTTAGCGCGCACTCAAGGGCTTATTACCTCCCCTAAAGTGATTATCACAGTACGAGCGTTCGGTAAACAAGGAAGGGTTTAAAAGCAGATTGCAAATGAACATTAGTTTTAAATTTCTGAATATTACAATGGGAAGGAAAAATAGAGCCAGGTAGAGCATTCCACATTCGCGTAGTGCAACTAAAAAAAAAAATCTCTGTATTTCACAGTACGTCCGAAATTGGACTCAAGGATAAACTGATGAGCAATCCTAGAAATGCGAATATTACGGTTGAATTGCTTAAAGGGAGAAATGCAACTGGCTATTTCGAAAGAACAGTGCTTATAGAAATAACGGTAATATAATGAAAGACAGGAATCATTTCGACGGCGCTCGAAAGATGTAAGTGTTTCCGTTATATTTATATCACCTATCATTTTTAAAGCTCTTTTTTGGATTCTATTCGCGAGACTCAAGTGGGTTATTGGAACACCTGCCCAAATATGGGAATTGTAGATACTCAAGCTTTGGACGAATATAGGCTTTATAGATCATAGCCAGATCAGAAGGGGTAAATTTCTTGCAACATCGAAGTAAACCTAAAAACTTAGCAGTGTTGTGGTCATTCCACATTCGGTATGATGGACACACCGAGAACTGAAAGCTGTTTGTTTTTCTCAATGCAAGTGCCGCTCATGGATAGCGGCATGGCAGGTGGGTTGCACTTTGACGACAGAAGACAGCATTGAGTTTTTGAAGCATTAAATTTTACACGGTTAATGGTTCCCCATTTTACAATGCTATCGAGATCAGAATTTAATGAACTTATCATAGATCCACATCCGAAGAACAAGGACATCTCGAAGCAAATATCAGAAGCTAAAAGTACTGTCGTCAGCAAAACAATTCAATGGATTAGAAGTTTCAGACAAAAGGTCATTGATGAAAATCAGAAAAAGGGTCGGAGACAAAATGGAGCCCTGTGGCACACCAGTATTTATTTGATGAATTTCATACTTAAAACCGTTTAACACATCTTTTATTGAGCGGTTTGAAAGGTAGTTTCTAATCTAAAGAAGAAGAGATTCATCGATACCAAATGCACACATTTTCGATGCCAAACTGTATCAAATGCCTTAATGATATCAAGTACAATAATCTTACTTTCTCCAAAACGATGTACAGATTTGTGCCACTGTTCGGTGATATATACCTTCAGATAACCAGTGGGCCTATTGCTACGAAAGCCGTACTACCAGTCATTGAGAAGCTTTCGTTCTTCGAGATATTGCTTGAGGTGATAATTTATCAGCGTTTCCATGACCTTGGAAAGAAGGGACGTAATTGGAATTGGACGATAATTAGAGAGGGAGGAAGATTCGCCTTTTTTAGAGATAGCCTGGACAAACGCTGTTTTCCATTGTCTCTGAAAGAGGCCAGTAGAATAGGAAAGATGGAAAAGCTTACGCTTCAGAATAATGGGAGGAATACTATCCGGGCCACCAGATTTGTGTATGTCAAGATCTTTCAAGACTCTTGCAATGAAAAAAGTTTGGTCCATTGGAAAAAGTTTGTGTTCTCAAGTACAGTAGGAGTTTTAACGCTCTCTGGCAACAAATGTGACAAGAAAGTTTTACAACCCATGGAACATTGTAGTATTTCTTGCCTAATTTTTTGGTCATGGAAAAATTTGGTCATTACAGGTCTTTCTAGCTTGTTTGAACTTATTCCGGTTTTCCTCAGTAGGGTTGGCAAAATCAATACGTTTTTGAATATAATATGTACCACCATTTTATGGAAATGAAAAAACTGAAAAATTCAAATGATAATTAAGAGCAATTATAAATCTATCTGCTTGATGGGTAATAAGTTTCAGAGACCTATAGAGTACACAAAAATTGGCGTTTGCATTAATTATTTACATATATGGGCTTGCACAATAAGTAACTCGGTTTTTTTGAGACTGAGGACAAATCAGTTTTTCGTAAAAATTATCGGGATTTCTCCTTATTTGTATTTAAGTGAATACAAAAATTAACGCTTTACTGTCAAGAGAGAAAAAACCAAACGTATAACCTTTTTAAATGGAACCCCCAATTTTCTTTGGTCCATAATCTTAAGATCTTTATCAAAATGGTATTTTATAGAAAAGATTTGACTCTTACTGGGAGATTGCCATCAGTAAAGTGAGATTAATAACTTTAAGTGGATAACATGAAGTACCAGTTGTGTTTTTACTTATGACGATTGCTTGTCTTTTTTGGGGTTAAGCTGCAGACGATTTTAATATTAATATTAATATTGACGCTAGACACTTCGTCCCTGACAGACTGTTTTGCATGCTTCTCTGATAGTATAGTAGGATAGCCTAAGCGACCTACATACGCATATTCAAATATATATTCTTTGAGCCATCAGTAATAGTATAGTTGTGTCGAAGCCCTTTCTTGATGGGAACATATCGTTGGAATCTTTACTGATGCCCATTTTAGGGGTGCAGTAGTCAGTGGGAGTCGAAAAGATCTCTATTGAATCAACTCTTTAATATTGCTGTGACCATAAGGTTTGGCGATCCAAGAGTTCGATTCGTTTAGTTTTAATGCACTGCATGATACGAGTACTAGATACTTAATACAATCATTTTTTTAACAAACTTACAAATGTTGTTATGTAACTCATCATTGAAGACTACTCCTAGACTCATTCGGTGTTACGTTGAAAAACATTTCCAAGAAAATATAATCATTATATCGCATTATATGGTATTTTGGATTATCATTTCAAAAAATGTATGTTCTTACGCCTTAATTCAAAAACCGATAAATACACTCCTGCAGGTAACCCCTTTCAATCCAGCAGTGGAGTAAAAAAAAATAAACTTTTACCCTGCAAACATTCGCTGTCAAGAATGTTTGCCTAACGCTAACTCAAATATCCCAATAATTGTATCCCGTCTTCTAAGAAAAGCTCAAATTTGCACATACATATTCTCAACCTATATAATAATATACTAAAAGTAGAAGTTTATTATAATATACACACTCATGTGCAACGGCTCCAGGTCCTTACTTTTTAGCGTTGAAAATTGAGGGGGCAGGAGGAGGAAATCCTTGAAGCAAAAGATAGACAGAGAGGTGGGTGCAAAAGACTAACAAAACTGTTCAACGTCTTTGTTTGTTGATTTTGTGATGTTGAAATTTTGCTGATTTCGCTTCAATCACATCATAACTTATTTGAGTTCAAGTTGTTAGACGGAATGCTACACTTTTGTTGATGTGATTGGAAAGAGGACGTTTGGTACTCCTGAGTTGAAGTGCGGGATTGGGAGTAAAGGAACCCGACCGCACAACATCTACTTTTCGAGTGTGTGTTTTTTTTAAGAGAAGTTTTGTTTTACTGGTTTATTTTTTTTTTGTTATTTATAGAATTTACTTTCAAAAAAGTGAACTTTTCAATCAATATTGATCTAATCCTTATATGGGTTTGAGATTTATTCCATGAAATTTTCCTTATTCAGAGATTACTTTAATGGTAAACGAGGGTCTGATGGAAACGTTTTCGGAAGGGGACATTTATACCTACTGGCAAACGAAAAAGTTTCTTATGAATTGAATTCGTCGTTGCTGCGCCTATTTTGGTAAAAGTTTCTTCGCAAATAATTTATCACGTGTTTTTTTTTTTTTCTTCTTCATTTTTGCTTTTGCCTGACTCCCTATGGATTTGAATTGACAAAAAGGGAGGAAGGGTATATATAGTGTAATTGATTTCCATTTATTTATTAACATTGGAAAAAGTTGATTTATGGTTGAGAGTTTTTCCGCAGCCCTAGCTGCACGCAGAGTTGGAGGCTTGAAAAAGGAAGCACCCAACCCGGCCGGTGGAGTAACTTTTCCATGTAACGCTTATATTTCTATCGATTGAAATTATTGTGTAAAAATTGGTAGGCATAAGTTGATAACTTGTAGATATAAATATGTCTAAATTTTCAATTGCTTTTTTACGTAAGTAGATGTGTAAATAGTATGTAACCTACATTAAGTTTGAAACTTTATTTGGGATTTATTTTTTTTAAGTAGATTAGTTCAGAAATTTTCGGTTATAATGAGGTTTCATACAGTAAGACACTTGAGAAAGTTGTAATTGCGACAAATTTAACAAGCTATGAACTTTTACTGTCCCCAATTCGAAATTCATAAAGTTATGTTTATTCACTTCTTGTATAACTCATAGTTTTTAAAAAACTTAAGCTTAACCAGTTTTCCACTCAATTCTCAAAACCCTAGTCTCATGAATTTATGTTTTTTTTTTTTTTTTTTAAGCATCGAAAAGCGATTCTAAAAATACAGATGGTTTGCATTAAAGGTTGCAGGTGATAAGAAAATTGAAAAATTAACACAGGCTGGTCTATCAACAAAACAAAATCTTAACCGTAGTGCATTATTCATTAACACGATTACATAACAACAACAACGAAAATAAATAAATAAAAAGCATTACCTATTGCAACTCCTTATCATCCACTTGCTTGTCCCTATTAACCAGTCATACTGTGAATGATTCATTCAATCGATAATTAAGTGACATCTGAAGTATACTTCAATTGTGTTTGTATGCCTTAATGCAAAGTATTCTATGGGCCTAACACCTAGAACGATTGGTATTCTGATTATTAATCCATTGGACCTAAACTTCACAGTCCTCAGAGTTGTGTTTTAAGTGCTTGTGATTTTTATAATGGTGAGTGATTTTGTGTTTTGCTTTCCAATGTTCGTGGGCTAAGAAGGAATTTCTTTGACTAGAACGCCCAGCTGTTTTGGCACTAGGTTAAACACAGGTTGGTACAAATACTAATCTTTCAGAATTTACCTTGCGATAAGGTAATGCCATTAGTCCTTCGCCATCACGGCCTCATAATTTATGTTAGATATGGGGTGATATGCATAAAACGGAAGTATTTACTACAAGTAAAAGATAATAGTAAATACTATAACTTAAAGCAAATGGTTAAATTTAAAGTATTTACTTCTTTCTATATGCATAAAGCTTAGTACTTACTAACTGGCAAATACTTTCAGTATATACTAAATTCATCCAAGTAAATACTAGAATTCATCGGAAATTGATAGTAAATACTTTTTTTTTCTTATCGGGTTAGACATCTTTCAATTATGACCCTTTCTTTTAAATGCAGCTCTTTCTTGGTTACTCGTTGGGTTTTAAAGGGTGTCATTAGCCAAGGTGTGCTCCCATATCCTTCGTCTCCCAGTAAAACAATGTTAGTGGAGTTTCTCATAATGGGTTCCACAGCACTGTTTCTCCAAATTCTGGAATCGTGAACTGAGCCCGGCCATCCACACTTGTAAAATATTCCATTGAATTACAAGTTGCCTGGATATTGATGGAAGCATATCCTTTTCGCTTAATGTATTCTTCCGAATGAAATCTAGGTTGTAATATTTCCACGTGAGTACAGTCCAAGGCTCCTATTCATAATGGGAACCTGTATTTGCTTAGCCAATCATTTTTTGCTCCCAGCTGTTCTTCATAGCTCGATGGAATTTTTATCCAATGAGAAGGTTTGTCTTTTATTAATTTTGCAACAAAATTAACTGTTCTGGATACAGTACTCTGATAGAACGCCTATATCTTCACCAACGCCAACTTGAAATCCAGGATCTCCAAAGTATAGTAAAAAAATTCGGATCTTTTCTTGATGAGTGATTGCCCCTCCTCTTGTTTCAGTTTGAGCTCCTTAAAAAGTATTATATGGAGGGCTCACAGCTGTACCGAACCAAGTCATTTTAAAGAAATCCAAAACTAACGCCAGGATTTCCGCAAAATTGACCTCTATTTAGAGCTGTAATGAACTATACATAGTTCATTACAGCTCTAAATAGAGGTCAACTTTGCGGAAATTTTGGCGTTGGTTTTTGATTTCTTTAAAATGACTTGGTTCGGTACAGCTGTGAGCCCTCCATATATATGAACCATTTGTTCAACATAAGGCTGAAAACACACCGGATAAAGCAAAACGTTTTTTATTCGATAGTCAAAAAAACATTTTTTATTTGAACACACACCAAGCGAAACAGAATAAAACAAAACAAAACGTTTTGTTTTTTTGTTTCGTTGGTGTGCGTTGAAATGAAACAAAATACGAACTATCGTAAAAGCTTAACTCCGGCTGAAAGATTATAACTCTACGGCAAGTAAACACAAATAACAATTTTGTGTTTACAAAACAGACATTATGTGCTTATTTATAAGAAAGGAGAAAAGCTTTTAATCTTGCTTATCTTCAAATGTCATAGCAGGAAGTAGCAATCCACAGCTTATCAATAGTAAGTTTATTGGCATGTTCCTTATCTTTATAATTATAGGGCTTCTTGCCTTAATTAAAAAAAAAATGAACTTCTCTCCATCTACATTTTTCATATTTATTTAAAATTTGCGCACAGAGTAAACGTAGAAGCAAATAAATCTGTAAAGTGCAACGAAAGAAGAAAATAAAAAGAACGGAATCCAAATTTCGTTTTGCAAAAAACAATAGGTCAGCTATCGGCAACGAAACATGTTTTTCTGTTTTGCTTTTGTTTTTATGTTTTGTTTCATTTGGTGTGCGTTGCACCATAAGAAAGTATGCAATATTATCGTCAACGACCCTTGTTCGAAACAGTTTTGTTGCATTCGGTGTGTGTTGTTCGTATACAATACCATGTATTTTCGACAACCACCATCGAAACACTTCAAACAAAAAACATGTGTTTTGTTTCGTTTTCTTTGGTGTGTTCACTCTCATAAGAAATAATGTTCTCTTGTTTCACGAAACAAAAAAACACGTTTTGCTTTATCCGGTGTGTTTTCAGCCTTAGACTCTATATAAACTTGGCGACTAAGGGCAAGTTTTAAAACTTCGCCAGTAACTAAAAACCACTAACTCCTTTAACTAACGGAAGCCTATTGGTATAGTATCGCAATATACATATATAACAGTTTTCATAAGTGTCTGCTTCTTGTTAAATTATAAATTATATTTTTAAGTTAACAGGCGTATAAGAAAATAGAAAGTTTTACACCATTTCCGCGAACTAACAAAAGGCTCCAAATAGTAAGGGTGTGTCAAGTTTTAAAACTACAAATTACGATTTTGCAATGACTTACCAATGAAGTATTCACTAAACCAATCTACGTTTTCCCTCTCAAAACGATAGAGTTGTTTAAAATTTGATTCTGAACCCGATCTTCGACTTTTATAGACTTTTTATGAACTAACGCGTACAAATTCCGCCATTTCAGTACAGTCAACAGTAACTTAATTTTAATTTATATCAGCGACGTGAATCCTTTGAGAATAGAGTTAAGACTGTAAGTTTTTATGGTTTCGAAGCTGCATAGTTATGTGTTTAAATCAAAAAAAGTATGTACTTTCAAATTTTCATGTTGCTATCCTTTGACTTTGAAAAAAAGAAGTAATTCCTACAGAAAAAAGGTACTTGCTACTTTTTATGCATACGGAATAAAGTATTTACTGAAATAGTTCATCCGAAAAAAGTAAGTACTGTGGCCTCAAGTAAATACTTTATTTTCAGCATTTACGGCATTTTTATGCATATCAAAAAAAGTAATTACTTAGAAATTCTCAAGTAAAAGCATTTACTATCTTTTATGCATATCACCCATGATGTTGCTTGCCAGAGCCTTACTAAATACGGACATTGTTTTAATATTTACGGTCCGCGAGCACGTTATCCATTATTGTTTCATTTGTAGGAGTTAAAATTTTGACAGCAATTCAACTCTTCATCTGTATGATGCGCTGTCTGATTCAATTTCTTGAATTGTTTCCTTGTACTCTCACACTGACTGTGGGCGACTTCAGTGTTCACAATTCGAGTTGGATCTGTTATTAAAGACAGATACAACCCGACGGAAGACATGTTGAGATCTTTGCTGAGATTCACCACCTTACTCAGCTTGTAGATGAGCTCACTTTAATACCGGATGTTGCTGGGCAAAATGCCCACACTCTCGATATGTTTCTTACTTCTAATCCTGCTAAGTAAACCATAATGGTAAACTCTCTTTTTCAGCACTTCGGAAATCGGAACACTGTGTACAGTTAAAGAGAAGCATTCGACAAGGACCGTTTCTCAATACGAGAGAGCCAACTGGGACGTTCTGAACATCTTTTTTCGATTTTTTAACAGGTTTCTATGTTTCCTCGATAGAGGCGTTGATGCCAGTGCTGATATGATCACAGAAGTGATTTTTCTTTGAGAGAAGTAAGTTTCCGCCCTTACAAAGCAAACCCAACTGAGGAAAATCGATATAAACGCTGTAATAAATAGAACCAAATTCTTACATAACCAGAAATTAAGAACGTCCCAAAGGAAGTAGAAATTTCTGGTCATTTGTCAAGAATGTAAAAAATTCAACTTCATCTTCTGCTAGCTCTGCGTTGCCCCTCGTGAACTTTAGAACGTGAATCATTCAATTGGACAGGTATATTTACGCACTCGTACAGTTGCAAGAGCCCTTCGAGGTCTTGGTATAAACAAATCCACTGGTCCTGATGGTATACCCCCCATTTTTGTGTTTTTATCGCTGGCAAAACCATTGCGTAAGCTTTTCAATCAATTCTACTGTTCTGTAATCTTCCCTAGAAGATGGAAAACAACATTTGTCCAGCCAGTTCTTAAAAAGGTGCCCCTCCCCTTCCTCCTTTATTCCAATTGCACTTACGTTCCTCCTTCTCCAGGTCATAGAATCCTTGATAAATCATTAGCTTAAGAAAAATCTCGAAGATCGAAAGCTTCTTAATGACCGGGAATACAGCTTTCGCAGTAATCGTTCTGCTGGTGATCGGATGGCATATCTCACGAAGAGTCGAACAGATCTTTACATTGTTTTGGAAAAACTAAGATTCTAAGGCATTTCTTAGAGATTAGCACAAGGCTCTCTTATCGAAAATGCGTTTGGTATCAACGAAACCCTTATTCTTTGGATAAGAAATTACCTTCTAAATCATTCAATGCATATTGTATTTAACTGTTTCAAGTCTGATATTTAAAAAAATAAATGCTGGTGTTCTCAAGGTCTCAGTTTTGTCTCCAACTCTGCCTCATGTTTATAAACCGTAATATCGCAGATAATGGAGTTATATGAACTATAGTATCTGTGGTAATATGTTACGAACATACTGAGAACTGAGAGCTCTTCAGTTTCGGCATGGAAGTGGTTTGGCGTTTGGGTTAATGGCAGGAGCTTTGAATCGGGTTTTTAAAGGATTAAATTCTGCGCGGTTTTGGTTCCCCTTTTGAGAATGCTGTTAGGATAAGAATTCAATAAGCTTATCATACGAGTATACAGCCGTTCTACATCGGCATCTGAAGTAATTTAATGGATTAGAAGTTTCAGATAAAAGCTTCTGAGACAAAACGGAGCCCTGGGAAATACCAGAGACTAATCCTGGTTACTTACGAGTACAACTCACATCAATTCTTGTAAGCGTGTTAGCAGGAGTGGAGGAAACCTACAATTGCCTGCCAATTTCGAACGGCTAATACCAGTACTTTTCATGTTAAGAGATGCTCCTCAAAGATTTGTCATTTCCTCGCAAGAAGCAGTTCACCTCTAAAAATTAAATGCACGATTTGGTCGCACGAACTTGCTCTTATGTAAAAGACTAAGAATTTCAAAAACGACTGTAATTAGAGAAAAACTGTTGATAAGCATAAAATTCATTTTTTAAATGACTAACACAACTTCCTTTGTTAGTTAGTTGAAGCTAAAAATAGAATTCCATGTGATTCAAGAAAATATTGGTTTATGCAAGAACAAAAATTATAAGTCTTTGTATTGGTTTCTTCAAAAATAAGCTTTTATACACAAAATTTTTAAAACATTTTTAAGAAAAAAATTTGGTACGCCAGCTCAAAGTTTTTATTACTATACGAATAAAAAATAAATTTCCAAAGAAATTATTAAGCCGTTTTTGTGATATTAAATTTTCCAAACAAAAAATATATTTATTTTTCAAAATTCAAAAAATACATTTTTTTTTAATTCTTGAAATGCAATATTTTTTAAACTTTTTAGAAGCTTCTCAATAAGAAATTTCGTAAAATCGTAAATTAAAAGGAAGATAACAAATTTTATCAAAATTTTTTGAACTTTTTTCGAGAAAAGTACGATTTTCAAAAACCATTTTTTAACATCTGTATGATGGGTACCATTATTTTTAGGTATTTGTTCACAAGCCTTGTAGATTGTACCAATAAAAAAAATTATTTATAAGGTTTGAATAAAATCAAGCATGGGGTTTTCGAAATATTGAGTTTCCAAAAAGAAAAATTTGAAATTTTTTTTAAAAATGAAAAAAAAAAAGAAATTCCAAATTTGAATAAGCACTAATATTCATAATATGGAGAAGGCTTAGCATAAAAAAAAATTTAAATCGGTTTTACCGTTTTCGAGAAAATCAACAACAAAAAAATTGTTCCAGGAGGGGCTACCATAAATAACCAGTTTTTGGAAACTTTTTTTCAAGCATTACCTAGCTTCAACTAAATGATATCTGATGATTTTTTTTTTTTAATTCTGTGGGAAAGTTTTTGAGAAAAAAATGTTTATAAAATTTCGAGAAAAAAAACCGTATGGCAGGTACCGTTATTTTTGATCTTAAAAAAAAGAAGAAAACGTGTGGGGGGAAAAAATTAAAAATTATATTTACCAAGTTTCACGAAAATCGAACTAGCCGTTTAGGCTGTAGTCGAACAGACAGGCAGACAGGATTTCACTGTAATGTCAACTTTGATCAAAATCTGAAGTTGGAGTTTTTTGCCTTATAGTAGTACCTATAAGTCACAAGTACAAATTTGGAAGTGGGTGTGGATCGAACCCAAGACCCTCTGTATGAGAGTTTAACGCACTCACCATTATGCCAAAATGAACTACTTATTTGGTGAATATCAGATTTAAGACCTTTAAATATACCTTGTATTGAGCGTTTCGAAAGTTAGTTTCTAATCCAACGAATGAGAAATCCATCAACACCTGATGTACGCAATGGAACTATGTATTATATTTGAATTTACTATCATTTATTTCACATTGAATTCAACTTATTTTCATAGATAATTAAAAACTATGTGAAAAATGTAAGCAACGAAATAAGGTTAAAAAAATCTTGCTTGTAGCTAGGGAAAGTATCAAAAAACCTGCCATAATATGCTAAAAAAAATACGGTTATTCATATGTAGGATTGTATATGTAATTTTTTTTTTGTTTGATTAGGTGTGTGTTTGTTTATAAAAAGTGCCAGTTACAACCTCAAAGTTAACATTTGAAACAGTTGTAAGGAAAAATGAAAAATAAATATGGATATCCCATTCCTTGTTAAAAAAAAAGGAACAATCGTAAGGGAAAATATTGTTTAACATTTTTCCTAGCTTAAGGCCACAAAATGTAACCTGCTGAGTTCGTATTGGACACTACTTAGAAAAACACATACACTAGTATGTAGCTACAAAAATGAAAAAAAACTTCATTGTTTGTCCTTCGGGAAGAAGTTGAAAGTTATTTAAAATTTTTGCATGTCCTTCGTGTACACTGGCTCTTTGGACATTGTACCTTTATAGAACAAAAACAAAACTTTACCATAACGTACAATTTGGTCTTTAACCTTAAAGTTAAAAAAAATAATATTAATCCAATGGCAAAAATTAAATGCACTACCTTGCTCTTGTGTATAAGTAATTTGGTTTTTATAAATTATATATATAAAAACATGGATGTAATTAGTAAAATTGTTCGCATATTAATTATATAGTTCAAACAACGAAACTTATACTGTTGTTGACAACGTTTTCGTCCTTGGTTGTCGGGTTCAATGCTGTTGACCTCGAGTCTTTACATCAACTTAAGAGCCTCAAATTTGGATTGCTATTCCCATTTACTGCCAGTGAAATTATAACTGACCGTTTTAATTCAAGATCTTAGAGAAACATCAGTATGAATATTTAAAATTTTAGTGACTATAAAGATTAATATTAGAAAAAAAAGATGTATCAACTAGAAGAACAACCGTAACTTGTGCCAGCCGAAGTAACACGTGGCGAAATAGATGAAGCCGTAGACAATTTTACCAAATGCGTTACGTAAAAGCTTTGAACAATCAGTTCCAGAAAAAGTGAAACACAAAATACACTTCCTAGCATTACATATCGATACCTTCCCGTAAGAATGTACTAAGCGACACTTTTTTCGAAAATTACTTTTTGATGAGGAAATATACTATATGTTAAGGGCCACGTTTTGGCCTGGGTTTCGCCAACCTATTATGCATGAAAAGGAAACTAGAGTACAAATAAAAAAAATTATCAACTGCCATGTTTTCTCATTAAAATAATGTTGCCCCCTGAAATTTGTATTACCCGCCAAAAAAATTATGCTAAGCGACATTAATAAAAATCTCATTGTCGTGAGCAACAAAAAATTTTGTTAGATGTCACTTAGTTTAACCAAAATTGTCTCTTAGCACACTATGATTCAACTAGAACTTTCTTCGTTTTTTTCGTTTCCTGAACAATTTTAGAAATGTCGCTTAGTACATTCTTACGGGAAGGTATCGATATTTTATAAAAGTAAGAAATAAATGCACAAGTTTTTTGATTTGATTTTTTTTAAGACTAAAAATAACTGCCATGCATTTTTTTTTTCGAAAGTTTAGTAGATAAATATATTTTTTTTTCAAAAACTGTGCAACGGATTTTCTAACAAAAAAAAAGTATCAAAAGAAATTCATTTTGTACAAGTAAACTAGATAATGATTGAAAAAAAAAAACAAAAAATAGTTATTAATACATAAGTGTTCCCATAAACAAATTTTTTTTGTTTTTCATTTTCTCAAAACCGCTGCAACTGATTTTGATCCAAGTTTTTATGCTAAGGGTGCCTAGCATTTGAAATAGTATTGTGTATTCAACGTTTACAATTTTTACTTGCGACACATAGTTTTTTACTATTATACAGAAGAAGTCGGCCTCTCTCTATTTTATTTAGGGAAACATAGGATAAGACTGGTCAAGGATACAAGAACTACATAGGTATATTCTAAATATAATGACGTACAGTATTCATTTATTTTTGTATAATATATATTCAAAATTCCAGAATGTTACTAGTTAAAAAAAAAATCTATTAAAAATTTAGCTGTTGCAAAGCTATATGAAAAAAAAATATATACCTATCCATTTTTCAGAAAAATTTAAAATTTTGTAGGGTCAATTTTGACCACTTAAAAATTCATATCTTCTTAAGGGATGATTATTTTAAGAATCTCAAAATCTTACAGGTAATAAATATTATTGATAAACGTACCAATTCCAAAAAATTTTAAATTAAAAAAAAAAAATTTCTAACAGAGATATTTATTTAATTTCCAAAAAAAAAAAAATCAAAAAATTTCATTGAAGCTAGCTAATAACTGAAAAAATGTTTTCCAAAAAATTGTTATTCCCAAAATTTTTTCTTAAAAATGTTTCAAAATTTTTTTTATATAAAAGCTTAATTTTTTAAGAAACCACTGCAACGACTTATAATTTTTGTTCTTGCATAAACTAATATATTTGTTTGACTTGAATCACATGGCATCCTGTGTTTAGCTCCAACTATACTAAAGGAGTTGTTTTAGTCATTTAAAAAAATGAATTTTATACATATGAACAGTTTTTCTCTAATAACATTAATTTTTGAAATACTTAGTTTATTTCATAAGAGCAAGTTCGTGCGACCCAGTCGTGCATTTTATTACACGGTACCTATGAAGAGGATGAAGGTGATGAAAACTGTATACCTGCTGCACGACCTTCACAATAATTAAAAAATGTTTTCTTTAAAATATCACACAAGTGTTTTTTCTCTTTTTTTTTAAGACCATACGATTTGTGTTTTTCGAAATTTCATCAAATATTTTTTTTCTTAAAACTGTTCCACAGATTAAAAAAAAAAAAATAAAAAAAATTATTTGGTTAAAGCAAGGTTGACGAAAAATGGTTGCTATTGTCCCCCTTGGGACCATTCTTTTTTTTATAAAAACTGTACACCCGATTATGATCATTTTTGTTTGATAAGTCTACCCAGGAGCTTGGTTATAATTGTGTATTCATATTTAAAATAAATTGTTTGTGATTTAAAAAAAAATCAAAATTTTTTCTTCAATGCCCCATTATTGATTTTCTTAAAATTTTATAATTAAAAGTTTCTTAATACAATCCTACAAGATGTGAGAACAAAATTTTAGCTTTTTGAAAAATAACGGTACCCGCCACACAAGTGTTGAAAAAAGGTTTTCGAAAATCTCATTTTTCTTGAAACGGCTCTTAAAATATTGATAAAATTTGTTTTCTTTTGATTAATTTTAACGACTGCACCTACCATAGAACCATTTTTTTCATGACCTTTTTTATAAAGATGCTTCTTAAAACTTTCAAAAACATTGCACTTCAAATTAAAAAAAAAAAATTGCTCGAAACAACTTGAACCAATAAATATTTTTTATATTTTTAAATTATTTCACTTGTTATAATACCTACCATAAACCTATCTATGATTTCAGTTTTGGTATCTAGGCAAACATATAAGATGAACCTTAAAGAAAGCTGCGAAGGAGAAAAATTATTTGACATTAGATTTCATTGGGTATCTCTGGTTTTCAAGAAGATATTTTACTAGTTCTTATGCTATTGAAATCAACTCAAATATTTATCAAAGACACTATTATCTTTGTTATACGATTGATGTTTGTCAAATCCAAATCCCATGCCCAGGTCAATTGCAACGCAGACACTAGCTTATCCACATCATGTGAATTTACCTATTGGCACTTTCGTTTACCTATTCACTTTGTGGTGGGAAAACATCTTTACTTTTGATAGAGAAAATGTGGTCCCTTAATTTAAAACCAACCAGCTACCTATTTTCCTTTAAAATCACACATAAAAGAACACAGGACTTTTCTAACAAATTGTCCAATGTCCAACAAATTGAATATTTACCCCAAAAAAGTTTGACAATTTACAATAAAGTAGGTAGGTATGTGTCCTATGCTTCCATGCTCACCAACAAGAAGTGCCAATAGAAAAAGGATCTAAGTAATGCATCCAAAAGGGTTGACATCACAAACTAACAAGCAGAAAGCAAATAACAAACAAACGGAACAAAAAAAAAGAAAACGATCTCTTTCTATGCTCCATTAACTGTAAACAGCCTGCGTCCATAAGTGAACTTTTGTCCTGCTACGTCCTTCGATAGGTCACCCAGTCACCGAATAAAATCAATAATGAACTTGTGTGTCTCTAAAGAAAGAAAAACCAAGTAGTAAAAAAAAAATAAACACTCAACTTGAAGAAGTGACCTCCCTTTTGTAAATCTGCAAGTAAAACGGTTATTATTTTTTGCAACGTTTAGTTTCCGGGGCCGGGCTATTCAAAGCCATCAGGGTCACATTGTGTTCTTTATACATATAACTGAGGTTCTTTTAAAATGTACATTTATGTATTTACAGACATAAAAACTTGAATTTTGTAATTTTGCCTTTAAAGGGAATTTTAAAAACATCAATTCGTTGCAACTTCCGTGGCTATAGTCGTAATGGCGTTCAAGCAAAAATAAGGAAGTTCCTTCCTAAAATACATACAATGAAATTGATAGAAGTTCTAAGATTTAACCAATCAGTGCTTCAAAATAGAGCAGGAAAAGTATACTTTTGTGTGGAACTAGCAGGAGGACTGAATTTTTCTTGCCTGAAAAAAGGTTATTAAAGAATCTTGATCCCAGCAGCCAGGATGCCATGACCTTAACAAAATTTGCATCTTTTTGGTATCAGTGGCAAGTTTGTGAATACTCAAGTAGTATGAATTAAGCTAATTTGTTTAAATTATGTAAATTTTATATCTGCGGCGGCAATATAGGCTTTTTAAAAATGGGTAGTTACTGATGTTAGCTTTAGTTTAATTAATTTTTAGTTTAAAACGACGATCTGACAGACAACAAAAATATGTTATGTCAAAATATTGTATTATAACCTTATTAAGATTTTTATTATCCTTGTTATTAGGCATATTTGTTATATGGAATTTAAATAAATCTCTTCTAATGCAATCTTCAAGGCTACCTATACATACAGTGCCTTGCATAAGCATAACCGCACCTTTAAAAATGCGTTTTGTAGAAAATTAAAATGAGAATGACACCTTACTATTTTTTTATTGAGTGGCATTACTAATCAAGTAAATTGACAAGAAAGAAAAGTTTCGTTATTTTCTCTTCTGGGTGTTTAAAAATTAAAAACAAATTTTCTTGTATTGCAAAAGTATAACCGCATTTTTACTTTTATTTTTTTTTTATTTTAAGTACATGTTTTAGGAAGAACTAGTAAGGGATCTTGCTGCACTATTTTCAACCAAACTAAAATTTCTTTTTGGCATACCGTTGATAAGATTTTTTAATATGGATTCGTATATAGAGTTACATTCTTCCACAATTGCTTCTCGCAGCTCAGCAACACTGAATAATTGCCTATAATGTGCATAAATTTTGCGGGTCAAAATTCCCCAAAGATTTTAAATAGGGTTACAATCAGGAGAACGTGCCGGCCACTCCATCAAATTTATGTTATTGGATGTTAAACACTCCAAACTTTGACGACTAAAGTGAATTGAGGCATTATCTTGCTGGAAGACATGGCGAACTCGACGAAATAGTCTTAAGTAGGGTACCAAATTATCCTGAAGCACCTGGGTGTAAGCTGAACTGTTCATCTTTGTAGAGGTGAAGGCAAGTGCAACCTTACCACGGTCGCAGAAGGCCGCTTAAACCACACAACTGCCACTGCCAAAGTTCCTCTTGGAAAAAACTTTTTTTCCTTTCTCAGATCGTGCCAATATCCGTTAAAACCATCTGGCCCATCAGGATTAAACTTTTTTTCGTCACTGAAATTAATCTAAAAAAAACTTTCATTTGATTATGCCATTTAGAAAAACAAGATTTGGAACTGGCACTATTTTGCACCGAAAAATCACTGCATTGCTTTTTAAGGCACGAAAAACCGTTAAAACCGAAACTCCTAACCCCAATTCGTCACGAACTACCGGCAAAGAATGCACCGAATCGGATGCAGCATTGATTAAACGCCTCTTATCTTAACGTGTCAGCTTCTGCGGACGCCCGGGTTTTATTTTTGTCCCATAAGATTCTGAATCTTGTAAGAAATTTCGGACGACACGATCGGATCTTGAAATTTTCCTACCAATAGCCCTTAAGCATAGGCCACTTAACCGAAAAGCTTTAATTTTGCCCTTTTCCGTATCGCTTAAATGTGTACCACGCGACCTTGTTGTTTGTCATTTCAAAGCACATAACTGAATGAAGCTTCAGAGAGGTTTGCATTGTGCGGTTATATACTTTTGCAATACATAAAAATCTATTTTTAATTTTTAAACACCAGAAGAGAAAATAACGGAACTTTTTTTTTCTTCTTAATTTACTTGATTAGTGACGCCATTCTATAAAAAAATAGTAAGGTGTCGTTCCCATTTTAATTTTCTACAAAACTCATTTTTTCAGGGTGCGGTTATACTTATGCAAGGCACTGTTATATTGTAGTAAAAAATTTCCACAAATTTAATAGATTATTTTATATTTTATATTTAGCTACCTTGACTTAACGAAGAACCGTTAAATACTTTTTTAAGAAAATTGAAAAACGAGTAATTACTAAAAATTCATTTCTGGTTGATTTACTTGTGTTTTTTAAAATCATTTTTTGTGTAAAACTTAAGAACGCAGTATTGTTTTAACTTAAAATAATTACTTATTTAGCAAATAGGTACAAAATCGGTAGAATCATTAACAGAAAATATGGAATGAAATAATAAATGTTTCTTTGTACAAAAAGTTCAAAAAATTGAAATGAAATTGGCGTAAAATTTTAAACAGCCTATTATTAAGATATTAGTATGATACTACTTGACAATTGTCTTACTTTGAAGTAGTTAACTAACTTATTCTTAATTTAAAACATTTTCTAACTAGTATCGTACTAAGGCAATTTCCTTAAAATTGCATCTGAACACACCTAAAACAGTGACAGTTCGTACTAAAAACTAAATAAACAGACCTTTTTTGACGTTTGTAAATGTCATATGTCATATGAAATGATTCCTATGAAGTTAGCACGATACTTAAAAAATAAAATAGGTATAGGATTCTTTAAACTTTAATCAAAGGGTATAGAGAACGTTTTATGCTATATTCGAATAAAATTTGCAACATCGCTGTTTTAACCTAGTTTCATACTAAAACAGCTCTAACATCGTAGTAATTCAACTAAAATTTTGGGCAATTGTTTTCCAATTACCTTAGGTATATTCATTCCAAGAACCATCCCTATCGTTGTAGCTGTTTAAAATGAAAATTAAAAAAAAAAAAAACAAATAGAGTAAATACAGCTACAAGTCCCATTTTTACAACTTGGCACAGAAGGGATCAAGACTACTCCTAAAATGTTTGAGAATATTGCGAACGTACTGGAAAGTCGAAGAGGATTTAAAAGGAGACACCGATTCACATTGGTATCAAATGTCCGAATAACGTAATGGGAAAGAAATCTTGGGCTGGGTAAAGAAAGCATTCCACATTCATGTAGTGTGGTTAAAGAAAGGATCTCTGAATATAAAAGAACGTCCAAAGTTGGACTCAAGGGCCTGAAGCGCGAGTTTTATGGTTGAATGTTTTCAAGGGAAGGACTGCAACTGGCTATTTTACTAGAACACTGTTTATAAAATAACAGTAATATGATGAAAGACAATAAACATTGAGGCAGTTCTCGAGATATTCAAAGGTTTTTAATACCATAGTTTTACTATCTATCATTTTTAAAGCTTTTTTTCGGATTATATACAAGGGACTCAAGTGGGTTATTATAGCATCTGTCAAAATATGTGGATTGTAGAAACTCAAGCTTTGGACCAATAATTGCTTAGTAAAAGAAAGCCTTAGCACTTAGAAGCGTGTTTGGCCACGTTTAATATGTGGTTATTCCACAAAACGTGGTCTGTGATGTACATACCGAGAACTGAAAGCTTTTAGCCTTCCTTAATCCAAGTGCCACTTATAGATGTCATGTGAGATTGGTACTGTATCAACGACAGAAGACAGCATTGAGTTTGTAAAGTTCCCCATTTGACAATGATTTCGAGATCAGGACTTAAGGAGCTCATCATACGCTGCCGTTCAATATCCACATCCGAAGGACAAGGACGTGGATCTAGAAACGAATATCAGAAACTGAGAGAACTGTCGTCAGCAAAACAATTAAATGGATCAGAACTTTCAGACAAAAAATCATTGATGAATATAGGAAAGAGATTCGGAGACAAAACGGAACCCTGAGGCACACAAACATTATTAATATCAAATTTAAAACTGTGGGGGAAGAAGGTTCGCCTTTTTTTGTGGAATGCTGACAGATTCCGTTTTTCATCCACTCGAAAAGAGGCCAGTAAAATAGAAAAGACGTAAAAGATTACGCAGTGGTCTTGCCAGTGGTGAAGAACACTATCTGGGCCAGCGGATTTGTTTATATCGAGATCTTTCAGTACTCTTGCAACTGTTCGAGTGCTAAAGAAGATTTGTCCCATGAAGTCGTTTATGCTCTCAAGTACAGAAGGAGTCGTGACACTTTCTGAAAGCTTTGAATTAACAGAAAAATGAAAACGGGTACAATAAAGACGTAGTAAAATATTATTGTAAAACGACACCCATGTTTTGGTGGCTCAAGTGTTATTTTTGATAGTCAACATACCTAGATATTTATTGTCTTGGCCGATTAACATAGATTAAGGTGTAATCATAGCTCATAGGTAGGGAGAAGTTAGGGTGGCGCCAAAACTAAAATTGCAAAAACCAAAATCACAAAAAAAGTAAGAAAATCGAAAAAATGTTTGATTTTTCTTTTTCTAGTTTTAAGTACTTTTCGTTAATTTTAGCTTAGTATGTAAGTTGTATATATAATGCATAAAAGCATTAAGAGATACCCGAGGTTTTTTTTTTAATTTTTCTCGAGAAAAATAAAATAATTCCTAGGCTTTAGCATTAGCAGTAAATTAGTCGAGATATAGGCTAAATTTTATGAATTTTCGTCTATGTAGATTTAAGATAGTTGTAATTTGGTTTAACGTGAGATCCTGCCTATTACGGCTTCATCCCATGGAGAGCCTACCCTCATCGGAGTCAGATTAAGTCCTGACCATTAACCCCGAATCAACCCAAGCCGATTCAGGAGTAAAGTTGTGACATGTCAGCATGTGCACACCTCTTGCTTTAAGGCGAGGTCTATCTAACACCTCTTGAATTTTAGCACACTTGAAAATTATATGTTTCCGCATTTGGAGTAAACCACGCCACCCACTAGGGGGGCTTCCGGTGGAGCTTCGCAACCGAGGTCAACCAAAGTCAACCAAGGCCACTTACAGATGAGTTCCTGCAAAACTCAGGGCCTGTCAACTCCAGGATACACAAACCTAGCAATCGATCAAGGTAGTAACCAATCACTAAAATGTGCTTCCTTTTAGTTATTTTTAGTCATTGTCTTAGGTTGGGAAAGATGCTCCCAAACAATCTTCTTGATCTCAACGATCGTTTATTTTTAACACATTTCCAAGATTGCTAAACTAAAACCGTCCGAGCAAAGGAGAAATTTTTAAACACAAATGCTTTACTTTACGTTTTTCGCGTTACATGGTCATCACATTGCCCAAGATTTTTATATAGAATCTTTTAACTTATCTAGTACCAGAGATCCGTTACTCAGATAAAACCTGAGATAAGATATAGCACTAGATTTTTTGAATACTAGTTCGGGCTAAAACTAGTATCCTTATTTCCTTCTTTGCTACGTTTTACAACTCACTAGGAAAGACACTCCTAGAGTTTTTTTTTTTTGTTGTCTAAATCCCCAGCAAGGCGGAGAAATAGACGTAAGCCACACCACCACGACAAGGTGAAACTCATCGGGGTGGGCCAGTGCATCTACAATATGGTCGCAATCAACTGTCATTGGGGATGTTTTTTTCGTCCTTATTATATCCTCAAATAGCGTGTCTATAGCTTTAAGGTACCGCTGGCCAGCGTGTCTTGGCTGATTTACCACTCCTCCTATTAAGGGATTTGGGTGATTTTACAGTCATGATGGCACTGACTCTTGCGAGAAAGGTTTCTCTTTTTATAAAAAGAGCTTCTCATCTAAGCCGTTCAGGCTCGGCAGAAAATTGTAGGTTGCTTCCATTCCTATGAACATAACGCACACAGGAATGGTTTAGTTCACTAGGTGCAGGTTTTCCACGAACTGTTGTGCCTTTAGTTTTAATACCAATAGCTTGCTTCTGGCAAAATTTACTAAAAATGGGGCCGTTTTATCCCAGTTGTAAAAAAGAGGACACGAAAATAAGAAACAAATAAATTTTAAGTTTGGTTTTAAAAAGTTTGCTAACGAATATCCTTTCTAGAAACACAAAAATCAATAAACATTCATACCTACTTAATTTATTAAGTCCTGAAGGGGAATCCATAAATGGATCCTTCCTAGTTCTTCTTACTCCATAATGAACTTTTCAATCAACCGTGCAAACATTCGGCGATATATATTTTTTCGCATTTAAAGTTATTTTCATTAAAACGCTAGATAAAGTGGGTTGGAAAAGGGTCACCGGAGTAGGTACCCAATTGTTGTAAATATTTTCTTATCACAGACAGGCATAATAATTTTCCATAAGCTGCAGCAGTACCAGCAGCAGGTTCTACACTAATGCTGAGTACTTGTATTTAACGGTAAAATACCAAAACTGGCAAAATGATAAGAAAGGACGACCGAGTTGAAGTGGGTGGCTTGGTGTTGGTGTTTGTTGTTGTTCATCAACAGCAAGAGGGACAACAACAGAAGTAACAAGAACTAGCACAACAATAAAACAACACCAATGTCATCATCAGACCCATGAATAGGAGCACAATACAGGACAGGAGAAAAAAAAAACAATCTGAATCAACACAACGACATAAATATCATAATTATGTTTATTTTCTCTAGGACATACAAACTCAAAACACACACATACATACATACACTGGGTTGACTGAGTTTTTTGTTGCATTTATAGCTAGCTGTAAGCGTTTCATTTCCGAGCGGATGATGATTTGCCTTTACATTTCTAGAGGAAGAACTTTTGTCATTAGAAGTGTTATTGTCTGTGACACAGAGGGGGTCTCTGGATATAAAGTGGGGTGTACGAAACAAATAAAATATTCGTCACTGCTCATAAATTTTATCTTGACCCTCCTTGATTGTCACGACAAGACGAAGCTAAAGTCAGTGTAAAGTCGACGCCTGTGCCACAACAGCAAGACGTTTTTCTTAACGAATGGAGCAATTGTGTATTGGGGCATGGTGATTGAAGGGGACACTCTTGCCTAATTGCCCGCTTAGAATTTTTAAAGATTGCACTTTGAAAGACAAATACTATTTGATTTGCGTAGAAAGTATATTTTTTATCTTGTAGATAGTGTTGCGATGTAGTAACAGAATTGAAGTTCTACATTATAATTAAGAAAGATTTTGTGTGAAGAATAAATTGTTTTATCTTTTTTTATTTATTTTTTTTTTTTCATAAAATGTGCCGGTGATTAGGTACAATTTATAGGGCATTAAGGTGACAGAATCTTGTGTGGTAATCTCATTATAGTCGAGGGTTTGAATTGTCCAAGTTAGAAAATATTAAGTCATTCAATTTATGTCTTAGAAGTTCATTTTTTAATGTGGTCCTGGCCCCCAATTTCGACATTAAAGATAACAATTTGAAATCAGGAGTATTATTCTTGGAAATTGAGTTGAAGAAGTTGGACTTTATTTTAGGAAAGAAATATTACCTGAACTCCAGCAAAGTCGATTTAGGAGATTTTTAATATTGTTACTGTACTTTTAGCAATCTATGGGTTCATATATTTTACTATAGGCCTCGCAATGAGTATAGGTCATACATAAATTACTACAAAAAAATGTCCCATGTAGGTAGAGAAATGTGTTATTTCAAATTGACATAGTATGGACGATTCCATTATTGCGAGTGCAACATTTAGACTCATTTGAAGTATACTTACAGTAAAATAAGGGAATAATTTAATGAAATTATGTATCATGATACATTTTCACCCATTTTTTGTAATTCGTTTAAAAATCTAAAATAAAATAAATGAGTCGTTAGAAGAAAGGTTTCAAAGTACGATCGCGGATGCAACAGAACTGGCCTAACATTTCTAGATCATACCTAGCACGAAAAAGACAAATTCTGTTAATTGTGAAACATTTATTATACTCTTCTTAGTGTACAAACAGAGTGGAGCATCGAGTGAGAAAAATCAGCGAGCAAAGAGTAAAGCGGAGAAATCAAACACGTACATTGAAAGGGTAGCACACACAGTGCAGCGTAGTTCGAAGATAGAGCAAAGAGCCGTCAAGAGAGCAAAGCAGCGATTTCAAACATGTTTGATTTCTCCGCTCTCATCGCTGCAATTTTTAACTAGAAGTGGTGAAATTTTGAACTGTTTTTTGTATTTAAAGTTACTGCAAGATGTTTTATTGACTAGAATCGGGCTTGCTACGAAATCTGTCCACTTCTTCGTAAGCTTGTTTTGAATTTTGTCAAATAAATAACCGAATATTTTCATGGTCATTCGGAAATATGCTTGAACCTTAACATGATTTTCTGTTTCCGCGTTTCAGAAAATATCATATGCTTAAAAATGGGTTTTCAATAAAGTACAGATTCAAATTATTAGAATCCATTTTTATTTGAAAAATACAAATATTTAAATGAAAAAGAATAATCTCTTGCTTGTTTTCTTCTACTTTGCTCTTGCTCCTCACTCTGGCTAGTCATCATCCTTGCTCGCTGCTCGAGCTCTTTGCTCTTTACTCTGATGAATTTCGCAGCTTTGATCTCCGCTCCACTCTGTTTGTACCCTTACACATATTGAACGACGTTGATTCAGTCAAGTAAATAAAAAAAAATAAAGATAAAAAACAAAAGTAAACATCGAAATATTCGCTTTTTAATCAATCGCGGGTGCAACATCAAATTATCCTGGGTGCAACGCGTCTTAATTTAATGAATATTAATATCAGTAAAACGATATTAAGAACTGGGTAAAAGATAAGATAACGTTTATTACTAGTCAGTAACCATGTCAATTAATCTTTTTGAATCTTTTTCTCTGGTGTTTCCAACTTTACTATGATATCTGCTATATCATGTTCTATTTCAGTGAAACGTTGACGGTCAATTGTTTCCAAAAATTGTATTTTAACGTCTCAATCTTCAAATAGCGATATTGTGATACTTCAGGGTACACCCAGAGAAAAAAGCACGTAAAATCAAAAAAAACAACTTTGAATCAAAGTAAAACCAATATGATTTGGCTCTAATGCCGAAAATATTTAAATCAAAGTTGTTAATCAATGAAAAGTGATTCCCTACTTCATTTCAAATCAAATTTGAAACCAATATGATTTAAAGTTGTAGCATTATAGTTTTAAATACGATTCGCATTTGATTCAAAAAAATATCAATTAATTTTAAACACGCTTTGCGTTTAAAGTAAATAGAAATCGGAATCAAATCAATTAGAAACATATTTACTTTAATTTCTACGTAACATTAAATTGAAAACCGCCATTATAGTTTTAAATACGATTCGCATTTGATTCAAAACAATATCAATTGATTTTAAACACGCTTTGCGTTTAAAGTAAATAGATATCGGGAATAAATCAATTACAAACAATTTAATAATATTTACTAGCATTCATTGATTTAAAGTCATTCTCACTATATTCAAATCGATTAAAAACAATTATTTTTGCAAAAGTATTTTCTTTTTATTGTAAATAAAATAATGAAATAATTCTTATAAACTAACTTAATAACAAAACAACAAACAAAATTTACAAATATTTTTGTATCTTACATAATGTATGTAAGTCTTGCCATTATTAATTTGATACAAGTGTAGTGGAGGGATTGTAAAGACTGGATCAATGATTTCCCTTTCGATGATGAGTTAAAAAGTTTCAAAATATCCTATAAAATATATATTACATTATAATTTTTATATTGAGAAAAATGTAATGTATGTATACTTACAATTTTAAGAAATGATTTTAAACTTGAGGTTGGTGTTGACGGGAATCAGAATTGTTGCAATTTTGGCACTGCTAATTTGCCACTTTGGAGATCTCTGAGAGGGTTTCGTCATCAATTCGGAACTTGAATAAAATTTATATAATAAGAAAAAAAAAAGAGATACATAGTTTAATGTTACCTTCAAATTTCTGAATAAGTATATAGTTCCAGATCTTCATGCAGCTTTGCGGAATCGTCGCGGTTGTTCTCGTTAGCAGGATTAGAATAAATTAAACTTCGAAGCTGTCCGCTTTCGTCCACTACTTGAATTATTTTAATTTATTTTATTACTTTTAGGTTATAACGTTCGGTAACACTTCACAATAAGTACAGCTCACAAGCTCTAAAGAGAATGGCAGATACATTTTCCTCGACCCGCAACAACGACAGCCGCGAACACACATACATATGATTTCTTTCTTATACAAAATGTTTACTGTTATCCTTCACAAGTCAAAAGGATTACAACTTTGATTTGTTGTACTTTAACTTTGGTTCAAAGTGAATTATGTATACGATTCAAAAAGGAAAGCAAATCAAATAAGTTACCACTTTGATGCATTAAGTTTCAAGTTTGATTCAAATAAATTAAATATCAAACGTCTTTAAATGAACAACGAAAATGCCTCGATTACATTTCAAAATAGAAAAACATTGATTCAATGGTGTTTAACTATACTGTGATTGATTAAACATTTTTCTTATTTGAAACAAAGTTGATCGTATTTAAATTAAAGCGTATAAATCAAAAGTTACTTAATTTTATGATGTTGTTTTTCTCTGGGTGTACCTGTACGAGAACGTACAAACCAGCAGAAATAACTCTTAGCAAGACTACCGCTGTAAAAAGTGTTTCGTTTTTCAGAGCTATATTACCAGCAGATGCTGGCTCACAAAAAAAATCGGAAACGCGCAATTTTTGTTGATGGTGATGCTGAAAAATTCAGATCTTCCAATTTAAACTAGGGTTTGAATCTAGAGTTATGTTCAAAATGCTGGATTCTTTGCATACATCGCAACTGTTAGACATGCAATCTTCATTATTTACTTACATTACACGATACGTCAAAAACTCTCATTATGTTTTAGGAAAGTCTGTCGCATGTTTCGAAATAGCAAAAAGTAGATTTATTTAGTTTGAGAGAGAAACAGATGCTTCGTGATAAGCTGTAAACCATTGAAAGCATCACGAATACTCATAATCATTGTTCTCTTCTCGATTCTTAACTCCTGACTAAATCGATTTCACATCTTTCATACCCCGGCATTTGTCTGCCTTTGGCGTAATCAGTTTTTTCAGATACAACAACTTCAAATAGAGCGGCTATTATCTTACAACTTCAACTGCCTTAATGGGACTACTTGGGTGATTATGTTTCACTTTTGTCACAGATTTTACGTGTGCTTGTCTGTTTAATTTGTTCTTCATTACGAAGCTTTCTAGTTGGCTGAATTCTTTCTTTGGTCTAATTCTGGACAGCATTTTCAAATCTTTATCTGCCTCCATATTCCTATAACGAGCCTATATTTCTGTGAAGCAATCTTTTTTCCATTTAACCATACCTTTACTTTTATAAAAAGGAATAAAATATTATATTACACAATTAACAAAAAACAAAACCCTGAACAGCAGAAATTATTTATCAAATCTTATTTTAACAATGAAATATGATAAATCACGTTGTTCAATTTTTCTTGCCCGAGCAAAATTTTGACTGTGAGGTTTACTTTTTTCAAAAAATGCGTAATAAACATAAAGTTTTCTTATTTACCTGATGAACAAAACAATAAAAAAAAAACTTATTTATAAGTGCACCAAAAAGCCCATACATATTATTATACTTGGGAAAATCTAAAACAGGCAAAAAATCGAATTTTGGGTTTTTTACCTACTTTTACTGCAGCACTTGACAATTGGAGTGGTTTTAAGACTGTGCACTCATCAAAAGGGTTGAAAGTGTACTTTTGCCTACTTAACTTCCTGTAAAAACCCTAATTACATTACCTCTTCTCAGGGAGAGTTAAATTTGGGGTATAAATGTTTAATCGATAAATTAACTAAATAAGTGGTATAAAAGAATAGAAAAACAATTTCATTCATAAGATTATCAAGTTAAGTCACAATTACAGTTGGATAAGAGCGCTCCGGCCCGATATGGTCGTGAAGTTAAAGATTGGCTGGATAAAGAATACGGTTATCGAAGGATAGTTAGAAATGGACCAATTCACTGGCCTGCAAGATCTCCCGATCTCACTGTACTGGATTTTTTTGTATAAGGACGAATGAAAGAAATCGTTTACTCATATGAAATAACAACTTTAACTGAATTAGAACAACGTATTTCGGAAGGATCACTAAAAGTAAGGCAAGAGTTATCGAGAATAAACACTTAAAATTAAATCCAAAAACGGGCTCTAGCATGCATTCAAAACGCAGGAGGGCACTTTGAGCACAATAAAAAGTTACTTTAAACTACACAAAATATTGTTTTATTCAAACCCTTTATACCTCAGGGCAAAAAATCATTTTATTTTTATTTTTACATGTCATCAGGTAAAAATAAGAAAACTTTATGTTTATTACACATTTTTTTTTAAAAAATTGACCTCAAAGTCAAAATTTTGCTCGGGCAAGAAAAATTTAACACCATTTAAAATTGAATATCTGGCAACCCTAAAAATACATCAGCTCAATTTAAACGCAGTTTTGAAGGTTAGTATTTCTTCTAAAAAAAAAGCGCAAAGTGAGGTCCGTATCATTAATACTGACTGAGAAATTGACCTTAACATGGGTCAGGGTACACCAGAGTTAGCCTTTTCTTAAATCGTCAAAAAGTGATGTCAAAGTTGAAAATCAGAATTTACTGTAGAACAATTTTTTTTCTTAGAATATGACCAAAAATCACAGCCCAAAGTATGGCAGCCGAATTAGCGGACACCCTGTATAATCCTTCTCTTTTGCATATTAATCGAAAAAAAAAGTAAAAAATATTATAGTTTAAAAATTTATATCAAAAATCGTCTAGGTATAGCCCATATCGTAGTAACTCAGCCCATATCCACAATGTAAACTCTCATTCAGGGTTATTGTGAAAGTCCATTTAGTAGAAGTCGATTATAATTTGTCTGAATCTAAAAAAAATCCAAATTGAATGGAAACAATGATGACATTTTCGATTTCGAGTTAACAGCTTAATTGTTTCCGAAAACCAATTTCAACATATTAAAAATCAAAAGAAGTGAAATTTTATGTAGACTGAACTTTAAATTTCTAAGAAATAATTAGTTAGAAATTAATCAAAATTTCATTATTTTTTTTTCAGGTAAGTCAAACAAGAAGATGGAAATATAACTTTATTTATACACGTAAGTCAAAAGCTTATATTTATTGTATTTAATATTTCTTGCTGAAATTTTTCCCTATTATTGAAGGTTAGAAGAATTGTAATACAACGTGAGCGACATACATTTTTTTTCAGAAAATTATTGAAATTCCAATAGTAATAAAAGAACATGAATAGAAAAGAAAGATAACAAGACAACCCAGTGAAATAAATATATATCTCCAACGAGGTTTTAAATGAATGAAATATGTATTGGGGGTATTTCACTGTGACCTAGATATCTATAATTTCCCCATTTCAACATAAATTTGTTGCTGGAGGGTCAACAACAATCAACCTCACAATATTTAATAATCAGATTATTAGTGATTTTAAAAATTTCTTTCAAAATTCAAACAGATGTCTTATATACCCACTTTGCTAAGGTGCTCGATAGAGTAAACCATCATACCTATACTAATACAAAAATTGGAATCCATTGGCTTCCACTCAAATATTTTAATATGGTTTTAATCCTACATAGACAGCAGAAAACAGTTTGTGCGTATTAATGACGTACTATCGGATGTAATTGAGGTCACATCAGGAGTACCACAGGGAAGTCACTTGGGCCCTCTTCTATTCTTGCTGCTGATCAATGATATCCCTGATTTCTTAAAAAAATCTTTTTATGTTTGATGTTTGCGGATGACATTAAAATATTTTTTTACACTCCATCAGTACTGCTTAATGCAAGCATTTGTAGCAATATTTCTTTTATCTTCGGTTTTTTTCACCTTTAGATACTGGGAAACATCAACTTGTCACAGTCATCATTTAGCATGGTGTTGGTTGTTCGTTAATAAATATACAAATAAACTAATACTCTACTAAAATATAAACAAATATGACAAACAAAGATATAATAAATAAATATTAATCTACTATCTGTAGCTACAAAAATAACTACGAGTACAAGTCAAATACTACTTGCTATTGAAACAATAAATTATTAGGAATTAAACAATTAACTTTACACAAAAACTTATAATGTGTGAGTTTCGAATACTTATTGGGAACGCCCTTACAACCTATGCTTAAGTGTAAGCCTTGAGTAACTCAAATCGAAAACATCATGGTTTACATTAGCCTCATGTTTCATACATGTCAAAGGCTCATTGAGACCATAATTGGGAAGTCTATATGAAAAATTTCAGAGTTGAGAGAGCTGTAGCTTCTAGCTTTAAAACGAATTTGTTCTAGAAGAACCGGTGAATCTATGGAATCAACCGAGAGCTGGTGTAAAAACATCGTTGACTTTCCGGCGTTTTTTCTAGAGAAGATGAATTGGAAGATGATTTGGGTCACTCCAATGAAGATGACTTAATGCGAAGCATACATATTTACGTTGGACATATACGATTCGATCAATGTATATTCAGTAAAGTGGCGACCATACAGAACTAGCATATTCTAATTGAGGACGAACAAAGGTGTTGTACAACGAAGATGTTACAAGACTACAAGAAAATTCCTTACTCCAACGTTTAATAAATCCAAGCATTGAGTTTGCCTTACTGACAATTTTCTCAATGTGGAGTAAAAAGTCTAGATTTTGCGAGAAGTGAACGCCCAATTACAATTACAATCACAAATTTGTAATTGTAACTTACAATTACAAATTTGTAAACTGATTTTCTGTTTCACAAACTACAAACATAATTCCAACAAATTTGTTAGAAAAGAGACAAAAAATAGGGGAAATTGTAGTTTACAATTACAAAAGAAAAAAAACCGTTTCACCGTTTAATTTGAAGACTTGTAGTGTAAGAGATTTCATATTAAAATGTGCTGCAGTATTACTAATCATGTAAATTTAATTAAAAATAATCCTGACCACCCTGTGCTATTAACTAAACATGTACGCATAAAAATGTTATCATCTCATTTTACTTATTTAGTACTTTCTTACATTGCTGTTCTATCGAACGACATGAAGAACAGTTTTTTATGTAATCTTTTAATGTATTAACTGTAAGATAAGATCTGATGATTGATGTAAAGAATCACTTGTAATAAAGCTTTCGTGTAAAACAGACGTGTTTTATTTTATTATGTGTATTATGAGTTGCATGTTTAAAGTTAAAAGTACATTATAATTAATCAGAAGTTGGATTAGAGTACCTGTAACGTAATTTTTTTTTTGCATGGTTAAAGATTAAATTTCGGTTTAGTTTTTATATTAAATTTGAAACTAAATAATTCTATGATGAATTCACACATTCGTGCTGCTAGTTTTGTGCAAAGCGCGACTGTACCCAAATTGAAAGATAAATTGGCCGAGTTGGGTTTGGCCACGAGTGGATTAAAAGCCACGTTGAAGATGCGGAAGGAATAGCTCTTCTCGATGATGGTCGATTGGAAGAGTTATTCTCGAGAGATGTTCTGGGTGATATAGACGATGATGAAAATAATGCAGATTTGGAAGAGGAGGAAAGTGTTATTTCCCAGAGGCTAGAAAATTTGCGTGAAATGGTAAAAAAAAAAGAAGAGATTATTTCACTGCAAAAGGGGCTAGACGAGTTAAATAATCCAGCGAAAGAGGTTCAGTCGTCGTACACATTTCGTGATGTTGAAGATTCAATGTCAATGTTTTCTGGAGACGATAACTATCGAATTAAGAAATGGATCAGTAGTTTTGAAGATGCAAAACTTCTTTATAACTTCAGTGAATCGGAGAGTTTTGTTTATGCCAAGAGATTGCTGCAAGGAACAGCAAAAATGTTTTTAAGATCAACGTCATGCCGTTCTTGGTCTGAGCTAAAAGAAGCCTTACTTGCCGAGTTCCATGAGCACGCGTCAGCTACAGATGTTCACAATATGTTGCGAGGTCGTAGAAAACACAAGGATGAAACTTTCCAGCAATACGTGCTCAATATGCAAGAAATTGCATCACTTGCCGACATCGAAGAGCAGGACGTTATAAACTATATCATCAAGGGAATTCCTGATTCAATATTCAATAAACAGATTTTATTGACCGCAAATAACATCGCTGAATTGAAAATAATATTGAGAAAATATGAGAAAATGAAATGTGAGCTGCAACCTTCTACCTCAGTGTATCCTAAAATAGCTCCACATCCGAAAAATTTGTCAACTACGAGTAAAAGGGTCACTACCAAGTGTTTTAATTGCAACGAAGCTGGGCATATATCGACAAATTGCCAAAAGCCCCGAAGAGAAAAAGGTTCCTGTTTTCGTTGTGGACAAAAAGGCCACATGGTTAAGGATTGTCCGCAATCATCTTCAGTTCTTGTGGTCCAGAATACTGAGCTACAAACGCAAAAGCAAATGTGTTCTTTCTCGGAAGATTTTAATGGTGTCTTCGAATATGGATTTCAACATGACGACTCTGGACCTACTTGTTTAACAATGCATGTTATGACAATGATTGACACTGGAAGCCCAATAAGCTTTGTGCAGCAGCGCTATATTCCACCTTTTATGATGACACCTGTACAATCTCTTATGCATGATTATGTAGGTATTAACAATTCAAAACTAGTTTTGTTGGGTAATGTATTTTGTAATGTTAAGATTAAAAATAATTACGTAAATTTATGTCTATTTGTCGTAAAAAATGAAACGATGCAAACTCCGATTGTATTAGGACGAGACTTTTTACAAAAGAATAATATAGTTAAAACTTGTTTTAGATGATGAAAATATTATTAAAAAGAATTATGTAAATGACGCTTGTGAAGGATTTATAAAGGAAATTTTAAGTATCGATACGTCGGATAACAATGAAGAATCGGTTTTCCTAAAAATTAACGAAAATCTAAATTACGATGAGAAAAAATTAGTTAGAAGTTTGTTTACGCGAAATATATCAAGAACATACAAATTTACAGATGATTTTGAAATGAAAATAGTGTTGACAAATCAGAACAGTATTTTTAATTGCTTGCCTCGCCGATTGCCTTACGCTCATAAGATAGAACTTCAAAAAATTCTGGACGATTTACTTAAGAACAATATAATTCGCGAAAGCAATTCACCTTTTGCTTCACCGATTGTTTTAGCAAAGAAAAAGACAGGCGAATTGCGCCTTTGTGTAGACTTTCGTCAGTTGAATAAAGTGACTATTAAGGATAACTTTCCAATACCTCTTATTGAAGATCAATTGGACAGGTTACGTGGAAAGAAGTATTTTTCACTTTTAGATTTAAAAAGTGGATTTCACCACGTTAAAATGGCTGAAGATTCCGTAAAATATACCTCTTTCACAACACCTTTAGGGCAGTTTGAATATTTACGCATGCCTTTTGGCCTCGAAAATGCGCCGTCTGTATTTCAGCGGTATATAAATAACTTATTCAAAGAACTAATAAGATCAGGAAAATTGCTTGTTTACATTGACGATTTGCTAATCGCAACAGAATCTAAGAAGGAACATTTTCAAATTTTAAATGAAGTTATGGATGTTGTTAGAGAACATAATTTACAATTGCGTTATGACAAGTGCCTTTTTATGTTTGAAAAGATTACCTATTTGGGGTATGAAGTTTCCGCTAGTGGCATAGGCCCGAACGTTAGTGGCTTGAAAGCCGTTGCTGATTTCCCTATACCTTCAAATGTTAAAAAATTACATTCGTTCTTAGGCTTAACTTCTTACTTTAGGAAGTTCATAAAGGACTTTTCGACGTTTGCCAAACCACTGTATGATCTCCTAAAAAAGGATACGAAATTTATTTTTAGTGAAACGGAGTTAAAAGTGTTTGAATCATTGAAGCAAAAATTATTGAACGCACCACTACTTAGCATTTACAACCCAAATGCTGAAACGGAATTGCACTGTGATGCAAGTAGTTTAGGGTTTGGTGCAGTATTGATGCAGCGTCAAGAAGACAAACATTTCCATCCCGTTTTCTTTTTTTCAAAAAGAACCACTACTCAGGAATCAAAGTATCACTCGTATGAGCTAGAGACTCTGGCCATAATATCGGCTCTCAGAAGATTTAAAATTTATCTCACTGGCATCAAATTTAAAATAATCACTGATTGCAAGTCGCTTACACTAACGCTTAATAAAAAAATATTAAATCCGCGAATATCACGTTGGGCTTTAGAACTCCAAGACTACGATTATGTCATTGAACATAGGGATGGCCAAAGAATGAGACATGTCGATGCCCTAAGCAGGTGTCATAATATTTTGATTGTCGAGCCAGATTCTTTTGAGCATGCACTTGCAGCATCACAACAAAGAGATCATGTAGTCAAAGATTTGGTAAAATTGCTGCAAGAGAGGGAGAGTTCTGCCTATGAACTTATCAATGGTTTGGTTTATCGCAAAATTGATAAGAATGTTTACTTTTACGTTCCATCCCAGATGGAGAGAATTGTTATTCAAACACATCATGACGCATTGTGCCATGATGGAGTTGAGAAGTGCTATAACTTTTTACGAAAAACATATTGGTTCCCTTGCATGAAAGCCAAAATAAAAAGTTATATAAAGAATTGCTTAAAATGTGTACATTTTTCTCCGACATACGGTAAGAAAGAGGCAATTTTGCACAGCATTCCAAAAGGTGACAAACCTTTTGACACAATCCACGTTGACCACTATGGTCCATTACCATCTTCTGTGCGGAATTGTAAGAAACATATATTCTTAGTTGTTGATGGATTCTCGAAGTACACTAGACTATTTGCGGTTAAAACAACAAGTACCAAGGAAGTTGTTCAGTGTTTGGAAACATATTTTTCAACATACAGTAGACCAAACCGTTTAGTTTCGGATAGAGGAAGTTGTTTTACTTCAGAAGAATTTGCCTCATTTTGCGAAAAGTATTGTGTCCAACACATTAAAATAGCCACCAGTTCCCCACAGTCTAATGGTCAGGTGGAGCGCGTTAACCGATGCCTTACTCCAATGTTAGCTAAGGAGAGCGAGGCTGAATCTGGTGATTGGACTAAACATTTAGTTAAAGTAGAGTTTGCCATGAACAACACAATTAATAAGAGTACTGGTTTTAGCCCTAGTGTTTTGCTTTTTGGTGTCGAGCAAAAGGGAATTGTGTGCGATAAAATCCGAGAGTACTTAGACCAAAATGTTATAACTAAAGAACCGCGAAATTTGGATTCAATCAGGCAACAAGCAAGTAAAAAAACAGTTCAAAGTCAAGAATTAAATAAAATATATTATGATAAACATCATAAGAAACCGCACGACTATAATGTTGGTGATTTTGTAATGATAAAAAATGTTGTAACTACCCCGGGTGTAAACAAGAAACTTCTAGCTAAATTTAAAGGTCCTTATGAAGTCTTAAAAAAGTTAAACAAGATCGTTACCTAATAAAGGATTTGGAAAACGTTCAGATTTCGCGCATTCCCTATGAAGGAGTTGCATGCCCCGAAAATATGAAACCTTATGTTGCAACTTAAACTAAAATTTCAAATTATTTTTACGTATCTATACTTAATTTCATTTTTAATTCCTATCGTATAATATCATATTTTCTTTTGTGACATTTTGTATTATTTATAATCATAATAAATATAATAGATTAAAATGTTCGGAAATGAAAATTTAAAAATTTCTCTACGTACTTTTTATATAAGAAAATATATAGAAATTGATGTATTCTGCTTGCAATATTAAATCGAGGACGATTTGTATTCAGGATGGTCGAGTTGTAAGAGATTTCATATTAAAATGTGCTGCAGTATTACTAATCATGTAAATTTAATTAAAAATAATCCTGACCACCCTGTGCTATTAACTAAACATGTACGCATAAAAATGTTATCATCTCATTTTACTTATTTAGTACTTTCTTACATTGCTGTTCTATCGAACGACATGAAGAACAGTTTTTTTATGTAATCTTTTAATGTATTAACTGTAAGATAAGATCTGATGATTGATGTAAAGAATCACTTGTAATAAAGCTTTCGTGTAAAACAGACGTGTTTTATTTTATTATGTGTATTATGAGTTGCATGTTTAAAGTTAAAAGTACATTATAGTAGACTACAATTTTCACAAATTTGTAAGTCAATAAAGAACATCAACGGCTATGAATAAGCAAAATAAAATGTTTGTATTTTCAAAAAAAAACATCAACAATGCCTGCACAAACGTGATGTACCGATCTGAAAATTGTAGATTTAGATATACCGTGCATGACTGCGATCCTATGATACTGTCCTTCATTTCCAAGCCAGTGTAAAGATTTAAGAAATTGCTGCATTGGTGTCAATGGGCCGTACCAACAATCAAATTAAGAGACGACTTTAACGTTTTAGTGAAATGGATCATTATTTAACGGACTCTATATAACTGACCATTTATGCTACATTTCAAAGCCAAGTTCTGGCACTACACCCTTTTTACAGGAACAAACTCAGGCGATTTTTGACCCCTTCCTATTTTTAGTACCAATGAAGTCAGAAACTTAAAACCCCGAATATATGCTAAGCTAGTCAGGCACAGACGCCTAACCAAATATCAATTTTCTAGCATAAGCCGTTCCTGAGATATAAGGCCTCAAAAATCACAAAAACCGTAACTGACTGACTGACTGACTGACAGATCATCAAAATTATGGAGCACTTCCCGACATGGTAGAATCTTGTAATTTTGCACAATGGTAGGTCTTGTCATGCAAGCAGAGGAAAAAATCGAAAATTTGAAATTTTCCATTCAGGGGGCGTGGTATCCGCCGACTTTTTCCGAATTGGTGTTGGTTGAATGGAGCACTTCCGACTGCTGTAAAACGATGAAATTTGGTGAACCGGTAGGGCTTATATTGCATATGAAGAACCAAAAATAAACACCAAGGTTTTCCTTTCAGGGGGCGTGGTATCCGCCTACTTTCTCCGAATTGGTGTTGGTTGAATGGAGCACTTCCGACTGCTGTAAAACGATGAAATTTGGTAAACTGGTAGGGCTTAAATTGCATACAAAAACAAAAATATAAAATTAACGGTTTTCCATTCAGGGGCGTGGTATCCGCCCACTTCCTCGAAACTAATGTAAATTATATATGGCGCACTTCCGATTGCAGTAGAACAATGAAATTTGGTAGAACGGTAGGGCTCAAATTGCATATAAAGGACCAGAAATAAAAATTGAGGTTTTCCATTCAGGGGCGTGATATCCGCCCACTTTCTCCGAATTGGTATTGGTTGAATGGAGAACTTCCGACTGCTGTAAAATAATGAAATTTGGTAAAGTGGTAGGGCTTAAATTGCATTCAAAATATAGAGTTAGCGGTTTTCAATTCAGGGGCGTGGTATCCGCCCACTTCTTCAGAGCTGATGTAAATTATATATGGCACACTTCCGATTGCAGTAGAACAATGAAATTTGGTAGAACGGTAGGGCTCAAATTGCATATAAAGGACCAAAAATAAAAATTGAGGTTTCCATTCAGGGGCGTGATATCCGCCCACTTTCTCCGAATTGGTATTGGTTGAATGGAGCACTTCCGAATGCTGTAAAATGATGAAATTTGGTAAAGTAGTAGGGCTTAAATTGCATTCAAAATATAAAATTATCGGTTTTCAATTCAGGGGCGTGGTATCGGCCCACTTCCTCAGAGCTGATGTAAATTATATATGGCACACTTCCGATTGCAGTAGAACAATGAAATTTGGTAGAACGGTAGGGCTCAAATTGCATATAAAGGACCAAAAATAAAAATTGAGGTTTTCCATTCAGGGGGCGTGGTATCCGCCCACTTTCTGATAAAATGTTTAATTTATATGGAGCACTTACGATTGCTGTAATTAAGCTAGGTATGTTAGTGTTAGGTATCTTGCCAGGATAAGAAGTAATAATTGAAGCGCACATCAAAAAAACCAATAACAAAAAGAAAATATACTAAAAGAAATAGGAAGCTATAAACTAAATTGATTTTAGTAGGTAGAGTCCACCCTTCTGTCTTTCCGTATCTTTCGAGATTTTGACATGGCAAAATATTAAAATCTTTGCAAAAAGGAGTGAGATCAGACCAAAAAACATAAATGTTAAAAAAAGAGCCAAGTTCTTCTATACAAAAACCTTTGTGTAACAAGTCAGCCGTGAAAAGTACTGAGATCTAAAAGTACGCCAAGTTCTTACTTCATGAAGGTTTAATACCGAATATTTAAAGTAGAATAATATTGAAACAGCTTCAATGTAATAGAGAAATTTTATTATTTAATGATTACTTGCTAAAATTTGATGGGCTTACTTGGCAAGTTTTTTTCTTATGCCCAATTCAAAAGGTTTTGAAAACTTTACCAGTAAGCCCATCAAAATTATGGTCTAAATGAACCTTTAACTCGATGCATTAGAGAAGCCAACAGAATTTGTAATCATGTTGAGTCTTTTCTCAACAAAGCTCAGAATCTTTTAAAAAGCACATATTGCTTATATCTAATCCATAATCTGGTGGTGTTAAGTTATTCTTTTAGATTAAGTTTATAATTTAATTTTAATTTTTGTTCCAGAAGGTTTTTCCTTTGATGCATGTGTGTTTCGTCTGCCTTAGGTTTGAGAGTTCTTTCCGGGATGTATACTTGCCTCCTCTTCTTGTTTAACTTTGTTTTCGATAACGTTTTCTCCTATTCCGGCATAGAGCTCAGACTCTGCTTAAGGAATTGCGTCTCAGTCTTTGTTTTCATGAAATCCACTTGACCATCAGGTACCCAATTACCCTATTAGGTTTGTTATATGTTCGCTTAGTCTGTTTACGCACTACCACACTAATTTAGAGGTGATGATGTATAAAACTATAAACTCAAACCACGCATTGCCCAACGGCGTGTACGACAGCTTGGATAGTTTGGTTCTAGGCCCAAAGATTCCCTTCGATTGTTCTCGATTCATTAGTGTATCACTTAATTTATTTCGAGGGTGTAGCAATTCTTTTTTGTTGCTTAGCTCTATACAAAAGTTTTTGTCGAAACTGTATTTTTTTTATCATACCATCTCTTGGGATGTTAAGAAGCGTTCGCTATGATCAATAAATTTTCCTGTGCCAGTTCCTTCTTTCGAGAATCTCATAATAGCTCTGATTATCGCACTTCCCATGACCATCTCTAGAATAGAAGGAATAGATGGAGGACATCCTTCACAGCTGCGGTATAGCAGGTTCTTATTGCTCTCGTAATATAAATACACGCGAGTCCTTAGACTTTTTCTTTGATTTTCCTAGCTGTTGATAATTCCGTTCTCTTGTACCAATCAACGGCACCAGGTAGTTGTTATAGGTCTTATCATCATAGTGTATACATCAACCTGGAGATGTTCGGTTTGCCTGTAAATCTCTTGAAAATCATTAGGGCTTTTGTGGATTATATCGAAAAGAGTTTCTTCAAACTTGCTTACGGCTATGATTAGCGATATCATCAGTAAATCCAATGCAGTAAGATTTTCTACCACCACAAGACTCCACCACAATGTTGTTGTTGCGTTTGTTGTTGTTGTAAGTTGTATCTTTTTTTATCATTTTGGGAATGAAGATTACCTTAGCTGTTCTTAATAGGCTTGGTATATATCCAAAGGCAATGTTACTCCAAGGAATATTAATGAGACATGGCATAAGGTCTTCTTTTCCCTTCTGCAAGAGAACTGGGAAGATACCATCTACAGCTGGTGATTTGTAGCATTGAAAGATATTAATTGCCAAATCTAAAAGGAAGGTATATTTTCGCAAATACGAAATTTTCAGTCTCAACAGCGGGAAGGAAGGAATCGAAGGTTGGTCATTATTGCAGTAAATTTAACAGCAGTAATTAATTATATTTAATATATATTGTGATGTTTACAAGGGTACATATTAATTTTGAAATTACTTTATAATGGTAAATTATGCACAGAATAAAACTCCGCAAAAACAAGCCCCAGATTGTAAGAATAACTGAATTCCCCTTAAGTCACTTAACCCATGTAAAAAAAAACATTTAACCTTAAATTCAGCTATCATACTCGTAGCCTTGGGATCTTTTGACCAGTAATAATTCATTTACAATGTTATAATATTTTAAGACATCACTGACACCATACACATCTATGTATTTACCTGCCTTGAATCAATATTTCATCCTTTAATGTTATCCGTTATTTGAAAAAAGATAAATTATTGTAGGTATGAAGATTTAGTATTCCAACATATGATACACATTTCACGTTGGTAGTTCAACACCTCTTTGTTACTTAAATATTTTATGTCAGTTATAATATATGTATTTCGATTACTCATTCTATATACCTATGTTTTTGGTCGTACGAAAATTCACATTCTCCAAATATGTTTAACTTAAACGTAATAGGCCTTCAAGGACTTTTTGTTAGGTTTTCTGACCATCTGGTAATGGGCAATAATTTGGTGGAGTTAGCAGGGGGTTAAAATTAATGACAGTTTGGAATATTTACCCTCCGGCAATCTACTTTTCTCACATAAGATAAATTGTGCGAAGCTACTTTTAGAAATATCCACATATTTCAAACCGAGTGTTGCCTTAATTGTAATAATGTATTCTTCTTCCTACAATATGACGCAGTATGTCACGGCCAAAATAAACTTTATATACAAAAATATGTAGATGAAATGTACATCTATACCACAACAAAGCTGTGTGTTCCCATTAGTGAATATAAAATCCGCAGCTGTATCGCACAAGCTTGCTTTAGCGATTCAAGGCTATTAGGAGGCAAATCACTGAATAAGTTCGAAATTGGGGTTTTAATAGAACGATAATAATATTGCCCATTTTTATTATTACTTGCACAAAGTTTAATTAAAATCGTTGAAGCCATTTTGGAAAACATTACAAAAATAGTCTCTGGAATGCAATATTATTTCAGTTGTAAGAGAACTACCTGTTTTCAAGAATTTATCAAAATCCGTTCAAGAATTAACAAAATGAGTCAAAAATAAACCCAAACTAATGTGATTTTCTCAAAAGAAAACTCCAAACCTCTAATTCAGTTATTCTGAAGAGATGTTCTTCATCGCTGGAAAAATGTTGCGTAAGCTTTTCCATCGCTCCTACTATTCTTCCCTAGAAGATCGAAACAACATTTGCCCAACCTGTTCCTAAAAAAGGTGACCTTTCATCATCATTCAATCATAAGCTCAAGAAATATCTCGAAGATCGAAAGTTTCTGAGTGAAAAGCAATACGGCTTTCGCAACACTGGTGATCTGTCTGATGGCATATCTGAAAGAAAGGGTGGAAAAGATCTAGTCATTGTTTTGGAGAAAGTAAGATTATTGCGCTTGATATTTCTAAGGCATTTGATAGAGTTTGGCACCAGCACCCATTCTATTCATTAGAAATTGCCTTCCGCATCGTTAAATACTTGTTGTTTTGGACGGTTTCAAGTCCGATCTTCACAAAATAAATGCTGGTGTTCCCCAAGGCTCTGTTTTGTCTCCGAATCTCTGTTTCATTTTTATAACTTTACTCTACCCTGAACTTCTCATTCTTGTTCTCAAATTCACGTCCATCTCCTTCAAAAGTGGAATTGCAAAAGTATCGTGATACGCTTATTATTATGGGGTCGTACACAAAACCGTGTCGAGTTTAATGCTTTGAATGCTCTCCATTGTCGTCGAGGTAAAATGTACCTCCCAAGCAACACAATTGCCTCTTACAGATATCTTGAAAAGTTATTTTCCAAGTGTTTTCAACTCTTTGAACAATCTTAAAGAGGTCTATAATACCCAAAAAGGCCTAAAGGGGAGGAGTCTATTGTATTGAACAAAGAGTTCTAAGTGAAGTATTTGTAAGACTTCATAAAGATCATTTTTTGATTAATCTATAAAGACACTTTCAAGTGGTTTTCAAGATGTTTATATTTTTGAGTAGAAAGATTGAACTGCGAAGAAGAAAAATGTATACAAAATGTCTTTCTCTTTCACGCAAATACAAATTTAATGCAATGCAAATAAAATGGATTGACTAATATAAATACGCAAACATGGTGAATTCTTTCCTTCGATAATTTATGACTGGATTTACGATATTCATTGTATACCCTTTTTATGATTGTGTGTTTTGATTTGCGAGAGAAGATTTAATTTGAAACCGCATACTCTACCCTACTTGAAATTAACGCGCCTTCAAATAGAATAGTATTTACAAAGAAATATTCAGAAAAATAATGTTATAATAATAAAATGCCCTCAGAATAAAAAAAGAAATGACGTTTAAGTGTGCAATAGATATGGCCGATTCATGTATGTGTTGTGTATGTATCGAAGGTATTCCTACCTACAGGGTGCTTTATTTTATGAAAGGTCTTTTTTGTTTGATCTGAATAATTTTAAAATGTAACATAATTTCAGCAAATAAATACAACTCAAAAGGTTTACAAACTGAGTGACATATTAGCACTTACGTCTTTAGAATTTTGTATGAAATAAAATTAAATCAACTTTTTATTGTATATGGTGATGCTAAGATCTCCTTTATAATACAAAACACGAAGAAACATAATAATTATTTGAAGAATGATTTCGGATTCTTATTGCATTTTTTTCAAAATTTAAATGTAAGTTGGCAGGTTTTATACGTCTTACAGAGAAAAGATACAAAAAGACATACTATATGAAAATAAGTGAAATTATATGTCATTCCTTAATTTTTTTTCACCAAGTGTTAAAATCCCTGGATTAAAAATCTGTTAGAAAGATATGGTAACTTGACATTTTATTGTTGCGTCAACATTATTCTATCAAGATACAAAATATTGAGTTCAACTGTCAACCGACTAAAGAATCACTGAAAATTCAGAAAATTTGATATTATACATAATCAAAATAATACCCATTATCAATTTTATTTGAATTTGCATTTTATTTCAACATTTCTTTTATATTCTGCCAAAGTTCTTCAAATAATAACATTTCCTTCTTTCATTTACTTACATCCGTAGAAACTGATGACTTCGTATAGTAAACGATAAAACATAAAAATCTAGTAAATAATAATTTTATCGTCAATATACGATTAACAATGTCACCCTTTACAAAATATATGTGTTTTATACAGATACGCCACCCATTTGTTAAGAACTCTTTAAAATATCTTAAGCACTTCACAATAAGATATCGAAACTGAAATTCAAAGCAAAGAGTGAAAAAAGTGTAAACAAAGAGTAAAGGAAGAATATAGCTGTTTACAATCAGTCAAATTCAAAGAAAAAAAGAGCAAACAAAGTGTAAGCAAAGAGTAAAAGAAAAAGATAACAAATTCACAACAATTAGGCTAGGCGCGCACATTCAACTTTTAGTTTTGCAACTGTTTGTTACGAGCAACTAAAAAGTTTGTGTTTTGACACAAACTAAATAGTACGGGAGGTAGCGCTATAGTTGACGAAGTCATTTCATCCCGGCTGAAAATCATAACAATAATAGTTTTCCCCTAACACATAACAGATCTGAACGTCAGCTGCTCCGAAAGCGGTGGAGCTAAAGGAGACAGCATGCAAAAGTCATTGGAAAAAAATTTGCTCCGATGAATTTTATACCAAGCGAAACTGTATTAAATTATTGTTTTAATCATATTTCTTCAAAAAATTATCGTCAGCTGTATTGCCGAGGGGGGGTTCAATGTCAGTCATGGGCATAAACCTCATTTAAAATTTGAAAAATAAATTTATTTTATACCTTATGAAATTTATATATCTCAATTTTTATACTTTTAAAATAATAAAGAAAATAGTCAGCTGCACTTTTGACGGGGGTAACACCGTCAGTCAGCGCGATAAACATGTCGCGCACTCAACGCATTCGAGCGTCGCATATAGTATCTTTGGAACATAAACTGACGATCTTTACACCCACAAACAATCAGCTGACGACGATTTTTTGTTTCTTTAACATTTAAATTATGTTATACTTAAAATTCAATAAGTATAACATCAATTTCATATAAATAACATCACAGTTTATTTATTTATTCCGTGTAGGTTTCAAATTACATATACAGGGTGATTTGCATAAGGTGTGACAAAAAGCTAGGGCATGTAGGTTGGACTTAGACAAGAAAAAAATCGTATGGGAGGGGGGAGTCTATTTCCCCCCGTTTAGGCGGGAGGGGCAATTTAAGAAAAAAATCACTTCAAACAGAAAAAAAATTATTAAAAAACAACGGTGACACCTACAGAAAAATGCTATAGCGTTTTGAAAAGCCAGAAATACATTCTTTAATTCTGTCTTTAAATAAAGTTGTTCGAGTGAATAGTTTTTGAAAAATTACTTTTCAAAATCGAAATTTTGAAAAAAAAAATGACAAATTTTTTTTAAACAATTTTTTTCAAAATTTTACGTAATTAAGTATTATTTTTTTATTCAATATTCAATGCTCTTATTAGTTTTTGATCAAACACAAAAAACCGGATGTCAAAATGTTTTGCAGTTTTTGAGAAAATCAAAATAACAAAAACTACTTTTGTTCTAAGAAAAGCCTTTTATTTTAGTTTTTTCGTTTTGGATTCTTAGGTGAATTTACGATTGAAAGGATTAACTTTCTTTTTACTATTTTTTTTATTATCGTCTTATAAGCATACAATAATGTGACAAAGAACTGGATTAACCATATTTCACACATTTTTTCATTGAAAACACCTGCGTGAGAGCATTGGTTTAAAATTGACCTGCCACTTTTTTATTATGATGGGGTCGGCTTGGCTTAGGTGCATTTACGAAAGAAAGGATTAACTTTTTTGTACAATTTTTTTATTATCAGTCTTATAAGCATACAATAAAGTAACAAAGTACTGGATTAACACATTTTTTCTTTGAGAACACCTGCGTGAGAGCATTGGTTTAAAATTGACCAGTGCTCCAGTACTCCGTATTCTCGAAGACGTTGATGGATTCTTGAAAATATCGTATGACTGGGACACCTCTTATTGGGATACATTTCAGCGTAGAGTCTTTGCGCTTCACGACTTTGACCATGAGCCATACCGTAGCAGTAATGCATATCCGTTAATCCGGTACAAGAGTAATTTGACATCGTGATATGTTGACGACTTGACATTCAAATTAGAAATAATTTGTACAACTCCGTTAGATTTTTATGCTTGGGGATTCATGAAGAACTATTTGTACGAAGTGGAAATAGAATCTTTGGAACAACTGAAACAACGGATTGAAGTGGCTGGGGTCAAATTACAGGAAAATTTATCAAGTATAAATTTATGTGCAGCAATAAGAAGGCACTATAATCTTTGCCTTCTACAAAATGGGGATCATATGGAAAATTTTTTGTAATAAGCTTTAGTTAAAAATTATAATAAACAGTATTTATGTATTTTATCTAAAAATGCATGTATTTCTTATTTTAATTGATTTCAAGATTCAGGAACATTTTTGTTCTTATTTCGCAATTGCATTTTTCTGTCACTAGTTAGGGCGTGTAACGTTGCATTATTTAAAAAAAAAAAACAAAAAACAACGAGAAAATGTGTTAATCCAGCACTTTGTTACTTTATTGAATGCTTAACAGACTGATAATAAAAAAATTTTACAAAAAAGTTAATCCTTTCTTTCGTAAATGCACCTAAGCCAAGCCGACCCCACCATAATAAAAAAGTGGCAGGTCAATTTTAAACCAATGCTCTCACGCAGGTGTTCTCAATGAAAAAATGTGAGAAATATTGTTAATCCAGTACTTTGTCACATTATTGTATGCTTCTAAGACGATAATTAAAAAAATAGTAAAAAGAAAGTTAATCCTTTCAATCGTAAATTCACCTAAGAATCCAAAAACGAAAAAACTAAAATAAAAGGCTTTTCTTAGAACAAAAGTAGTTTTTGTTATTTTTGATTTTCTCAATAACTGCAAAACATTTTGACATCCGGTTTTTTGTGTTTGATCAAAAACTAATAAGAGCATTGAATATTGAATAAAAAAATAATACTTAATTACGTAAAATTTTGAAAAAAAATTGTTTAAAAAAAAATTTTCATTTTTTTTTTCAAAATTTCGATTTTGAAAATTAATTTTTCAAAAACTATTCACTCGAACAACTTTATTTAAAAACAGAATTAAAGAATGTATTTCTGGCTTTTCAAAATGCTATAGCATTTTTCTGTAGGTATCACCGTTATTTTTTAATAATTTTTTTTCTGTTTTAAGTGATTTTTTTCTTAAATTGCCCCTCCCGCCTAAACGGGGGGAAATAGACTCCCCCCCTCCCATACGATTTTTTTCTTGTCTAAGTCCAACCTACATGCCCTAGCTTTTTGTCACACCTTATGCAAATCACCCTGTATATGTAATTTGAAACCTACACGGAATAAATAAATAAACTGTGATGTTATTTATATGAAATTGATGTTATACTTATTGAATTTTAAGTATAACATAATTTAAATGTTAAAGAAACAAAAAATCGTCGTCAGCTGATTGTTAGTGGGCGTAAAGATCGTCAGTTTATGTTCCAAAGATACTATGCGACGCTCGAATGCGTTGAGTGCGCGACATGTTTATCGCCCTGACTGACGGTGTTACCCCCGTCAAAAGTGCAGCTGACTATTTTCTTTATTATTTTAAAAGTATAAAAATTGAGATATATAAATTTCATAAGGAATAAAATAAATTTATTTTTCAAATTTTAAATGAGGTTTATGCCCGTGACTGACATTGAACCCCCCCTCGGCAATACAGCTGACGATAATTTTTTGAAGAAATATGATTAAAACAATAATTTAATACAGTTTCGCTTGGTATAAAATTCATCGGAGCAAATTTTTTTCCAATGACTTTTGCATGCTGTCTCCTTTAGCTCCACCACAAGTGCGACAACTGACGCTCACTTTACTGAATTTCGAACATTAAACAACTGTTTAAAGTAAAATTCATTCGGCATAAAATTCCTAAAAAAATTGCAGCGCTACCTCCCGTACTAGTACGGGAGGTAGCGCTATAGTTGACGAAGTCATTTCATCCCGGCTGAAAATCATAACAATAATAGTTTTCCCCTAACACATAACAGATCTGAACGTCAGCTGCTCCGAAAGCGGTGGAGCTAAAGGAGACAGCATGCAAAAGTCATTGGAAAAAAATTTGCTCCGATGAATTTTATACCAAGCGAAACTGTATTAAATTATTGTTTTAATCATATTTCTTCAAAAAATTATCGTCAGCTGTATTGCCGAGGGGGGGTTCAATGTCAGTCATGGGCATAAACCTCATTTAAAATTTGAAAAATAAATTTATTTTATACCTTATGAAATTTATATATCTCAATTTTTATACTTTTAAAATAATAAAGAAAATAGTCAGCTGCACTTTTGACGGGGGTAACACCGTCAGTCAGCGCGATAAACATGTCGCGCACTCAACGCATTCGAGCGTCGCATATAGTATCTTTGGAACATAAACTGACGATCTTTACACCCACAAACAATCAGCTGACGACGATTTTTTGTTTCTTTAACATTTAAATTATGTTATACTTAAAATTCAATAAGTATAACATCAATTTCATATAAATAACATCACAGTTTATTTATTTATTCCGTGTAGGTTTCAAATTACATATACAGGGTGATTTGCATAAGGTGTGACAAAAAGCTAGGGCATGTAGGTTGGACTTAGACAAGAAAAAAATCGTATGGGAGGGGGGAGTCTATTTCCCCCCGTTTAGGCGGGAGGGGCAATTTAAGAAAAAAATCACTTCAAACAGAAAAAAAATTATTAAAAAACAACGGTGACACCTACAGAAAAATGCTATAGCGTTTTGAAAAGCCAGAAATACATTCTTTAATTCTGTCTTTAAATAAAGTTGTTCGAGTGAATAGTTTTTGAAAAATTACTTTTCAAAATCGAAATTTTGAAAAAAAAAATGACAAATTTTTTTTAAACAATTTTTTTCAAAATTTTACGTAATTAAGTATTATTTTTTTATTCAATATTCAATGCTCTTATTAGTTTTTGATCAAACACAAAAAACCGGATGTCAAAATGTTTTGCAGTTTTTGAGAAAATCAAAAATAACAAAAACTACTTTTGTTCTAAGAAAAGCCTTTTATTTTAGTTTTTTCGTTTTTGGATTCTTAGGTGAATTTACGATTGAAAGGATTAACTTTCTTTTTACTATTTTTTTTATTATCGTCTTATAAGCATACAATAATGTGACAAAGAACTGGATTAACCATATTTCACACATTTTTTCATTGAAAACACCTGCGTGAGAGCATTGGTTTAAAATTGACCTGCCACTTTTTTATTATGATGGGGTCGGCTTGGCTTAGGTGCATTTACGAAAGAAAGGATTAACTTTTTTGTACAATTTTTTTATTATCAGTCTTATAAGCATACAATAAAGTAACAAAGTACTGGATTAACACATTTTTTCTTTGAGAACACCTGCGTGAGAGCATTGGTTTAAAATTGACCAGTGCTCCAGTACTCCGTATTCTCGAAGACGTTGATGGATTCTTGAAAATATCGTATGACTGGGACACCTCTTATTGGGATACATTTCAGCGTAGAGTCTTTGCGCTTCACGACTTTGACCATGAGCCATACCGTAGCAGTAATGCATATCCGTTAATCCGGTACAAGAGTAATTTGACATCGTGATATGTTGACGACTTGACATTCAAATTAGAAATAATTTGTACAACTCCGTTAGATTTTTATGCTTGGGGATTCATGAAGAACTATTTGTACGAAGTGGAAATAGAATCTTTGGAACAACTGAAACAACGGATTGAAGTGGCTGGGGTCAAATTACAGGAAAATTTATCAAGTATAAATTTATGTGCAGCAATAAGAAGGCACTATAATCTTTGCCTTCTACAAAATGGGGATCATATGGAAAATTTTTTGTAATAAGCTTTAGTTAAAAATTATAATAAACAGTATTTATGTATTTTATCTAAAAATGCATGTATTTCTTATTTTAATTGATTTCAAGATTCAGGAACATTTTTGTTCTTATTTCGCAATTGCATTTTTCTGTCACTAGTTAGGGCGTGTAACGTTGCATTATTTAAAAAAAAAAAAACAAAAAACAACGAGAAAATGTGTTAATCCAGCACTTTGTTACTTTATTGAATGCTTAACAGACTGATAATAAAAAAATTTTACAAAAAAGTTAATCCTTTCTTTCGTAAATGCACCTAAGCCAAGCCGACCCCACCATAATAAAAAAGTGGCAGGTCAATTTTAAACCAATGCTCTCACGCAGGTGTTCTCAATGAAAAAATGTGAGAAATATTGTTAATCCAGTACTTTGTCACATTATTGTATGCTTCTAAGACGATAATTAAAAAAATAGTAAAAAGAAAGTTAATCCTTTCAATCGTAAATTCACCTAAGAATCCAAAAACGAAAAAACTAAAATAAAAGGCTTTTCTTAGAACAAAAGTAGTTTTTGTTATTTTTGATTTTCTCAATAACTGCAAAACATTTTGACATCCGGTTTTTTGTGTTTGATCAAAAACTAATAAGAGCATTGAATATTGAATAAAAAAATAATACTTAATTACGTAAAATTTTGAAAAAAAATTGTTTAAAAAAAAATTTTCATTTTTTTTTTCAAAATTTCGATTTTGAAAATTAATTTTTCAAAAACTATTCACTCGAACAACTTTATTTAAAAACAGAATTAAAGAATGTATTTCTGGCTTTTCAAAATGCTATAGCATTTTTCTGTAGGTATCACCGTTATTTTTTAATAATTTTTTTTCTGTTTTAAGTGATTTTTTTCTTAAATTGCCCCTCCCGCCTAAACGGGGGGAAATAGACTCCCCCCCTCCCATACGATTTTTTTCTTGTCTAAGTCCAACCTACATGCCCTAGCTTTTTGTCACACCTTATGCAAATCACCCTGTATATGTAATTTGAAACCTACACGGAATAAATAAATAAACTGTGATGTTATTTATATGAAATTGATGTTATACTTATTGAATTTTAAGTATAACATAATTTAAATGTTAAAGAAACAAAAAATCGTCGTCAGCTGATTGTTAGTGGGCGTAAAGATCGTCAGTTTATGTTCCAAAGATACTATGCGACGCTCGAATGCGTTGAGTGCGCGACATGTTTATCGCCCTGACTGACGGTGTTACCCCCGTCAAAAGTGCAGCTGACTATTTTCTTTATTATTTTAAAAGTATAAAAATTGAGATATATAAATTTCATAAGGAATAAAATAAATTTATTTTTCAAATTTTAAATGAGGTTTATGCCCGTGACTGACATTGAACCCCCCCTCGGCAATACAGCTGACGATAATTTTTTGAAGAAATATGATTAAAACAATAATTTAATACAGTTTCGCTTGGTATAAAATTCATCGGAGCAAATTTTTTTCCAATGACTTTTGCATGCTGTCTCCTTTAGCTCCACCACAAGTGCGACAACTGACGCTCACTTTACTGAATTTCGAACATTAAACAACTGTTTAAAGTAAAATTCATTCGGCATAAAATTCCTAAAAAAATTGCAGCGCTACCTCCCGTACTAAAACGATTGCCTAAAATGAGTTCGTTATTTTGTGTAACATATAATTATACGCACATTCGCGAACATTCAACCAAATAGTTCATCTGTTTTCTATAAGCAACCAAACAGTTGTGCAGTTTTGCTTATTTTTTGTTAAACATAATCATATGCAATGGCGCGCACATTCAACTAAATAGTTTAGCTGTTTTCTTTAAACAGAAGAGAGAAAAAAAGATTTTCGCTTGGTTTCAGAATTCACAATTGTTAGGCGAAACAAAATATTTTTTTTCAACCAAAGAGAAAAGTAGTAATTCTTGATGTTAAGCTTTCATTAATACGTTTTATTGAAAACTTCCACAGAATATCTTCAAGATGTATTCGAAAGATTAAAATGAAAACCTCTTTCAGCATTTTAAAACTACTCCTTTTAAAGAGGTTTTATAGAGGGTACATAGAGAGTCAATATGGTGACATTTGTCATGATTATATCTAAGATGTTTTAAAGAGCATTCAATTATACTATAACAAAAAGTACATTTTAAAGAGCAAATTAGGAGGTCATAAAGTGAAATGGTATTAAGAAGATTGAACTAACAGCTTGTAAAGAGCTGATACATTTATTGAAGTACTCTCCAAGAGTTTATGTGTTGCTTGGGCTGTTATGCCATTGTTCTTAAATGACCCTTGTATCGAAAAAACCGAAAAGCTCTCAGCACTCGGTATTGATGTCAATTTAAAGTTTACAAAAAATGTGGCATGTGTAAAAAAAAAGTAAGTAAATTGGCGATGAAACGATAGCAAAAAATTACGAAAATTATGATTAAATGACAATTGAATGCCAATAATTTTAAAAGTGAAGCAACACTAAAGACAAAATTTGAGATATATAAATTCGTATGATTGCACTATTTGACAAGTTACACAAATGTACATTATAGTAACCTATCATGGAATCATTCCCATCTCTTGAACACCTTCGGAATGTTTCATGTATTTCGTTGCTTTATCGCCTTGCTCACTCGGAGTAGATAGTTGAATCCCTCATCTCAATTAGTTCACCCGTGATGCCCGTTTCGCTAGGAATGCTCATCACTCATCAGTTCACCTTCAAACCTAGTTTTGTTCGTACTGTCAGAAATAAGTATAAGTAGTCGCACAACACGATTATGGAATAAGATGAAAGATATTTCATCAGATCACCAGTGGAAATATGGCTACGATAGTCATTAAAGAGTTTTCTTTCTTCAATATATTTTTTAAGAAGATCAGCTTTTCCAAGATTTTGAAAGGAAGGGGAGGTTCCTACAATTGTTCGTTAATTGTAAGAGGATGAAGATTCGCCTATTCGACAAGTGTCGTTTTCCACTTCTTAGAGAAAGGGTTTTGTGAATAAAAAAAAGTCAAAGCTTTTTTTGGAGAAAGCTAAAGCCAACAAGTCATAGCTTTTACTAGCAGCTAAAGCTAGGCAGTTTAAACTTTGTTTTATGTGATTACAAAAATGAAAACGCTAAATAGCTTGTGCTAGCAAATTCTAACTTAAGCTTCGTAATTTAAGCTGTTCGTTTTTTATTCACATATTTCGACTAGGTAGCTTTAGCTAGAACTGTACATGTACATGTATTACAGAAAGCAAGGTTGTTTTGGATTTTGTTTTGCCACAATTTGTTATCTGTTCTATTGTTATTCTGTTCTCTACATAAAGTAGAGCGTTTAACTCCAAAATCTTGTCCTACACCGTACTGAAATCCAGGTTCACTAAGCTATCTAAAAAAATCTGCATTATCTGCACAGAAGTCTTCTATACGCTCCGTTGAGTCTTCTGAGAAGTAATTAGAAAGTCACTTCACATTTTCTTTTGAAAATCTAAATAAACCATAAACTCGGCCATGTTCGCACCATAATTAAGGAGAATACTGAAAATAAGACCTAGTCAAAGCTTTCTAGACAGGTTGAACAAATCTTGAAATTTTTGTAGCCTTAACTATAATATTCTAGCTTAAGCTATTTTTATTCACACAAATCGAAACTTAGGCTTGGAAAACAAGCTAAAACTAAATGAATTTACCGTTGGCTATTATTAGAAAGAATCTTTAACTTGCTAGCTAAAGCTTATTTTTATTCACTTAAAATCTAGCTTTTAATTGAAAATTCAAGTTTTAGCTTTAGCTTTTTTTTATTTACAAGGCCCAAAGTCTCGAAGAGAAGGATAGATGGCAAAGTTTCCGCAATGGTTTTCCAGCATAGAAACATTTTTTTGATTAGAATTTAAGGGGATATATCTACTATACAATTTATATAAGTAAATGTGAGTACAAAAAAATCGTAGTATTTTATAGCACACGTTATTGAATCATTACACGTTATAATAATAAATAATAAAAAGTAATAAGAAAATAAAGAAGAAATAATTAATTCTTTTTACTTGCGACTTATAGGTACTATAAGGCAAGTTATGCATTCGTAAAAAAAATCGAACTCGAGATTTTGATCAAAGTTGACATAACGATGATAGCGAAGACCAAAAAAGTGGGTCTCGCAATTCTGTCTGTCTGTCTGTCGGTTTGACTACAGCCTAAACAGCTCGGCCGATTTTCTTCAAACTTGGTAGATATGGGTTTTAATTTTTTCCCCCCACACATTTTTTTCTTTTTTTTTAAGACCAAAAATAACGGTACCTGCCATACGATTTTTTTCGAAATTTTATAAATATTTTTTTTTCTCAAAAACTGTCCCACAAAATTTAAAAAAAAAAATTGAAAAATTTCATTTAGTTAAAACTAGGTAATGGTTGAAAAAAAATTTTCCAAAAAAGTGTTATTTTTGGTAGCCCCCCTAGATACACTAAAAGTGGCAAAGACGTATACAAATTGTCGAAATAAATAATATGGTTAACAAAATTTGTAATACTTTGTGACAATCTGATGACAACATTCCCTGTTGTCCCAATGTCTGGAGTGCCAGGCAAAATTATGGCGTCATTTTTTGCTCCGGTATAAATTTCGAATCGGTTTAAGGGTTAAAAAAAAATATTTTTTTCAATTTTTAGAAAAAAAACGTCATTTTTTTTGGAAAATTCGATATCTCAAGAACGGTTTAATATTTTTTTGGAAATTAGACTCTTATTCGGATAATAATAAAAACTTAAGATTGGCGTACCAAAAGTTTTTCTTAAAAATGTTTTAAAAATTTTGTACATAAAACTTATGTTTTTAAGGAACCACTACAACGACTTTTAATTTTTGCTCTTGCATAAATTTATATTTGCATAGCATTCTGTTTTTATCTCTTACTACTAAAAGAATTTAAAAAATTCATTTTATCCTTATGAACAATTTTCTTTAATAACATCCGTTTTTAAAATTCCTGTCTTAGTCTATTACATGGGAGCAAGTTCGTGCGACCCAGTCGTGCATTTTATTTTATTTTGTTTTTACGAGCTGATGACAGCAGTGTTATTGTAAATCATTATTTGAACCGATGACTTAGAAGGGTTTCTAATATTTTTACAAGTACCAAAAGTTATTGCTACCTTCGGGACATTGTAGAATGATTTTAGTAAATTTTGATAATATTAAAACTTCGTTTTTTTTTTGTATCGTGTTATGAGCTAAAGCTGCAGAGAGTCGGACCTATACCTAACAACATAAGTTTGAAATTGAAAGCTGATTATTTTTTGCCTTCACACATTTTCCGGCGATCAATAGGAATTGAAATCAATCTATTTAAGAAATGGTGATATAGGAGAAGAAGTACTTCACCATATATTTCTGTATGCTTAAGCGTTTGGGGGAGGGGGGAATTATATGCTATGTACAGTCTGTTCAGGCCGTTTCGAGTCATTGTGATGTTTGTCCTATTTTTTGTCTCCTAGAGTGATATTTTTATATAGGTACTGGAAAAAGTTTAATGAAAATGAGCACAAGAGCAACCTCAATCAAGAGACACACTGTGTACCTATCAACATTTAAGTTTCATATAATTCCTACTATCAATCCACCACAAACTTTTACTAAAAAAAAATCTGCTACAAAAACAACAACGAAGAAATAAACCTCATGCCAATATTGAATTCGTCGTCCTGAACTTACTTACCTATATATTTATCAGTAGTTGGCTACTTACATCGAATGCGACAAACCTCCACTTACGGATAATATATATAAAAACTTACCTACATTTCGTAATATTTGAAGCTGAAGTCCCATGAAGTCCTTTTTCGGTTCTATTTACGACTTCAGTTTTGGACAGGCAAACAAAAAGACCCGATATAAAAACACAAAAAAGTACCTTGGCGAATAAATTCCCTCTGCTTAGAGAAGAAATAGAAGAACATTTATCGATATTGGCATATGACTAGTATGTATTGGCTTTTATTATTGTTCTTACTGTTATTGTCCTTGGAAATATTGTCTTTTACTATTTAGTTTTGTGTTGTTGTGTGTCTGTCGCTTGATATCATTGTTCTGTTCTTTTATCGTATTAATACTTTATTGTGATTATTTCCTTAGAAATTGGTTGTAGCTTTAAGTTATGGTTATAAGCAAATAAAATTAAGACAGGTTTTGAGAGTGAAACGAAAATAAATTGGATACGATGGATGGACTTTTGTATTTGAACTAATAATGGATATTTTCTGAAAATATGACTGCTCGAATTAAATTTAAAAATATTTTGACACCTTCAGTTTTAAGCCATAAGAGCTTCAAAAAAAATAGATCCAATAAGTTGGTATAGCTTCATGATAAATAGAAATAGAAAATATCAGATCATATCAAATTATAGTCCTGCTTAGACATATTAGACAATAACGTATTCCAAAGGGAAAACTTCGTAATGATATATGTATGAATGTTAAAATGAAATAAGACAAGCTGCTTGTAAGATGTATAAAAAGTTTCTTCCTGATTTGAAAATGATATCCTACGAAGTGTTATGGAAAACGCTCTGGCAAGTGCCCGTCTCTGTGAGCATGAAGCTGGTGCTCATCCTTATTTGGGGGACATTATATTCCATACTAAGCCCAACAAAATCTCCATAAATCATACTTTGTGATTCTAAAATTAAATCTATAAAAGTTATTATCACTTTAAATTAGGAAGTCACTTTTAACCCACCCTGTATATGAAATGTGGCATGGATCCGAGTGGTCCAATTTTCAATGACTCTTCCTCATATATCCGGCTCAATTTAGGCGATTGCCTGTGTTATGTTCACCTTAAGGGCATCAGTCGGTTGTGTTTTATTCAGGAATCCCCACAAAAAAAGTCTAACGGGGTCAAATCACATGAAATTTGTTGCAAATTCCATGTCCATGCTGCTCCAAGTTATGTTACTTCGGTGTTACTACACTGAAAATAAATTCCTAGGTAATATTGACAAAAACGTTTTGTTAACCTTTAACAAAACAATTTTATCGTTTTGATAAAATTTTTGTCAATACGAAAGAATGATTTTGTTGATTTCACAAAATTTTTATAATCCAGCATGATTTTTTGTCAGTTTAACAAAATATGCACTATAAATAATATTGTCAGTTTAACAAACCAAGTTTTGTTAATATAACAAAATAAAACAGAGATTTTTGTCACATCAACAAACTTTTTTGTGATGCTAACAAAATGTTTGTTGTATCTACAAAAAATCTGTTTTGTAAATGTTTGTCAAAATGACAAATATTTTGTTTTGGGGTTGAATTATTTTGTAATATTGATAAAATAATATTATCAGATATATAAAACTATTTTGTAAGGAAACCAACCAAGGTATTGTCCATACGCCCTCACAGATGGTTGCATGTGAGATCGCATGGACGAAACGCCAATTTTTGTAAATCCCAAAAAAAAACTATTTTGACAAAATTAATTTTGTTTTTTGTGGATTCAACAAAAGAAATTTGTAAAATTGACAAAATATTTTGTTGAATTGACAAAATATTTTGTTAATTTAACAAAACATAACAAGAAATTTTTGTTAATTTAACAAAATATTTTGTTAATGTAACAAAACAATTTTGTTAATTTAACAAAACAATTTTGTTAATTTAACAATTTTGTTAATTTAACAAAAAATTTTTGTTAATCCGAATAATAATGAAAAAACAATAACACTAACAAAAAAATTTTTAATACAACAAAAGAATTGTTAATATGACAAATTAATTTTGTAAATTCTACGAAATTTTGTCATATTGACAAAATATTTTTGTTATTTCAACAAATTTATCTGTTAGCATAACAAAATAATTTTGTGGATACAACAAAATATTTTTTGTTACCTCAACAAAATTCTATAATTTTTGTCAATTTGATAAAACTTTTTGTTGGACGTATATTGACAAAATTTTTGTCAAATCATCCTAGATTTTTATCATATATACCTATACTAGCGTACCCGTGCGGGAACTCCCGCAAGCAATTTTTTTTTTCAACTGAAGTTTTTCAAAATAAATTATGTGTCTAAAAGTTTCTGTAGATTCGCTCAGTATTTCTTGCATTGGAAATCTTGTGTAAATGGAAATCTTGTGTGAAGTACGGAATGTTGTTTTTTGGTGTTTATTTTACTTCTGTGTGTCATCGTTGAACAGCTCTATTTGAAAAAGACGACTTACCACTGAAATAATAAACACGTTTAGCTTATGTGGTGTTTTCACCGCACTGAAAGATTAATAATGCGAGAAACAAATTAACACAGCAACTTCAACAGCAACGAAAACTTCAAAATCAAAAGTCTTGTGAAATAGATTACAACGTAAACAGCGTTTTTGACAGCATATAATCAAAATAGTTTCAAATGCGAAATGAATTTGCGAACATAATTTGATAAAAATTAACGTAAATTGCATCAATGTAAACGACTTGCAATTTGTCGTACTAAAATTAATTTAGTTTTAGTAATTCTTCCATTGTCAAAACTAAAATAAATAGACAAAACAAAAAGATGGTTCTCACATTTTCATTAGAGTGTTGATTAGACTGGGCCAAAAAATTGACTATTTTTTTTTTTGAAAGATATATCGAGAATATCATTCAGAATGACAAAAAAAAAATTTCGTAAAAGTTTGAGCCCTTAATATCAATTTTAAGAGGGCTATCATCGCTAATTTTGATTTTTAGTCATAATTTCATGTTTTGCGTCAGAACTGACAAAACATTGAAGTAAAAAAAAATCATTTTGACTTACTTTTATATAAAATTAAATTCCCTACAAAAAAGGTCTAATTGAAAATTTTCGTCAGACAAGCCGTTTTTGAGTAATTAAGCTTAATAAATTGTTATTTTTCTTCGATTTTACTTTTTTAATTTGGAATTTTGTAACTAACGAAAAATAACAATTTATTGAGCTTAATTACTCAAAAACGGCTTGTCTGACGAAAATTTTCAATTAGACCTTTTTTGTAGGGAATTTAATTTTATATAAAAGTAAGTCAAAATGAATTTTTTTTACTTCAATGTTTTGTCAGTTCTGACGCAAAACATGAAATTATGACTAAAAATCAAAATTAGCGATGATAGCCCTCTTAAAATTGATATTAAGGGCTCAAACTTTTACGAAATTTTTTTTTTGTCATTCTGAATGATATTCTCGATATATCTTTCAAAAAAAAAATAGTCAATTTTTTTGGCCCAGTCTAGTGTTGATAATACTGACAAATTTCACCTTAAAAGTTGGTAGCATTTGCACAGCGACAGCAAATTTAGGGTTTAGGTCTAACGTTGATGTCGAAGTTGCTGTGTTAATGTAATCAAAGCCATTTAAAACCACTGGCTCTAAAAAGAGTGACGTGGTTGTCAAAGTTGCTGTTGAAGTTGCTGTGCCAATCTGTTTCTCGCATAAGAAGATTAACTTTGACAGCATCTATCAATGTGGTAATGTTGTTTCAATTTTTCTTATAAAGTAGAAGCGAGAGAAAGAAAGTTTCATTTTTGCCAAACGATGAAAAATCATCGAGATAACTTAGCACAGTATGGATGTTAGGTCAGTTCGAACTTCGACCGATCGATCCTATGAAGATTTAGTAGAGATTTATTTCTAATCTACTAGATTTACGAAATAAATTTGTATGGTAAATCTTCGAGATTTAAAGAAGATTTATGTTAAATCCACTTAAATCCCGGATTAACTCTTGGTGAAAACGTAGTATTAGCCAAGAACTGTCACAACTGATCTCCTGTTCAACATGAGAAGTTGAAAGCGTACGAATTATTTTTATTTAACGTATGCATGTACCTGGATTAAAACAAAACAGCAAACCGATAAATCCAATCAAGTCCTTTTCTTAAAGGTAATGGAGCCATGCGAAGGATATTTTGAAAAAAACTAACAAACAATGAGCAAATCACATACGTATGTAACTATCCTATAACAATGTATGTAGTTAAACCTGTAGGCACATAAAGTTTAACTTACCTTAAAATAGTTTAAATTCAAAGACACACAAATATTTGTCAATTTTTTTTTATTTTTTTTTTGTAATTCGGAGAATTTTATTTTTGTTTTATTTTTTTTTTTAATTTTTTTGAGTGTTTTTATCGTTACTGCTTAGGTAAATGAATCAAACAATGCCCCTCCTCTGGGCCCGCACCACCAAAGTATGGCATTTCAATGCAACTACTTATGTATTTGTACTACATTTCAGCGCAATACGAAGATAGAAATAGAGATAAATAATTTTGGGGTGTTTCGACCACCCAATGCCCCTCCCCTGATAATAAAAAAAAAGTAACCTATACGGTAATCTAGACTATAACTTTTTTGTGTGTTAAATTTTATCAAGATCCATTCAGTTGTTCAAGCGTTATTGAGTAACAAACATCCATACATCGTAACATTCACATTTATAATATTAGTAGGAAGTAGGATTTTATTTTCAGTGTAGTAAAATTGTTCTTCACCAAATTCGAATCACACGCACCATGGGCCCAAGACGCCACAGGAAAATCAACCACATTTTTATTTTTCGTTCACCACTTACACAGTTCAGATTCAGTCTTTGCTGAAAAAGCATCATGAGGACCTACTTGGATGCACGAAAAATTATTCGTGTCAGGTGACGTAGTAAATTGGTTTTATTGATCAGTTGAAATCCAGTCGTAGACGAGCTTAGGCGATTTGGTCATTTTAGCTTTCCTTAGGCTTCCCCCCACCAGTGGTAATGGGTCTTAGTTCGAAGTTAAACGTCCTATATGTCACCAGAGGCTTTGGTACCTGCTAATCTACCAGAGCGTTTTAGCCTGCTGTTTTAAGCGCTACCAGAGGTGTAGTACCGTCCGATCCCGTCATAAGCCCGACGTCAAAATAATAGGACCAGTTTTTAAAGCTGAATTCCCAGAAGCTAGATTACCCGATACCATGTACCAGAATATAAAACCGAAGTCCAAATCATCAGCAACCAGTATAACCGATACGAGAAAGCAAGACCAGTATCCAGAAGAGTTGATACCGTGAATCATTCGATTACCAGAATTAATTGAAATACTAGTGACAGAATATTGTGTGTTTTAGATATAAGAGTTATTTTCAATAAAGATTTTGTAATAAGGTTTGAAGACCGTTTCCTCTGAAGCTTCGTGTTTTTTTTCAGGACGATCCTGGCAAGCAAAAAGCACATCACAATTTCACGTCTCCTCTGTGAGAGATCACCTTAACCTCAATGGTGGCGTCCCATGTGTGGCAAGTAGCGCCGTCCTGCTAGAACCATATGTCTTCTTAGTTCATATGGTTCAATTTGAGCCATAAAAAAATAAGTTTTCATCGTTCTGCAGCGCTCGCCATTGACAGTGAAATCTTCACCAACCATGCTTTCGAATAACTACGGACCAAACCAATGACGCCGCCGCCGCCGGTCCAATCCACACCGAAATTGGGGTCCTCTTCCAAACGCTCCAAAGCTTATTCAACGAACAACTGGCGTTGTCTTGGGTCATGAACTTTTGGCTCCTAGATCAGTTGGATCTTGTTCGGGTTAAGGTCCAACCCTTGATCATATTCACTAAATTGAAGTTTTCTAAGGTCGAGTTTTTGTGCAAGGGGCGGAATCGACTTCTTTTGGTTCTGCTGTAACACTTTCATAGACCACGATAACGTTCTAGGCCGATTTTGCGTTCCTTGACGTACGAATATTGGCTGAGTGATTACCGAACCGAATGTGTTGAATTTGGACACCGAAAGTTGAAGAGTCGACTGTAAAGGGTCACCACGTCTACCATTAAATGGGTACAACGATAAAGTTGTATCTTAGGGCGCGCCATGGTTAATCAACATCAGTAACCAAAACAACATGGCCACCACAGGCTGCCAAAATCTACCCACGAAAATTGAAAAAAAAATCAACATCAGTAACCAAAACAACATGGCCACCACAGGCTGCCAAAATCTACCCACGAAAATTGAAAAAAAAACCTTTATTCATTATAAATAAATAAGAGACACAAAAATTTCTAGAGAACCTCAACCTATAGTCACTTTCAACTATGCCTGGTTTTTGCTTATTTGCTGAAGCCACGGTTTCCAATCAATGCTTAACCTTCGGTATGACAATCCAATGCAAAGAAAATGTAATTTAACTATGTATTACTAAACTTTTTTGGTTTTTTTACAGGGTGTCTAATAATTCGTGTGCCATACTTTGGGATGTGATTCTTGGTCATATGCTAAGAAAAAAATTGTTCTACAGTAAAGTCTGATTTTCAACTTTGATATCACTTTTTGACGATTTTAAAAAAGGCTAACTTTGCTGTACCCTGACCCATGTTATATCACGAATAAATGCTTCAATGTTAGCTTCCAGTCCGTCAATCGAAGCGGGCTTGTCGCTATAGACATGAGCCTTAACAAAGCCCCACAAAAAATAGTCTAGAGGTGTTAAATCGCACGATCTAGGCGGCCAATTTACCGGTCTAAACGTGAAATAAACTGTTCACCGAACTCGCCTCTCAATTGGTCCATTGTTACGCGTGCTGTGTGGCATGTGGCACCGTCTTGTTGAAACCAAATGTCCTGCAAGTCAAGCCCTTCCATTTTGCGCCAAAAAAAGTTTGTTATCATCGCACGGTAGCGCTCACCCTTCACAGTAACGTTCGGATTCGCATCATCTTTATAGAAATGCGGCTCAATGATTCCGTCACCCCATATTCCGCACCAAACAGTGACTTTTTCTGGATGCATTGATAGCTCTTGCAATGCTTCTGGCTGCTTTTCACTCCGAATACGGCAGTTTTGCTTGTTCATGTATCCATTCAACCAGAAATGAGCTTCGTCGCTGAATACAATTTATCGATAAAAAAGTGGATCTTCTGCTAACTTTTCAAAAGCCCATTCACCAAAAATTCGGCGTTGTGGTAGGTCGTTCGACTTCAATTCTTGCACTAGCTGTATTTTGAAAGGCTTCACACCTAAATCCTTTCGCAAAATTTTTCACGTAGTAGAGTATCAGAGCCCAATTGCTGCGAACGGCGCCGAATCGATAATTCAAGGTCATTACTAACACTGGCCGATATAGCTGCGTAAGCGTGTTTGTAATTTAATGTCCAATAATGTAAATTTCGTGCGGAATTTAGTCACAATAGCTCGAATAGCCTCAGTAGGTCGATTAAACTGACCATAAAATGGAAGCAGCGTGCGATGAACTTACTGAACAGAGCACGCATTTTGATAATAAAATTCAGTAATTTGCAAGCGTTGTTCGTTTGTAAGACGATTCATGGTTCAATCATAGACCAAACTGAAGGTGTTTGACAGTGACACAAAACACGAAACGTGCATGAGCTGTCAAAACCAGTGTTGCCAAAAAAAAATAGCAAAAAAATCACCCATTTTGTCTGTCGCAGCTCTATAGAAAATAACATCCCAATTAAAATATTATCTCCGCAAACAGAAAATGTTGTTCCAGCCACGAAGGGCTATGGTTTTCCGCCGGTGGGCAAAGCCATAGCCACAGTCAATAAAATACGAATATTACCCCTTGACGTAAATGAGTAAATGGGTTTCGTTAACTTGCTTGCAGCTGAAAAGCAGCGATCGGATTTTTATTTGTGGATTATTGAATATTGATTTTTGTCCTTAAGTATTTCAATGGATACATTTTTATGGTACAATATTAAAAATAACAATTTATAATGACTTCTGTTTGTATTTCCTTTAAATCTTTAAAAAAACAAACTCATAGCTTTAAGTTGATCCAACCTTAAAAAAACAGTACCCATTGCAAAAAAAAACATTCCAGATTACATTTTACAAATGAGTTTCTGCGATTATTTTTAGTTCTTTTCAAACATGCCCAGCTTCCCCAATTAGGTTTACTTCCAAGCCCCCTACACCACTTGAAAAACATCAGCTTTAAAAGGATGAAATATGTTCTTAATAAGCCAATTATTATGATTTACGTAGGAACAAGGTGGAATGGAAACAAAAATCACTTTGCAATATTTGAGTGGTACCTAGCCATTGAAATAAAGGACTAAGATCTCCCTGGCATGAAAGTATTTCGAGAGGTTTTCTTCGGTGAGTAAACACTCAAGTGTCTATCTTCTAATGTCGTTCTTTCTTTTGCTAAGAATACGGATTCTATACTACGAAAGAACACAAACATAAAAAGAGGTCAAGCGATTTGTGCCAAAATATTGAGAAAAAAACTACAGCATGAGAGGCTTGCTTCTTTGTATACAATTTTAAGGATATACTGGAACTACACTTTTAGAAATCGAAGCACGTCCTTTTTGAATAAGTCCTTGTTTTTTCAACGTTTACCCGTAGGTGTATAATAAGCACTAAGTGGGTACCCCACTATTTTCATTTTTCAAGGAGGCAACAAATTCCTAAGGATAATGGAAAAATTGCAAAATGTGTCCCGAACTAAAAGTAGTTTAATTCATTTATTGTGTTCCGGTGTAATTTTTCCGATTTGTACCATTTAATATATAAAATATTGTACTATGGGTCAGACATGATAGAAGGAATGGAAATACTCTTGAATAATATTGTTTTGACATTTTTCTATTTATATATTTTTCCTTTTCTCGGAAATAAGCTGCTTAATAAAGATGAAAATAAGAGCTTTTATTTATTCTTATTGGAAATGTTTTTTCTATTATGACTTCGAACAATAGATTTTATTTGAACGAACGAGTTTATACGAAGCAAATTTAAGTACCCCTTACCAATATTGTTAGAGCGTTGGACTGTCATGTCGGAGCCGTTGGCTCGATTCGTAGCCGCTGCCACCTTAAAACCAAAAAGGTTTCTGAGTACTACTGCCTCTTGGAAGAGCACCTTTTGTCATGAAGTGTGGATCTCATCTTAGCCCCTCGGATTGGTCGGAATATTCTAGGTGCATTCCATTCGTTTTCACAACCCACACATAGGAATGGTTGACTAACCTCTGGCTTCTCTTTTTTATTATTTTTTTTTATCATGAAAAGTATGCAACAGGTGCTTTGTTGCAAAAAGCGCTTAGGCTTTTTTATCTATAGATATGACTAGACTAGATATTTTGTTACGAACCATATTTTTTGCATTTTTTTAATTTAGAAAATATTTAGCGCGTAAAATATTTTATTTACTTAAAGAATTTAATGATAAAAATTAGCTTGTTTGAATCCTGCCGTTTTTCCATTATTGCACCCTGAGGCCAAATATTTAGTTTCAAGCCTTCCTCTTAGCTTTTAAACACAAAAAGAAAATGTTTAAAGTCAGATTTGTGGTTTCTGAGATAAGCCCGAACAAAAAAAAAAATACAACAAACAATAAAGTTTATATTAAGTTCTCCAGCTTCCAGTAAGCTCAGCAAGAGAGTAATATTTTAGGACAATTAGGAATTTAAATAAGTCTTACGACATTCCATTGCAGGATTAAGTTTGTATTATGATCCTTAGTTGTTGTAATTAGGATTGCTCTTCAGAATTCGTTGTCACACTACTTGCAGTGTCCAGTGGACCATGATAGTTATAGAAGAAAATCTGTTTTGGTGTTGACAGACATCCAAGAACACGATGTTTATTTTTGTTTGTTTTATTATAAAAGTAGTTTTTTATATAAGAAATTTCTTTAAATATTTTTAAATTTGGAATTTTTTTTTTGAAAAAAAAAACCCAACAAATATTTTTTCGAAAATTTTTATATTCAATATTATTTTATCCCTAGAATGCATAAGAGTTCTTGAAAAACTTTAACACATATGGGGTTCCTGAGCACCCCAGTACTTTTGGGTTGAAAATACCAGCAACTTAACACAATCTTATAAAATTTGTTTATTTTATTTTAAATAATGTATTAATTAATTAAATTAACAAAAAATATGTCATTTAGTTCACAGTCTTAGTAATTAAGAAAAAAATAAAAAAGAGTTAATTTAAATGTTGGGACCATACAGTGTTTCAATAAATCCTGAGAAAGTGTAGCTTTTCGAGCTTAAATGTTTTGAGGAACGTTTTGTAATGTAATTCTGAGAAGAAAACTAAAAATATTGTATGCAATTGTCTTTAAAAAAAAAAATATTACACTAACACATAGTCCCAGAGACCAAGTTATCTACAATTATGTGAGAGAATATGCAATAAACATCTTTCAGGTGTAAAGTGGTAACGAAATAAATAAAAGTCATGGCACTCTTCAAAAATAACTTCTTTTATTTTAAAAAATAATTTTGAAATGGGGTGCAATCGCTCCTTATATGCATTCTAGGGTTAAGCTTAAGGGGTCTCCTGCAAAAAAAATTTTGGTTAAAATTGTTAGAGTCCATTAATGAGAAAGTCGAAAATAAAAAAAAAAAAAAACGGTATTAAGTGTATGACAGGTACCGTTAATAACATTTTTTCCTAAAAAATGTTTTCGACCAAAATGTATAGTCCATGTCCATAATAGCACATTCAATATTTTTTTTTTATCAAAATCGTTAGAGCTGTTTTCGAAATAAATAAGATTTTGCATTACGGGTGTATGGGGGGTACCGTTAGTCTTGGAGTTTAAAAAAAAATTCAATTTCTCCTCTAGAGAATCACTGAAGAACTTTAAGTACCGAGTTTGAAAAAAAAGCTCCAGTGGTTTAGGCTGCAGATCGAGTCACAGACATACAGACATACAGACAGACGAAATTGCCGGACCCACTTTTTTCGTCTTCGCCATCATCGTAATGGCAACTTTGATCAAAATCTCGAGTTCGATTTTTTTTCAAATGCAGAATGTACCCTATAGACATACCTACATACATAAGTAGGTACATATATCGAAAGTAAAAATGTTTTTGAAAAACGTATGGGAAGAAATTTCTTCGACAAAACATTATGGTTATTAAAAAAATAATAAGGTAAGAAAAATAAACAAAAATTATGGCATAACTTAATAGAAAATGAAATTTTCGTTGCCATGACTTTCTGCAATATGCCTGGTATATTGATTTTAACACATTTGGGAGAGTTTGCAGAGAATTTATTTAAAATATCCAAATATTGATATTGTTCATCGTTCCCTCGTTCGGTTCCAATTCCAAGTCACCGGTGCCATTAAAGCAAACGTATCCCGAAAACATTAAGGTGCTACCACCATGGGGTACTCGTTCACCCACAAGTGCCACTTTGTTCGCATTTAATGCGTGCTACTGAAAAGAGCTTTCATCAGTCAACAATACCTTCTAACTTCAAGGTGAAACGAAATAAACTAGAAAAAAAATACTTTTTTTCAGTTAGTTTAAGTTTTAAAAACGAAGGCATGGGAAAACGAACCGTTACATCTCTCTCAGTTCATGAACACGTGGTTTAACTTTGCACATAGGTTTGTCAAAACCCTTTCTCCAACAATTGTAGGTACTCAGTTCGCTCATCAAATACATACATATACTCGTACCGTCACAACAACGAACAAAATCATTTTGGATTTAGACGATGTTTTATAAATTTCTAAGAAGCCTAAGGCATCATTGAAACTTATATTTACATGGATCGTCTACTTACGCGTACCATAATATCCAAAATATTGTAATTTAAAATATTTTTGCTGTTTCCATGATGTTTGATGAGCACTCTTCGTATGCAAATTTTGTGAAAGGACACTAAAGTAGCAAGAGCCTTTGCTGTTATGATCCAACTCCAACGCAAAAATGAATCAATTCCATTACCAGCTAAGCTCAATAATCTCTTAAAATTGCGAAATGTGTGTTCCGAGAATGAAGGAAGCAAGAGGATTATTATCATTTTTATTTGATGGTCCATAAATTCATCATATAGAGCTTTCGCATCATAATAATCCTTTCATATAAACTTGTATTCATATTTAGTCCTTTTATGGTGATGTGTCTATATACATGCCATATGCTTTTAAATGATGATATGAAAATCTATGAAATACAAACATCGTAAGAGTATACTTGGATGATTTTTTTTTAAAACTGATATAAGAAAGTGGGATTAACGTATCTACATAAAGAGTGGGCCAAATACAAGTTTCTTTTTAAAAATGCAATAAAATGAACAAAATTAAATTTTTTCTATGTACTATAGCTTTATTAGTAAGGGCAAATATTTCCATTAATTATGGAAAACAACGTCTCTTTCGAGTGACTGGTCGTGGGCCTTAAATTGCTGAGTAAATTGGACCCTGCAAGAGGATAATCCGAAGTCTTTGTGCAGAATTCTAGTCAGGCTCGTGCGTGAAATGTTGGGCTGTTGAGATCAATGTCGAGTTGATGTTCGTGAATTGAATCTCACACTCTCGTCTGTGCTTACTGTACGACGATGGGGACCATGAGCGTTGACAACTTGCATACCAGTCTTCAAACTTTTTGCACAAATTTGCGTACAGCAGGCGCGGCCAAAACTTCCTTTCAAAAAAGGCACTGTTTGGGCTATACAGCAATCACTTTGGAAATAATTTTTCAATATTTCCCAACGTTCTTCAAGCGTAAAGCGACTCATTTCGTTCCGCGGAAGTATAATACTGACTTTCTGTCAAGATTTCTAGCGGGAAACAGCTGTCAGTGTCAAAATAATCTATGATTTAAAAAGAAACCACTACATGGCCCATCCTGTACATATTTAGGTATTTAGATGTTGACTCTTAGAAAATATTTTTATATTTTCGATTGTTTTATAATGTTTGAATTTATATCAGAACAAAGCTTCATTCATTCTTTGAGTTATGGATATTTTCATATTCCTTTAGATTTTTCAGATTTCAGCTTTTTTTTCTGACACCCTCTTAACAATCAGTTATTAAATTGTTGAACAATAACGATGACTCTTATAACGAGTGATTTTTTAAGAACTATTGGAAATTAAAAAAACAAAAACATCAAATTCAGAAAAATGCATGAAATCTTTATTTGAATCGATAGATGGGTCGATATAATTTTATGTTTGAAGATTATTTCATGCAAATGTTGGCCGCGGCTGCGCCTCAAATGGTCCATCCGCTTAGTCCAATTTTGGTATACTCTTTCTAACATTTCGGCCGGTATCTCACGAATAAATACTTCAATGTTAGTTTCCAGTGCGTCTTTCGGAGAAGGCTTGTCCCTATAGACATAAGCCTTAACAAAGCCTCGCAAAAAATAGTCTAGAGGCGTTAAATCGCACGATCTAGGCGGCCAATTGATCGGCCCCAAACGTGAAATAAACTGTTCACCGAACTCGCCTCTCCATTGGTCCATTGTTACGCGTGCTGTGTGGCATGAGGCACCGTCTTGTTGAAACCAAATGTCATGCAAGTCAAGCTCTTCCATTTTGCCCCCAAAAAAGTTTGTTATCATCGCACGGTAGCGATCACCATTCACAGTAACGTTTCGATTCGTATCATCTTTGAAGAAATACGGACCAATTATTCCGCCAGCCCATAATCGGCACCAAACAGTTACTTTTTCTGGATGCATTGATAGCTCTTGCAATTCTTCTGGCTGCTTTTCACTCCAAATACGGCAGTTTTGCTTTTTCACGTATCCATTCAACCAGAAATGAGCTTCGTCACTGAACACAATTTATCGATAAAAAAGTGGATCTTCTGCCAACTTTTCAAGAGCCCATTCACCAAAAATTCGGCGTTGAGGTATGTCGTTCGACTTCAATTCTTGCACCAGCTGTATTTTAAAAGGCTTCACACCTAAATACTTCCGCAAAATTTTTCACGTAGTAGAGTATCAGAGGCCCAATTGCTGCGAACGGCGGCGCCGAATCGATAATTCACGGTCATTACTAACACTGGTCGATACAGCTGCGATATTTTCCTCAGTTCGCACTCTACGTAAGCGTGTTGTTGCTTTAATGTCCAACAATGTAAATTTTGTGCGAAATTTAGCCACAATAGCCCAGCTAGCCGCCTCAGTAGGTCGTAGGTCGATTAAACTGACCATTAAATGGAAGAAGCGCGCGAAGAATTTTCTTAACAGAGCACGCATTTTGATAATAAAATTCAATAATTTGCAAGCGTTGTTCGTTTGTAAAACGATTCAATGTCAAATTGTAGACCAAACTGAAGATGTTTGACAGTGACACAAAACACGAAACGTGCGTGAGCTGTCAAAACCAGAGTTGCCAAAAAAAAAATAGCAAAAAAATCACCCATTAGAAGGTCTTACAGTAGAGATCTTTTTACTCTAGCAGGTAATTGCTGCCATATTTTAGAAGCTTCATCTGTCAAATTTTGAGTAGAACAACGTGCTCAACAACATGTGCAAATTATTAAAATGTTATGAAATTGTGTTCGAAGAACACTTCACGCACCTAGCTTAGTTTACGGTTGGCAAAGTGATAGATGACTCAAGTCGAGCGAATATAGGTACCACCAACACGTTAACGAAACGCAAGATCTGCGCAAAATATCACCGCTGTTAGTGAGAGTGTGCAGGAGATTCCGAGGCAATCAATTCCATGTCACGTCACAAGAACTCGATCTTTCACAAACTACAACTTGTCGAATTTTGCATTATGACTTGAACCTACATCCATACAAACTGCCCTAGAAGCTCAAAGTTACCAACCAAATTTAAAAGAATTTAAAAGTTGACTTGAATTTCGGTGGAAAAATGATATTCAGCGACAAGACACATTGTCAGGATAAATGGGTTCGGAAACAAGCAAAATTGTCGAATTTGGGACGATCCCAATTTTTTTTTTAATTCATACACGCTCATCACGGGTGAACTGATAAAGGGGAGGAATGCAACTGGCTACTTCGAGTGAGCATTGCTTGTGAAAGAAGCGATGAAACAAGGTAATATATGAAATATTCCGACGGTGTTCAAGAGATGGGAATGAATCCACACGAGATTCACGAAATTGCTGTTAATCCAGAGAACGTCGTCATCGGTCCATACTTCTTTGAGAACGACGTTGGTCAGGCCATCACGGTCAACCCCGCGGCGGGCGCTATCGGTCGATGATAACCAATTTATTTTTCCCGAAATTGGATGATATAGACACCGACGACATGTGGTTTCAACAGGACAGGTGTGGCCCTGCGTGTCACACAGCTTGTGCAAAAACGGACATTTTGCATGAGCGATTTCCGAACATGGTTAGGGTTCGTTGTAGGGTTCGCTTAAGTCACAGGTTTCTGGCAATAAACCACAAACCACCACTGTTCTGAAGGCGAGCATATCTAATGGTCATAACCTCATGTCATAACATAACCATTGGTCAAATATGTATATGAGCTACAGCTTTTCCTCCAAGTTTACTCCTCTAAAAAAATGTATTGTTAAGACTACCTTTATAGAGAGAAAAGTCACTCTCTTCTGCCTGGTAGTCCCATATATGTTTTTCTTTGATGCATAAGTGCTTTGCTGGATAGTGTGTTGTCCGGCAGTTCCTCATGATCTTACAAAATCTGCATATGGGACAGTTTTTTGGGTCAAGAATACATTAGTGTCTTCTTAGTTTACAATAGCCCGTGAGAAGACCCGTTCCTATTCTTAGTTTGTTCCTACTTAAGCTCATGATCCTGGTTATATAGTTCACAAGAAATACTATTCCTACCTCAGCTTGGGAATATCTTTCCAATTTATTTATCTCTTAGCATCCTCCTTTGAAATACATGTTTGACATATACGCTTAAATTTTTAAGATAATATTGTAGTTTTCCTATTTCATTTATTTATTATTAATTTTTCAAGATCAACATTTAATGTCTTTTATCTTATATGTTTGTATCGAAAATTAGGTCATAAATGTATTGCTAATAATTTTTTGAGGGATATTCATTTGATTCTGTCATTATAGAAGTTACAACGAGAATAATAAAACATTGTCTTCAATAAGCTTAACTTATTCTTTTTTTCCTTTAAAGGCAGTGGATTTTCAAAATCATTTCCAGCACTGAATGCTTATTTATTTATAAGACCCCTATTGTATCGGCTTACTTATGGGTTAATAAATACTTAACAAAATATTTATGAAACAAAACCAAACATCAGGAGAATACACACATACTTATCGAAAACACCAAACCTATTTATTTAAATCGGATTTAGGATTGATTTCAGATACATATACGTTACCACTCAAGAAGCTTTTCTTGCAAAGTACAATCAGGATTAGGTAATCATTTCCGAAATAGGATTACCTCATACAATGATATTCAGACTGTCAAGGCATGCAAGAAGAATAGTCTGTCACAATTGAGCTCATAATATCTCACGGCAGCGTGATTCTAAGCATGCATATAAGATCTCCAAGGGTATTCCTTCATACGACAAGAAAGTGCTACGCCGAAACTCAGGAATCAAATGTAATATGCAACATGAAATTATAAATACAGCACAATTTAAATCGTATAGGTATCCTTTTGGAATAAAAATATCCTTTTCGGCCTATACATATGTATGTACTGTTTTATTTTATGTTATAGACTACTTATACCATAGTCTGCTGCCAGGATTGATGCTACACCCAAAATAGTACTGAAGCATACGTATTACGTATCCACATCTACTTTTTCAAAAGGATTACAAGGACAAAGAAGATTCGATTTTAATCGTGATAATATGCACATAAAGAGGCGAGGGAGTTCGATCAATGCACAGCCTCACACTGATGAAAAAGCCTTGTTAGTCCTGAGGCATTATGTACAATACATCCTTTCACTTGAGAGAAGATACCGGATTCGTACATAGCTAATCACATAGATCGGAGGCGGCAAATCTCTTTGCATTGTTACTGTGGACTATGGGGTTTGGGATTTTGCCGAAGCTATGCAGAATTTATATCCTAAAGATACACACACATTACAACGTTTAGAAATAAATATCCTCTACTGTAAGATTCTTATCTTAATAAATTCTGCAAAGATATTAGCAGTGGGTACTGCAACAGCCATGATTACAAGAATTATTGAAGAGTTTATTTTTATTTTTGTTTTTTTTTTAGTGAATTTCGTTCGCGATACAGGGTGCACTTAGTCCTTCTAAAATGGATAAATGATGTAGTATCCACTTGTGCCCGAAATAAATTAACAGTACATATTTGCATAATGGCTTGGTTTGGAACGTCTGTGGTCGTTTCCAATTTCCTGTCATTTTAATTACTTGTTTTGGTTTTCATGGCCGAAACTTGGCGTAGAACTCTCACGAGGTAGTTGTTGATCACTTTGTGTACATTATCAAAGAAGGTGTCGTGCTGGCTGTATTTTCTGACTGTGCCAATATATCTATCTTATCTTATATCTATCTTCTCTTTCAGTTTCAGTAGTAAATTTCAATAATTTTCGTTGGATTAGAAATAACCCTTTGAACCGCTATATAAAAGTTGTATGGAATGCTTTCAAGGCTACTGTTCACACAATTATTGCTGGTGTGCCCCAGGGCTCCATTTGGTTTCCCACTATCTTTATCAAGTTTATAAATATTCTCTTGTCCATTAAATTGTTTTGCTATGACAGTACTATCAGCTTCTCTTATTCGTTTCCAGATGCATGTCTTTTGATTTAGATTTAGAACGGCAGCTTATGGTAAACTCATTAAATTCTGATCTTGATAGCACTATTAACTGGGGAACCATAAACCGCGTAGAATTAAATGCTTCAAAAACTAAATGCTGTCTGCTGTCGTTAAGGCGGAACCCATCCCCTATGCCGCTACCCTTGAGCCGTACTTGCATTAAGGAATCTGAATAGCTCTCAGTTGTCGGTATGTGCATGAAAGACAACCTTGTACGGAATGATAGAATAGATAAAACTATAACAGAAACATTTGAATCTCTCGAGCTACGCCTCAATGTTTTCTGCCTTTCACTAATTTACCATTATTTTTATAAACAGTGTTCTAGAGGAATAGCAAGTTGCATTCCACCCCTTAAAAGAATTTAACCGTGAGACTCACGCTTCAGGGAATGCCCATCTTCGGACTGTTTATTTCAGAAATTCTTTCTTTAGCCGCACTACACGAATGTGTAATGCTTGATATTCAGACATTCAAAACTAATGAGCATCGTTATCCTCTTTTAAATCCTCTCCAATTTTCCTAAGCACTCGCACTATAGTCAAACATTTTAAGGGTAGTCATAACCCCTTTAGTGCGGGTAAAATTATAATAAATAAAATGCCCAACTGAATCCCATGAAAATGCTCTTATGTTAAAACAAAATATGTAGATTAATCCGTTATTTCGATAACGGCAGACCCAAAAATTGAAAAAATTAATTGAATGAAATAGAGAAATTTGTATCAAAATCTATGTGGCGTATTCGGTAAAAAATGATTTTTGAAAAAGATTTTTTAACATTTTGTATAGTGGGTACCGTTATTTTTTATAATAAATAAACAAATTTTTCTACATCCTGTTGCTATTAAAAAAAAAAAAACTTTTCGAAATATTGAGTTTCCATTTTAATATAAATCAATTTTTTTGAAAGACAATATTTGAACTTTTTCAGAAAATCGAAAACCAAAAATATGGTCTTATGGAAAGTAATAACTATTTTTGGCAAATTTTCTCTTAACTTTTTTCCACAATTAAGTAAAAGAAGTCTTGGGATTTTTATATTTAAAATCCGTGGAACAGTTTTTGAGAAGAGAATTTTTTTCCAAAATCAGGTTATGTTACTTGTGGTTTTCAAAAATAAAAAAATAAGAAACATGATAAAAACACGTCCGTTTTTGGTTAAGTGAGTGCTCTGCCAGGGGCCTATTGCACCATCTTACAAAATTGTGATTACAAGCATTTTTTAACAAATTTGTAAAAAATCAAGTTTTTTTCATATGTAATTTTTTTTAATCACAAATTTGTACTTGTAATTTGTAGTTGGTGCAATAGGCCCCAGAGCTCGTAGAACATGTCATCATCTTTCACATCATATCTTGGCGATTTACGGATTCATGGGAAATATGTTTTATTATTAATGTTAGAAAGTTAATGCGAAATGGCAAAGCATCACCGTAGTAGGTTTAATGCAACTTAGTTTTTTTTCAGGAATATTTAGGACGTATGAATATATGTACATATGTATGTAATTTTTTTTTTATTTCTCACGCGCTCAAGAGTACGTCAAGAGACCCTTATAATGTTAAACACAGAACGGTTAATTGGGGCATAAGAGGGGGAGGGAAAGGAGGTAACGATGAACTTTGGTTTTGAATGTTTTCAGATTGAAATGGCAAGGGAAAACCGACTAAAAAACGAATGTCTATATTTGACGATACGACCAAAGTTAGGCTCGAGGGTGAACTGATGAACATTCCTAGTGAAGCGGGTATCACGGGTGAACTGATTAAGGGGAGGAATGCAACTGGCTACTTCGAGTGAGCATTGCATGTGAAAGAAGCGATATGACAATGAAATAAATGAAACATTTCGACGGTGTTCAAGAGATGAGAATGTATCCATGATAGCTCTGTTGCCTATCAGTTTCAAAAATTTATGTTTCCCTAAATTTTTACAATCTATCTCAATAAAAATAAAATGCACGACTGGGTAGCATGAACTTGCTCCTATGTAATAGACTAGGAATTTTAAAAACGGATGTTATTAAAGAAAACTGTTCATAAGCACAAAATGAATTTTTTTAATTCTTTTAGTAATGAGAGATAAAAACAGAATTTTATGCAAATATAAATTTATGCAAGGACAAAAATTATAAGTCGTTGTAGTGGTTCCTTAAAAAATAAGCTTTTATGTAAAAATTTTTTAAAACATTTTTAAGAAAAAATGTTGGTACTCCAATCTTAATTTTTTATTATTGTACGAATAAGAGTCTAATTTCCAAAAAAATTATTGAGCCGTTCTTGAGATATCGAATTTTCCAAAAAAAATATTTTTTTTTTTAAGTTTTGAAATGCAATGTTTTTTAAACTTCTTAAGAGCTTCTTTATAAAAAATTTCATTAAAATCCGTTATGCCGATAATGAGAAATTCAAAATTTGAAAAAATCGTTCTATGATAGGTACAGTCAGTAATATCTAGATTTCAAATTTTGTTTTTATTAAATAATAGATCGTTAAAGTTAATCAAAATAAAAAAAAATTAGCAAAATTCTCGGAACCGTTTTCGAGAAAAATACGATTTTCGAAAACCATTTTTTAAAATTTGTATGGAATCGTTAGTTTTAGATAAAACAAATTTTTTTTTCTCAAATCTTGTAGATTATGTTAAAAAGCTTTTATTTATCAAGTTTGAAAAAAAAATCGGTCTTGGAGTTTTCGAAATATTGGGTTTCAAGAAAAATTTTTTGAATTTTTTTAAAAAAATCCAAAAAATAAAAAATTGAAAATTTAAATATTTTTTAATATTTAAACTGTGGAGGAGCTTTATTATAAAAAAATGATCAAAATCGGCTGTATCGTTTTCGAGAAAATCAAAAACAAAAAAAATTAACCCAGGGGGGCTACCAAAAATAACAATTTTTTGGAAAATTTTTTTCAACCATTACCTGGTTTTAACTAAATGAAATTTTTCAAATTTTTTTTTTTTAAATTCTGTGGGACAGTTTTTGAGAAAAAAAAATAAATATTTATAAAATTTCGAAAAAAAAAATCATATGGCAGGTACCGTTATTTTTTGTCTTAAAAAAAATAGAAAAAAACGTGTGGGGGGAAAATTTAAAACCCATATCTACCAACTTTGAAGAAAATCGGCCGAGCCGTTTAGGCTGTAGTCGAACCGATAGACAGACAGACAGACAGACAGACAGACAGAATTGCGAGACACACTTTTTTGGTCTTCGCTTTCATCGTAATGTCAACTTTGATCAAAATCTCGAGTTCGATTTTTTTTACGAATGCATAACTTGCCTTATAGTACCTATAAGTCGCAAGTAAAAATTAAAATTTAGATATTACTTACATTTTTATGATTTTTGCATTCGCATTATGGACATAAGAACAACTTCGTGCCATGTTGTCTTGCATATTATTTCTCCATGCACCTTTACAAAATACTATGTAAAAAATTGCAAATCTTAAGGAAATTTATTAAAATTTTCTAATTCAAATGTTCATTTTCTAATTCAAATATTGCTAAAAGAATTTGTTTAATAAACTGCAGCAGGTTGTGCCTAAAATTTTGACACATCGAGGAAAACCTTACCAAACATTACTTATTTAGTTAAAGTTAAATAACATTTTGAAAATTTTTATTTTTAAATAGTATTATTCTAAAATACTCGTATAAGCTTTAATATCACACCAATTCAACTAAAATGTGACTTCATTTTATCTTAATTAAATTATAAAACTAAAGAACACATACGTGCCTTATAATAATGTATGCTTTTTCCATCATAATGAAACCACCCTGTTTATTTATATTTAAATCTTCCTTTCATTGAGATACCCAAATATAAAGCAAGGGCATAAAAGACCGAATTCTATGTATAAAATCAAACGAAGCACTCTGATCTTAGAAGCCCGAGTGCAAATGCTCTCTTGCACTCGACTTGCAAAGAAGGGCAACACCATTTGTTCATCTTTTTAATTAAATGTTTATAAAGAAATATATTTGGTCTTATAGAACGAAAACAAAAATAAGAAAAAGAACTTCCTTGAATATGAAAATATTTTTATTCAGTCCTTGAATAAACACTTAAGGGCTAGAAAAAATTGGATTTTTTATATCTCTTTATCTAAATTCAAAGGTTTATTTTAGAAAGAAATTAGCTTGAATCAGAAAGAAATGCGAAAGGATTTACAGACTGTTTAGTATTTCTTTGTGTGCACATTTAATAGCAGTATATTTCACAAAGATGGGTTCAAAAGTAACATGTATGTAGTATATCTATACATGTATCGTATGCTTTCCAAAATACTCTTAAGAGTCAAACGAAGAACTTGAAAGGCACGTTAACACAAATTCAAATAGGATTTAATAAAATAGAATGCACGAGTAGCTTGTACCTACTAGATCTTGCGGTATTTTTTGAATGATAAAAGTTTTTCAAAAAGTGTGAAAACGTCAAAAGTAAGTACAAATAAAATTCGAGTTATACATCAAAAGGTCAAAATCGAGAAATCTATTTGGGATTCAAGCACCTTCTCGCACGTGCCAACTAATTGTACGTACCGTGATGCATTTGAGTACGGAATGAAACTCATAGTAATTGTACCAATTTACCGATTTTGATGTAATTTTCATTCACAAAACCAAAATGTAACGAAATTTGTTTTCAACATATTTTTTATTTTTTATAAAATTCGTACACCCTATCAATTTTTTGACTAAAAGTTTAATTCAGTATTTGAAGCCGTGCATTTTTTTTATAATAAATTTTGCGCAAGCAATGAAGGGATTATGACCATCTACCCATAAAATGTTTGATCACAGTGCTAGCACTTATTACAGTTGGAGAGTATTTAAAAGAAGTTACCAATGCACATTAGCATGGGAGGAAAATATTTGTCCGAGTAAGACACTCGTGCAGTGGCGTAGATAGGGGGGGGGGTCAGGGGGATATATCCCTCCCCATCCCCCCATTGGGATCGATAATTATTCAACATAACCAGTCATGAACCAAATAAGTTAAAGAAACGCACTCTGAAATTTTTTTTTACGTCTCTCACCAATTGATAATAGGTAACCGTGCAAGAAAAAGCGCTTCCATCCAGCTTTTTATATTTTATTAAAGATATTAGCTACACTGCCGACTTCAACGTCAACTCCCGAAAGAACTTTCTCCAGTCAGTAAAGAGAATAAAAACAATACAAAGAAGCATGACCAACGAAGTGAGATTATTAAAAATATGTCTATTTTAATAACAGTGTGATAAGTAGGGTTGCCAGATTTTTCTTGCACCTCGGCGGGACAAGTGGCTTAAATAATGAAAAATCCCGGGATTTCATCATATTGCCCGGGACAAAATAAATAAAATGCACGACTGGGTCGCACGAATTTGCTGTTACGTTAAAGACTAAGAATTTTAAAAATGAATGTTATTAGAGAAAAATTAATTTTTTAAATGACTAAAACAACTCCTAAAACAAGCTTAAACTAGCTAAACACAGGATGCCATGTTATTCAATGCAAGAACAAATATATACTTCGTAAATTTATTTTTTCAAAATTAAAAAAAAAAAAACATTTTTTTTAGAGTTTTGAAATGCAATGTTTTTTAAATTTTTTAGAAGCTTTTCTTTACAAAAATTTATTAAAATCCGGTATTCCGATAATGAGAAATTCGAAATTCGAATAAATCGTTCTGTGGTAGGTACAGTCAGTAATATCTTGATTTCAATTTTTTTTTTATTAAATTATAGAATTCTTATATAAATTAGATAAATTGAATACACAATAATATTTAAACTGCTGGCGACCTTTAACATATATATAACATACCTAGCTTTAACTAAATGAAATTTGAGAAAAAAAAATATTTATAAAATTTCGAAAAATCGTATTGCAGGTACCGTTATTTTTGGTCTTTAAAAAAACTAATTGGGGGAAAAAATGTTCGTTAAAATTGGTAGATATCGCAAGTTTAACGAAAATCGGCACAGCCGTTCAGTCTGTAGTCGAACAGACAGACAGACAGACAGAATTATGAGACCCACTTTTTCGTCTTCGCTATCATCGTATTATCGACTTTGATCAAAATCTCGAGTTCGATTTTTTTACGAATGCGTGTAGATCAAAATAAATAAATTCTTTTATTAATTACTAATTAAATGACTTTTTTCATTTATTTATCATTTGCAAATATTTTTCTTTTCTTAATTTTAATGACAGATGTCAGTTTACAAAAATAAATTTTTCCTTAAGTTAGGTTTGTTTGATTGAAATTTTAAAAGTAATTTCTTAAGGTTAAATCGCAATGTAGTGGTTGTTCCTTATCACTGAAAGACATTTAGATAAGGCATTATTTTTTGAGTTTGAGTTCCAACCCGGGAAAAAAGGCGGGACAGATGAATTTATGTTTGAAATCCGGGATGTCCCGGGTAAACCGGGACGTCTGGCAACGCTAGTGATAAGCTTTGGATGTTTAATTATTTGCATATTCATCGCGAAATACCTATACTAGCAGACGAGATTATAAGTGTTTTATCTAAAAAGAACAGAAAACTGGATTTTATTTTGTGATTTATTTTTTAATTTAATATTATTTTACTTACTACAGTGCCTTGCATAAGTAAAACCGCACCTGTAAAAATGCGTTTTGTAGAAAATTAAAATGGAAATGACACCCTACTATTTTTTATTGAATGGCATCACTAATTAAGTAACTTGAGAAGAAAAAAAAGTTCCGTTAGTTTCTCTTCTGGTGGTTAAAAATTTAAACAGATTTTTTTGGTATTGCAAAAGTATAACCGCTTTTTTATTTTGATCTGTTTTTTTTTTTTTATTTTAAGTAAATTTTTTCGGCTAAATTAGTAAAGGACATTGCTGCCCCTATTTTCGACCAATCTAAAAATTGTTATTTAATATGGAATCGTCTATACAGTTCCATTCTTCCACAATCGCCTCTCGCAGCTCAGCAACACTGTATAATTGCCTATTATGGGCATAAATTTTGCGGGTCAAAATTCCCCAAAGATTTTCAATAAGGTTACAATCTGGAGAACGTGCCGGGAACACCATAAAATGTATGTTATTCATATCGTACCATCCCAAACTTTGACGACTAACGTGAATTGGGGCATTATCATGTTGGAAGACATGCCAAACTCGACGAAATCGTCTTAAGTAGGGTACCAAATTATCCTGAAGCACTTGGGTGCAAGCTGAACTGTTCATCTTTGCAGAGGTGAAGGCAAGTGCAACCTTACCACGGTCGCAGAAGGCCCCCCAAACCTTACAACTGACACCGGCAAAGTTCCTATTGAAAACAAACTTTTTTCCTTTCTCATATCGTGCCAATATCCGTTAAAACCACCTGACCCATCAAGATTAAACTTTTTTTCGCCACTGAAAATAATCTAAAATAATCTAAAAAAAAAACATTCATTGAATTATGCCATTTGGAATAACAAGAGTTAAGTGTAAATTAATGGAATGTTACTTATGGTTTTCCAATTCCGTTTCATGTTTTGCTGGGCAAATTCTTACTTTTTTTGTAGACTGTTGTAAAATTTGGAGCTGGCATCATTTTGCACCGAACAATCACTTTACTGCTTTTTAAGGCACGAAAAACCGTTGAAACCGAAATTCCTAAGCCCAATTCATCACGAACGTCTGGCAAAGAATGCGCCGAATTGGATGCAGCATTTATTAAACGCCTCTTATCTCGACGTGTCAGCTTCTGCAGATGCCCGGGTCTTATTTCCGTCTCATAAGATTCTGGATCATGTAAGAAATCGGATCTTTAAATTTTCCTACCAATAGCCCTTAAGCTTAGGCCAGTTAACCGAAAAGCTTGAATTTTGACTTTTTCCGTATCGCTTAAATGTTTACCACGCGGCATTGTTTCTTGTCATTTCGAAGCACATAACTGAATGAAGCTTCAGAGAGGTTTGCATTGCGCGTATACTTTTGCAATATATAAAAATCTGTTTTTAATTTTTAAACACCAGAAGAGAAAATAACGGAACTTTTTTTCTTCTCAATTTACTTGATAAAAAAAAAATAGTAAAGTGTCATTCCCATTTTAATTTTCTACAAAACGCATTTTTACAGGTGCGGTTATACACAAGTAGCACAGAATTACTTAACGAAGTCTTTAAGAATTCTAAATCGGTATCTGACATCTTCTATAAGACGGATTTAAGTTCCTATTAAGTAGAGAAAAGGCGCAAGTGGGCGGTCCGATAGAAGGAAATAAGAAGATAAATTGAGTCTTAAAATGGTCTTAAATCGGGATATCATTCTTCTTAAATACTTCATTACTCCTTCTTAAATAGTTCCTTACATCTTCTTAAATACTTCTTAACTCCTTCTTAAAAGAGTTACGGCAATTCTTAAAAAAATTATTAGAAACAATAAAAATAATTTTTTTTTATTATCTGTTTGTTTTTTTTTATTATTGTTGATTATATTCTAGTCTTTATGTGAATTTTTGCTGGAATGAAAGAATTTTAAAAGTTAGTTTTTTTAATTTACCTTTGTGCTTCCAATGAGATTCGAACCCGAGTCCTCTCGCTTGTCGTGCTTGTGCTCTACCTATTGTGCCACTGTGACACATAAAATATCTTGTCTCAAAGTGCTACTCAAATAACTCTCTCGTGTTTTTAATATTATACTCTTTAAGAAGACTTAAATACGTATTAAAGAATTTGAAAAATACCGATTTAATACCAAAATAAAAAAGGAATGTTTTTAGAAGGATTAAAGAAGGAATTAAGTAACAAAAACAACCGATTTAAGAAATGCCAATTTAAGAAGTATTTAAGAATGCTTTAAGTAGAAGTAAACACACCATGTTAAGTTCTGTAAAGCAATACCTAAAAAAGACGAAATTAAGACGGAATTAAGTAGCCATAAATTAGCATACCTACCCAATAAAGAAGGAATAAAGTATGAATTAAGTATGGACATTTTGTCAGTTACATAAACGGATGTCATCAAAAAAGTCACATTTTAAATAAATGTGACGTTAACAATCAAACAGAAGCTAAAAAAAATGAACATGAAACCGCGCAAAAGGGCGGAAAACTATAATTCCTAAAATATTTAAGTTAATTCAATGCAGTAAATTTTGTAAAATTTGTAGAAGTCTTTTTTATTAGATTGACCAAAAAAAATACTAAAGGGACCTTTTATTTTCGTCCTTTAGTGAAATGTTTTTTTTTTTAGGCGGTTTTGTTTGTTAAAAATATATTTAGCGCGTTTTGAAAATAAGTTTCTTAAATTTTGATTCTCAAATGCCTGTAAAATTAAAAAATAAGAGAACATTTAAGTAAGGAAAAGTTCATCAAAACTTATTTAACAATGATAACAAAGAATACGATAGGTAAACTAAAGATCCTTTTATAAGGGTCAACAATTTTAGCGCCCAAAATTATTTAGCTCCTTTTGAAAAACAATCCTATCTATTTGATTTCATTTAGAGAAAAATAGAGCTGTTTTGAAAATTACAAGCATTGTATGAAAAATAGATTGTTAAAAAATAACAAATAGCCTCGTTTTTATCCTTAACTCAACATTAAAATAGTAATAACTTCTAAACTAGATCGTTTTAAAATACAATTTTTCCACCATTCTATAGCTCTCTTTGATACGCAAATTTTGGTATACCACACTCCATATTTTGAAAAAAGTGCCTTTAGCACCGTTTTGATTGTTAACTTCAAAAATGCTATTTTAATTGTTGTTTGTCTTCAATAATGAAACAATCTCTTTTTTTAAAGATTTACACATTTTGCTTTCCATCTAAAACTAAAAGTACGAAAACGGCGTTATAAATCATACTGTTTCAGAAGACTTAAATACGTATTAAAGAATCTGAAAAATACCGATTTAATACCAAAATAAAAAAGGAATGTTTTTAGAAGGATTAAAGAAGGAATTAAGTAACAAAAAAAACCGATTTAAGAAATGCCAATTTAAGAAGTATTTAAGAATGCTTTAAGTAGAAGTAAACACACCATGTTAAGTTCTTTAAAACAATACCTAATAAAGATCATATTAAGATGGAATTAAGTAGGCATAAATTTACATACCTAATAAAGAAGGAATAAAGTATGAATTAAGAAATGTGATACCGAAATTATACCATTTTGTGCTACTTGTGTACTTATGCAAGGCACTGAATATCAATATTTATTATAGTTCATATTCAAATTAATGCGTATAATATATTATCTTTAAAAAATATAATTTTTTTATGGCATACATAATGAATTCAATGAAGTCTTGTTATTTGTTTTCTTTTTTTTTTAATTATTAAAACTTTAAAAAAATGAGCGAACTAGATCTATCCCCCCCCCCCATAGCGAAAAGCTATCTACGCCACTGCACTCGGGCAGTGCGGCTTAAGATAAAATCTCCAAATTCAACCGCACATCCGAAGTTGGGCTCAAGGGTAAGCTGATGGGGGTGCTCCCTGAAGTGCAAGTATTACGGTTAAATCGTTTGAGGGAAAGAATACCGCTAGATATTTCACTAGAACACTGTTTTATTGAAACAAAGGTATAATAATAAATGACAAGAAACAAGAAAAAAAGTTCAAATATTTCTGTTACCTATACTTCTATCATCTATAATTTTTTTTTTGTTGGAATATATGCAAGAGACTCAGGTGAGTTATTGGAACACTTGTGCAAATATGGGAATTGCACTCGAGCCTTTGACAAATATATAGGCCTTATTGTTACAGCAGATTAGAAGGGGGTGACAAATTTCTTTCAACATTGAGCAGCGTTTTGGCGACGTTGAATATGTGGTCAGTCTAGACAAAGTGGTCTGTGGTGCACATACCGAAAACTGAAAGGTGTTTGGTTTCTCAATGCTCGGATAGCGGCCTGGGGGCTGGGATGATTTGCACTATTGAGTATGTAAAGCATTCAATTCTACGCAGATTATGGTTCCCCATACCCCCCGCAGTTCTAAGTCCACATGCGAATGACAGACATGCATCTAGAAACGAATGAGAGAAGCTGAGAAGCGTCGTAAAAAAAAAATTAACGGATTAGAAGTTTCAGACAAAAGATCATTGATAAATATGAGAAAGAGAATCGGAGACAAAAAGGAGCCCTGTGGCACCAGTATTTATTTCATACATTTCAGACTTAAAACCGTCCAACACAACTTGTTTTCAGCTATTTGAAAAGTAGTTTCTAATCCTAAGAAGAAGAGATTCATCAGTACCAAATACCTCTTACATGTAATTCCAATTAGTAAATTTGCAGCATTTTGGGGGTGGCCGTGGCGCGATGGTTGTGTGCTCGCCTGTCAACCTCATGATCACAAGTTCGATCCCTGTCGTCGTCTATGTCGTCTTAATTCCATTAAGAATCCTTCTAAAAATTGTCATCAATGGGTTGCTCGTTTACTCATTACATCTTGTTCAGGCATAGCACTAACAACATGTGATTGAGTTAAACTAGTATGTCCAACAAGGATGAATACGAATAAAATACATAATGCGAATTATAAGGTACCTAGAAATAAGACACGGCTTTTCTCCGCAATAGTTCAGCCGCCATCCCTGGAGATAAAAAGCTGAGACAACCACCCTCAGTCTCAGAACATCGTGCCAAACATCTTTGCTATCCTTCATTCTCTTTCTTAACTTCAAGCCCACGCTGTGTTGAAACATTTAAAGGGTAATGATAATCCATTGAGCGCGTGTATATTATAAAAAAAAAGACTGTACTCCTAAGCAATATGGCATCGATCGACTCGATCATAAAATATATCGTGTTACAGTTCAGTATAAATAATCACGAAGGCATGTGCTATTCTTCATATTAGTGATTCATCCCATAACCATAAGTTCTTTTTTCTAGCATATGTATTGTATATTGAGAGTTTACTTGTAAGTAAGAAATTATTCTAAGAGTTAGTCTTTAAAAAATATCCGAGAAGGATAGTGAAACACAAACAAATACTGCTTTCCATCCACTCGGAAAGATACCAGTAGTGTAGGATTGATGGAAAAGCTTACGCAATGGTTTTGCCAATGTAGAAGAATACCTCTTCAAACGCTATTGCTTGGTCTTCAAACTGGAGGTTTGCTCTTCCTTGTCGCCGCAAATATGGAGGCTGGGATTCGAAGACTCCCTTAGATTGATCATTGTTGACCAATGTAGTCGACGTGTTTTGGCTTCCTGGACTACATCCACATCTTGATCTTGGTACAGCTGATAGAGTAAATCTTTTCCTCCATTCGCCCTCCTCGCACACAGGGCCAAATATACATCGAAGAATTTTTCTTTCGAAAGAGCCCGCTCTCCCTTTCTGCTAATATTCCAGTACTCGGCGCCCCGTAAAGCAGGACTGGTAGTATAAGGGTTTTTGTAGAGCGTGCACTTTGTCTTACGAGTGAGGAGTTTTCAACCCATATGTTTTGCTTAACCGAAGAAACAGTAAATCTCCAATTGATCTTCATTTAGTGTCGGTCATGGAGTTAATATTAACTCCAAGGTAGATGAACTACCTTGAAGTGTTTGCTATCAAGTTTTGCCCCAATCGATGGGCAAATGTTTGTTTTTTTGCTGAAAGCATATATGTACGAGTATGTATGTACTTGTTCTTATCTCATTTACTTCAAGACCTACAAGTCTCTTCAACAGCCGTAAACGACTCTATTACAGAACATCAGGAACGGCCGATAATGTCGATATCGTCTGCATACGTCAACAATTGGACATATGTGCATGTTTAAAATAGTTCAGGAGACCAGGGTAGGGGGGTTTGGCTGGTTAACTTCCCTTGCACATACAATTTAAAGGTTATGAGAGAGGAAACTCCTTCATTCTCTGAAAATTCTGAAACTTTTAAGACATGTCTGTGCTTGTAAGATCACTAGGATAACTGTATATTGGATATTTCAAAAATGAGGCCTGCAAAAATTGGAAAATTAATGCATACCTATTTGGGTACTTATTACATCGCTTTTGGAAACTCTATTTGTCTTTGATTTAGAGGACTTGAGAGTCTCGGTTTAGAAAACCGAAAAGAGACGAAAACTAAATCTAATCTTATAATCTTATAATCCATCCCCTAATATTTACATTTTTGTCTCGATAAAATTCTTAGTGATTTGAACGTTTTGAAATTTTAGTAACCAACATTTTTCGGCATCTCAAAATCGTTTATTCACTCTTGTTAAAATTTCAATTAATAAACTCGTTTACAGGTTTTCAATAGACATATGGTATTAGTTTTTGTATTCTCATATTGAGAGTTTAAATTCTTCTCATTTTAAGAATGAATTATAAATCTGGTTGGGAAGTAAGATTCGTTTTTTTTTCAGTAAATTTCTTGGATCAATTTTGTGGTACATATTTGCAATGAAATAAAAACATTTCCCCATTGAATAAAAACATCAATCCTAGAGATCAAATTAAGGCCATACACATGAACAATATGATTTTTTATACGGATCCACTTTACCTTTTAACTTTTTTTTATTATGTATTGTTGTTTTTGTTAACCATTCACTCAATGTTATTGAGAATTCAATTGGTGAATAAAGTCGAGGTGTAGCATCCTTGAATTGTTCCCCGAAATTGCTATGCGGCTTGAATCCTAGAGGAGTTAAACCAAATACAAAAACCAACAAAAAAAGAAAAGGAAACAAAATAAAGAAACCAATGAGAAAAGTTTTCGATTTTTTTTTTTGGTTTTTGATCCTTTGTGGCAGGGAAACCAATATTGGAACGAAAAAAGATAAAGAATCGAACTGAAAATTCATTGGGGAATTAGAGACCCTCTGTATACACTCGACCACAAAAAGTCCATCCGTCCACATCCATCAGACTATGATGTTAGGATTTTGAAGAAGTTTCCCTTTATATATAACTAGAAACTTATACATACATAGATACATATGTATAAAAGGTTTTTTTTTCTGGTTCAGGTCCAGGCCATATTCTCATTTCACATTCCATGAATGTTTGAAAAAAAAAAACGGTTGGGGGTTCAAGCTACTGTTGGGATACATTTTTGTATCTATTTATATATGGGTCTGGTCGGTTTTACTAAAAATCGAAATAGGTACCACACCACAATTCGAAATTCAGAGAAAATGAATCCTATATATAAAAAAAGTGTACACAAGCTAGAGTTCTTAGATTTGACACTGTCAGTCATTAGAATAGGTTCAATGTCGTTCTTAGAAATTAGTTTATTTTTTTTAAACGCTTGCAATGATTTATAATTTCCAATAAGATACTCGTAAATAAGCCGTTTTATTACTTAAATGTCTTTCTAAAAAAACGCATTCAAACTAATTTTACAATCTAATAATAAAATTAGTTATTTTTTTTTTGTGGATTTTATGAATAGAATTCAATAAAAAAGGTTTTACAGCCTTAACTTGATTTTTTAAAATTCGTCTCGTCTAGTCACAATGGTAAGCTCATAAGTTAGATGATAATTGGTAAAAAATTTTAATTCTCTTGCTATAATACTGTGTGCTTTAAAAAGAACCAAAATAACCTTTTTAGCTTACCAATGAAATCGAATGGGCTGAATTAAAATATCTTAGCATACTGACGTCGCTAAAGTCTATCCAATACAAATTGCATTGACACTCCTGTTGTAAGCTCGATAGATAAAGCGTATTTCCTTGCAGCACAGATTGGTTTTAATTCGACGCTACCAGAGAGTGACATGAATCCTCCTGATGGTATACCTCCCCCACAGTCGCACTTGATATTTCAAAAGTATTCGATAGAGTTTGGCATCAAGCTCTTTTATTAAAAATGCGTGCATTTGGTATTGATGAACCTCTTCTTCGTTGGATTATAAACTACATTCCGAACCGCTCAAAACGAGTTGTGTTGGACGGTTTTAATTCTGAAGTTCATAAAATAAATGCTGGTGTGCCACAGGGCTCCGTTTTGTCTCCGACACTCTTCTTTATGTTCATAAATGATCTTTTGTCTGGAACTTCTAATCCACTTAATTTTTTCGCTGACGACAGTACCCTCAGCTTTTCATATTCGTTTTCAGATTCTTGATCCTTGTCCTTCGGATGTGGCCTTCCAACGGCAGCATTTGATAAGCTCATTCAATTCTGATCTTGATAGCATTGTCCAATAGGGAATCAGAAAGAATTTAATGCTTTGAAAATTCAATGCGCTTTACTGTCGCTAAAGCGTAACCCTCCCCCAATGCTACTTTCTATGAGTGGTACTTCCATCGAGGAGACCCAACAGCTTTCAGTTCCAGGTATGTGCATCACAGATTTGACGTCGGTTGTTACATATAAAGCCTGTCAACCTCATGATCACAGATTTGATCCCTGCCGTCGTCTATGTCGTTTGAATTCGATTAAAACCTTCTAAAAATTGTCTTCAATGGGTTGCTGGTTTACTAATTACATGTTGTTCAGGCATAACACTAACAGCATGTAATTAAGTTAAACTAGTATGCCCAACAAGGATGAATGCGAATAAAATAATGTGAATTATAAGTGACAGAAATAAGACACGGCATCTCCCCGCTTTAGTTCAGCCGCCATCCCTGGAGATAAGAAATCTGAGACAACTACCTTCAGTCTCAGAACATCGTGCCACACATCATTCCTATCCTTCTTCCTCTTCATTCACTTCACGCCCGCGCTGTGTTGAAACATTTAAAAGGGTAATCATAATCCCTTAAGCTTTTATTCTTCCGAAGCTCGAGTACAATTCCCATGTCTGTATTATAGCACTTGAGTGCTATAAAAGCGATAGGCGACCGTTATCTAACTGAAAGATTTGTATCTCTCGAGCACCGCCGCAATGCTTCAGGCCTATCATTATTTTACAGCTATTTTCATAAATAGTGCTCTAGTGAAATAGCCAGTTGCATTCCTCCACTTAAACAATTCAACCGCAATACTCGTACTTCTAGGAATGCTCATTAGTGTACACTTGAGCCCAATTTCGGACGTACTTCAAGTACTAGGATCCTGTGAATGGGTATCTCCTTTCAAATCTTAGCCAACTTTCCTAATTGCCTGTACTGTGTTTAACATTCTAAGAATATTCATAACCCCTTGAGTGCGCGTAAAATATATTAAAAAAAAAAACGCTTAAAGCTTAAATTTGTTAGGGTAATTTCAGGCCTGATCAAAATATCGTGTTCAGTTTTTTTAAGAATACTTAACCTGCCATATAGTAACTATATGTATTTTATTTAGGAGATTCATTGTCATTACCTTGAAATATGTTATACCTATTGCATTTACAAACTGCCGAAGAAATATTTTTTTAATTAAAAACAAATAAAAATAAAAATTTGATCTTGAAAGTTCAATATACTCGTAGGTATCTTGAAAACAAGTCAAACATTATTTTTTGAAATTATTACCTCAAATGAATATTATTAAATAGTTAAAATTAATTTTAAGGACATTTTTTATATAAAAAATTAATTTATTAATAAAACGATTTTTTAAACTTTGTTGGCATAAATTCGTTCTTTTCTCTAAAAATTTTATTAAATCCATGTATTTATGTTTCCAAACAAATTTTAAAGTACTTTAACATAACATGTACATTTTATTTTCCAAAGATTGATATTTTTATTGAATCTTATAGTACAAAGGAGACAGGAGAGGTTTAAGTACGTTTATGGAATAGGTACAGGAAAAATGGCCTCCATAATTTTCCAGGTACATTCTGTCGAAGTTTTTGAAAGTGTTAAATTACAGTCTTCACAGTTGACGAAGTTAAATTAATATTCCGACATACCTACTCTTCGTACAAAATTTTAGCCAATCTTCATTATTTTTGAAATATTGGTCAGGAATGAAAACTATATAATTATCTTGTGTAAAGATGTCATATTGTTTTCGCTTAGAGTTGCCAACATTCTACTACATAAAAAGCGGGAAATTCAAATCTTGAGCTCATTTTGGGACAAGGTTTAATATAACCAATCAGCAGTCTTAATCTAAATCAATATTTTGAATATACATATGTTTATAATTTCTTACTTATTTGGTTGAAATAATCTTAAAGAAAATATAATTAAGAAATCTAATCAACAACCCGTTTTCGAAATATTGAATTTTTTTTAAACCCAAAAGTAAACCCAAAAAAGACTTTTTCTAGGGTTAAAGTTTTGACATTCTTTAAGAGAGCGTAAACCTAAACGTCAAAAACAAATAAATAAAAACAGTACCGGACCGTTACTGGCATTTTTTGACATGGAATGTAGTGTACGTGTATTTTATACATATATACTGCGTGGCAAATTATCAGTTTGTGAAATGTTCCTGGCTTTCTAGGCACCAATATTTCTTTCGAGATTTCGATCCAAACATTTCCCTATGACATGTACTTCCGCTTGGAAGATGCTGGTGGACTGCCCCATCGGTATGGAAAGCTTGGTTCTAGGCTTAAAGATTCCTGTACCAGTCTCATAGCTTTTTCTCGTTCCATAATTAGGTACCATTAGATGGTATTTATTTCGAGGGTGTAGTTTATTTCTTCACCTACTAAATCTCTCTTCCGTTGAGACCAATAATCTCATAATAGCTTCCATTGCCGCACTTCCGATGACCTCGTCGAGAAGGGCTAGATAGAGGTTCTCATTGCTCCAGTTATACAAATACACACTATCGCTTGGACGCTTTTTAGGCTTTTCCTATCTGTTGATAATTCGGTTCGTTTGTGCCATGCAACCATAGCATAGGTAATGATGGGTATTACCATCATAGTGTACATTTACCTGGCGATGTTCAGTTTGTATAGCCCAATAACTTGCCTACAAATCTCTTGCAAATCATTAGGGATTTTGTGGCTTTTCCGACTATAGGTTTTAAGTGATTCTTCCAGAGGAATTTATTATCTAATGTAATTTCTAGATATTTAACTACCTCTGCGTTTCAATTACTTCGGAACGCCTAGTATGAGAATCTCTTTCTCATGACAAGAGACACCCCAAAAGTATTATTACTCCCGAAAAAAAATCTAATTTCTTTTGTGGCATAAGATGGAAATCAACATCTAGATCTCTGGACTGACAGTCCACTACGTCGTAGTGTACTACTAAATGAAATAAAGATTATTATAATACTGTTCCCGCTTATGAAATTTACGAAAACAAATTAGATATAAATCTGCATGTTCTATACATAAACAACTTCTCAATTTGGAAAGGGATCATAAAACTATTAAATTTAATGTCACAAATCAAACAGACACTGCCCTGCCTATGGAATATTCATCCAACTTCAAACACCCCCATACTAATTGAAATTCTTCGACTATGACCCTTTCATTCTCAATCAACATTCGTAGTCGAAGTGATATTAATTTCCCACTCACCATTCATTATCCTCTCACACATCCTACATACATACATACATATATTATAAATACATACACACATAGGGTGATGGCACCTAAGGTCGGCCACCTCCAGTAGTCGGCCACTTGGTCGTAAAGTACAGCGTAATAGTTAAGGCCTTCGTTCAACTTCCAGGCAAAAAATATTTTCTAATAGGCTAACGGTTTTTCTTCCTGGGTGCAAAATTTCATTCAATTGCAGCTGCTGGTTTTCTTGTAGAAAATAAAAGTTTGCGTCGAGATTTCGTTCGTTGTGTTTTTATGCTTTTTCGAACAAAAAAAATTAGTGGAAGTAAGTTTTTAAAACAGGTTTAATTGGCAAGATATTGAAGGTAGGTGCACTATGTGTTCATTTTTTATTTGTTTATAGTTTATATTTGAGTATTTTCGCTAAAAAACTTAAAAAATATTTTTTTGTTATTAACTACAAGGGGGGCCGGCCTCAGAAGACACTTTTTTTTCGATTCTTCTTAGCTCGGCCCCCCCCGGCCGACTACTGAAAACTACTCATATTTAGTTTTTTTTCAACTGAGTATGCAAAGTGAAGGGAAATTGTATTCTCTTTTAATTCCCACAAACACTTTGAACAAATATTGCATGGTTTCATTAGTCGGCCGCCTGTTAACGTAAAGGGAGAAGGGGTGGCCGACTATAGACAACCAGTATTCTTAGGTCGGCCTATTACGATTTGTATGTAAGGCTATAGGATTACACATGTAAGGTTTACTTAAATAACTTACTAGTGTTATTAAATTCTTGACAAAAAACTTGAATTAATAGTTTAAGTTATTAACAGTATATTTCTTGCCGCTAGTAGTAGATCCCTCGGGAGTCTCAGGACCAGATTTCTGCAAATTGTTGCGAGGTTGAGTGTTTTTCTCGAAAGCCGATTTGCATATCAGGGATGATGGAATTTTCACAGCAGAATTTCTTCAGTCTTCGGAAGACTACTTCTTCCAGTAAATTGCTGATGTTTTCGAGAATTGATATCAGCCTGTACTTGGAAACTAGGTTGGAAGCACCTTCCTTCGGAATTTGAACAATCTTTGCTGTTTTCTCTTCTGGGAGAAGTGACAGTAATTCAAGCAGCTGTTTAAACTGTTTGTGAGGAAAGTCATTACGATTACTGCATGAGCAACCTTTTCAGGATGTAGTAGGAGACACCATCGTAAATTACCGATGATTTCGACATCTTCTCTAGATTGGATAAATTTGAAACATCGGTGGAATCATTTGCTGGATTTATGATATTAAAATTGATCGTTCGAATTGTTTGTTTAACTGTTGCCTCAACTTCTTGTAATAAAGTTGAGTCAGTAGGTGGATACGGAGTGAAGTTTCCTTCAAAGTAGTCGGCTAACGCTTCCACCTTGTTTGGGGGAGAGGTAGGTTCAGTATCACTGCTGATGATGGTTTCCTGTATTTATGGCTGTTTTCCTTTGGATCCTATTGATGTTTTAAAAGCATCACGTCCTGATTTACAATCTTTTCTGGTATTGGATATTATTGTGGTATTGAATAGAGTTGCGGAACATGATGTTGGCTTGCGGTAGATCATTACAAACTATCTGTAAGTTTCTGTTGGTTGTATTCAGTTCACTTTGATGGATCCGCTAGAGATGTTTTCTTATACCAATGAAGATATGAAAATTATTTCGGTTTAAGTGGAGTGATTGAATTTAAGGTGCGTTTCGCCTTGGAGTTGTGGTCACTTGATTTTTTAATTGATTCGTTTTCTTAGAAGCTGGCAGTGAGCATAGAGACTCTGAAAGTACTCGGGAAGGTGCTGGTACCTATCCTTTGACGTTCTAGACTGTTTTTGCTTGTCCAAGGCATTAGATAAGGCATGTTAAAATTGACAATCGCTGCATCGATTTGGGTAGCCAGAAGATTCCTGTCTGAAGGTATAAGAGTTAAGATGTCTTCGATGTCCCTGTGAAGTCTATCAATATCCATCCGTCTGAAATTCTCAAGAACTTCTGTTGTAAAGTTTACGGGTTGGTTGAGATTGATCGACAGTTGAACAGCTTCATGATCCGTGTCACTGTGCAATAATGTACACATATAATTCATGAAAAGTGTGTACTAGGTTCGAGGAAGCCAGGAAGAATTCCAGCGTTGAGGGTGTTCTGGGAAAGGTGGGTTTGTGTTGTGAAAAAATCACTAAAGAGTGCTGGTCATTGTTGCCGAACATGTTCCTGTTGTGTTTTGATAGTAATTAAATGCTAAAATGCTTCTTAGATACTTTTTACTATTGCAAATAGTATGAAAATATGAATTGTCGAATAGAGGCCGACTACTAGATACCTATGCGGCCGACTACTGAAACTGAAAGGGCCGACTACTCAAGAATCACACTTTCATCTCTATAAAGGTAAATAATTTGTTTCATGTAGTAAATATACTTAATTCGTCTAGAATTTCCCAATCTACACATTTCAATTAATCATTAAAACTGATAACTCTATCAAAAACTTAAATAAGTGATTTTTAAACGCTAATCAAAGATAAAAAAAAAGTTAACTGGCCGACTACTGGTGCCATCACCCTACATGCAATTATTTTCTTGTTTGTATTTTGGATTCTCTTTGGCCAGGGACAAGCTTTTTTCCCCTAAACCACTAGGCTTGTAAGTCTATCAGAAACCCATGACCTTCTCTCATATAGATTCCATCGCCAGGCTAAATCATCATCTTCTAACTGTATCAACCAACCAACCAGCCAGCCAGTTTTACCGATTTCCTCTTGAAGTAATAACTTTTCTCAATTGTCCTGGGACCATGGTATTATCTAGAACAAGAACAAATAATACACCACAAATGGAAAGAGAACTACCGTTATAACAATTTTAAGTTCATCATCCATGACCTGTATTCTGTGCTGCAAAACTTCAACCAGGATAATGCTGGTTTCAGTCGTCAAGATTAACATCTTGAAAGTATATTATTTATATGGGTCCTACGAGTATTGTGTGTGTGTGTGTTGTTGTATGGAATATATACTATAGATTTGTTTTCTACTTTATTATAGTCGGATCTCTGAACTGGGAACGAAACTATAGGTCCGAGCTTATTGAGGCAAAATTATATTACTTATTGCCACAGTACAGCTCGACCATTGTGCAATATTTATGGCGTTGAAAGCAAATTTGGGAGTAATTGTCTACTCTGCCCCTCCTACCGGGCATTGCACACCTATATGGATGTATTTAAATGGATAGAAATCTGCATTTCATTCCTCTTTGTCAAACTTGAACTGACAATCCTTTTTAATCAGAACTTCTGTCGACGAAACACATTTCAACGCAAGGGTTTAATGACTTCGGAAAAAAGGAACGTATTTACAGATTACTCAAATAAGGCTCTTGTTCCTTTTGTGAGGAATATTCAAATCCTAACATTACTCAACAGATTAAACTGAAGTTCAATTCTTTGGGCCTCAGACTTGCTAAATCTCCTATGTTTTCAAAACTGTTGGTTGTATATTATATTGTGAGATATTTTATTCCAAATAAATTTGTAACGGCAGTACTGACAATTATTTTCCCTTTCAAATTTTTTTAATCATTCAAATCCTATAACTAATTTGTTGCAAGTCTCTGGATAGTTTGCGAATATTCAAAGCTAATTACTTTGAACTTAAGATTTCTTTTGGCAGAGGAGTTGAAATGGTGAAGAACGTAGAAAGCGAACTCGAACTCTGGACCTTCGTCAAGAGGTAGGTACATACTACGCTCATTATAGTACACTGATGAGCATTCCCTGAAGCGCGAGTGTTAGGGTTAAATTTATTAGGGGAAGTAATACAAATGAATAGGTACTTCACTAGAAGATTGGTAAAATATTGAAAGCCATGAAAAACTGCAAAGGTGCTCGAGAGATGCAAGTGTTTTTGTTATAGTTGAATCACCTATCATTTTCATAGCTTTTTCTTGGATTCTAAGTAGTATTTCGTACATTTTCACTTGCGACTTATAGGTACTAATTATAAGGCAAAATAAATCGAAAATCGGAAAAAGTGGGTCTCGGAATTCTGACTGTCTGTTTGACTACGGTCTAATCAGCTCAGCCGATTTTCTTTAAACTTGATAGATTTCATTTCCTATTTTTTCCCGCCACATTTGTTTCTTTTTTTTTAACACCAAAAATAACGGTACCTGCCATACGATTTTTTTTCGAATTTTTATACATATGTTTTGTTATCGAAAACTGTTCGACAGATTTAAAAAAAAAAGTCCAAAAATTTTATTTAGCTAATGGTTGAAAAAAAATTTCCGAAAAATGTGTATTAATGGAAATATTGGAACCATTTCTTTTTTTGTTTTTCATTTTCTCAAAAAACGGCTAAGCCGATTTTGATCAATTTTTTTTGCAATAAATCTTCCTAAAAGTTTTAATATTATTAGAATTGAAATTTTCAATTTCTTTTTTTTTTGGATTTTTAAAAATATTTTCAAAATTTTGTTTCAAAACTCAATATTTCGAAAACGCCGTGCTTGATTGTTTTTTAATCTTAACAAATAATATTTTCTTTAAACATTCTACAAGATGTGAGAAAAATAATTTTATTTTACCTAAAAATAATAGTACCTACCATACAAATGTTAAAAAATGTGTTTCAAAAATCGTATTTAGCTCGAAAACGGCTCTTTTAATTTTGATACGTTTTTTTTTCTTTGGATTAATTCTTACTGTCTACAATTTCATAAAAAAAAATTGAAATTAAGATATTACAGACTCTTCCTACCTTTGGTGTGGATTTTGTATTGAAGTGTTAAAATTTTGAGTTTTTATATAAATACAGCAAACCAAAAACCTCCGGAAAAAATCAATTTTGATTTCTGTAAATCATATCAACTGTTAAAAAAAATTGGTACAATTATTATTTTTTCATAAAAACTCATTTTCTTAACATGTTTTTTTATTTTAATAGTAGAAGTAGTAAGTAGTAAAAGTGTGATTTTATTGAACAAAAAAAAATTGTTAAAAAACATGTTTACAAAAATTCACAGTTATTTTAATATTATTTTAAATGTTTAAAATATGAGTTTTTATTAGATTATCAATTATTCTTAACAACATATTAACAATTAACGCTTTTTAAAGTAAGTTATTATAAAGTTTTAAGAATGTAACCGTTAGTGAAGACATTTATAATTATTTTTCTCTAAATAGGCTTTTTGAAGTCGGTGATGTGGCATTGACTCAAGATTTTGGCATTTTTCTTCGGTAATAAAATGCCATTCCCTTTGAACAGAATCCCACAATCGGTTCTAATTCAATTCAGATAAATTCATAAGTTCTTAATCGGGTTGAGATCTGGGGATTTATTTGCCCATGAAACAATTTAAAAGTTTTTTCTTTCGATACCAATCTTCCACCAAAACCAAACCTATGTTTCGGATCGTTATTCTGCTGAAAGTTCCATTTGAGGGGTATATTGCCTTCGGAAAATAGAACCATGACCGACGATAATATTTTCTCCTCCGTGTTAAATCGTTCGCTGGGTGTTAAGAGGGTGATAGTCCTTTTCTTTTAGTTGCCTTAAATTACTTTTTTTTATATAATCTATGATGATTACCCTTTAAATGTTATTTATTATTATTGTTACCTTTCAATGGAAATGTTTCGGGAACCTGACCTTACCTAATCTTTTGTTTTTCTATAATTGGAAGATTTTATGAATTTTAAAATCTTCAAACCTTTATAAAGCTTGGTTCTGGGAATATCGCCATCAGTAACACAATTATTAGCATTGGGTCGAAATTCAGTTTAATTCACTTCCTATACAAATATTTCAAAAACAAGACCTCGGAAAAGCTTTTGATTTTTATGTTGGTTCAAAACAAGACGTATCAAACTATCGATTGATAAGCATTATCTTTGATGCCCAAGCATTTTGAAAAAATAGTTTGTAAGATACTTTTCGTTCTATTCATAGAAATAACATCCACATCTTATCACGGCTGTTTGCCTGGAAGATCAACATTTATAATTCTTACCACATTTTCTAAATTTGTTTTGAGGAATATTGAAAAAGGATAACAAGCGGACGTTATATACACAGATACCGCTTAGGCTTTTGACAGAGTTGATCACTTATTCGACGGACCAAATTTTTACATGATCAAAAATCAAGGCAAAAAATACTGCAATGTCCCAAAGGCAGTAAGAATTTTTGGTCATTTGTAAAAAATATGAGGAATTCTTCCTCTTCCTCGGTTCCTACGCTTGTTGTCAATGACACTCCTTTCGTTAGCTCTATTGATAAAGCTAACTTGTTTGTAAGGCAGTTCGCCGCAAATTCCACCTTGCCGGATAGTGTCATGACTCCCCCAATTCTTGATCGCGTTAGTGATTCTATGGGACAAATCTTTTTTCGCACTCGTACCGTGGCATGAGTCCTGAAAGATCTCAACATTCATAAATCCGATTGGTCCGGATGGTATCCCCGCTATTATTTTGAAGAGGTGTTCTTCCACGCTAGCAAAACCCCTGCGTAAGCTTTTCCATCTGTCCTATTCTTCAGGGCTCGTTCCGAATAGTTGGAAAACTGCATTTGTTCAGCCAATTCCCAAAAAAGGCGAATCTTCTTCTCCCTCTAATTATCGACCGATCGCACTAACGTCCCTTCTTTCCAAGGTCATGGAAACGCTGATTAATTATCAGCTTAAGAAATATCTTGAGGAACGAAAGCTTCTTAATGACCGGCAGTATGGCTTTCGTAGCAATAGGTCCACAGGTGATTTGATGGTTTATCTAACCGAAAAGTGGAACAAATCTTTACATTGTTTCGGAGAAAGTAAGATTATTGCACTTAATATTTCAAAGGCATTTGATAAAGTCTGGCATCTTGCTCTTTTATCGAAAATGCGTGCTTTCGGGATCGACGAATCCCTACTTTTTTGGATTAGAAATTTTCTTTCGAACCGTTCAATACAAGTTGTACTAAACGGATAAATGCTGGTGTGCCCCAGGGCTCCGTTTTGTCCCCAACCCTCTTCCTCATTTTTATTAATGATCTCCTGTCTGTAACTTCTAATCCAATTAATTGTTTCGCTGACGATAGTACTCTTAGCTTTTCATATTCGTTTTCAGACTCACATCCCTCCTCTTCGGATGTGCAACTGCAACGACAAAATATGATAAGCACATTAAATTACGACCTAAACAGCATTGTGCAATGGGGAATAAGAAACCGTGTCGAATTTAATGCTTCAAAAACTCAATGCTGTCTTGTATCGTTAAAGCGTGATATACCCCCCTTGCCACTATCTATGAGTGGCACTTGCATCAATGAAACTGAACATCTCGATATTCTCGGTATGTGCATCACGAACCACCTCTTGTGGAACACTCACATACGCGATGTTGCCAAAAATGCCGCAAGATGTTTGGGTTTTCTGAGACGGTGCAAGAAATTTTTCTCTCCTTCTGATCTGGCTACAATCTATAAAACCTATATACGTCCAAAACTTGAGTATAACTCCCATCTATGGGCTGGTGCTCCAGTATATTTAAGTCTCTTGGACAGTATTCAAAGAAGAGCTTTTAAAATGATTGGTGATAATAACATCATTGACTCATTTACGTCACTCCAACATCGTCGTAATGTTTCTTGCCTCACCCTTTTTTACCGTTATTTTAACGGACTATGCTCTAGTGAAATAGCCAGCTGCATTCCTCCCCTTAAACAATTGAATCGTAATACTCGCACTTCTAGGAATGCCCATCAGTTTACCCTTGAGGCCAACTTCGGCCGTACGGTGAAGTACAGAGATTCGTTCTTCAGCCGTACTACGCGAATGTGGAATTCTTTGCCACGATCTGTCTTTCCCAGTCATTGGAATGTTCAAGAATTCAAAACCAATGTACACCGACACCTCCTATCTAACCCTTACCTTTTTTCTTAATGCTCACACTGTGTCTCTGGCATATTAAGGGTATACAAACCCCTTGAGTGTGCGCCGATTATAAAAACAAAAAAAAAAAACAAAAAAAAAAACAAAAAAAAAAACAAAAAAAAAAAACTAGGAATTAATTCAAATATGCAGCCAACTAAGCTTATTCCTAGCATGTTCCTATCTCACTGATCGCACTCTGTTCGTTCGTATTGAGGAAAGTACTTCAAACCCATCAATTACGTTATTATCTGGACTTCCACGGGGAAGTCATCTTGGACCGTTTTTGTTCAGTATATTTATAAATGACTTGCCAAATATTCTCTTGAACACATTGTGCCTTATGTTTGCTGACGATTTAAAACTTTTATTAAAGTTCGGACGAATCGGTTTTCTCTCAATTTTTCTTTTCGAATTAAACCGTAAGTGGCACAATTTAACTAATTACAGTATATCTAGAAAGATTTGGCTCACCTAAAACAAATTCCGAACACTTGATTTGATATGAAGACCAAGGCAATACATAGCCTGGATCATAGCCAATAGGAGAGCACGCAACGAAGCTAGGCATTCCAAACAACACTCACTGTCGTAGCGGGAAAAGGAAACAGTCCTTCATTTCCTCTGCAAATACTCTGCCCTGTTCAAATTTAGAGCACAATCATTAGGAAGGGCATTTTTGACGACAAAGACGAACTTTCGGAAATGAAGATTAAAGACTTGATTTTTTTTTTCAACGCGACAAAATAGCTCTAGAACGAACTTCAGTTAATTCTGTCCCGTGCTCTCCGTTTGACTATTTGAGATACCGAGCTTGCGGACTGAGGGCTTTTCCCGAACTTTACTGTACGGAGGACCGGATCATCACTCAACTGGATTAGCTACAGTTTCAGCACGAGTCAACTAGCTGTCTAGGTTGGCACAGTCTAGATGCTGTCGGATGAGTGTCCGATTTAATTTCCGGATAATTGTGCAAAAGCAAACACACAATGAGAGATTTCATAAGCTACTAGATCCTTTCATATTTTTGAACTTTATCCAAACTGAATGCCTCCGTGAGAATGCCCACAATTTCTCATATAAATTCCATCCACAGGGTCAAACTAGTCATGTATCAAAATAGCGCACTTCAGCGCTAATTGGACCATAGGGCTAGACTGCCGGTGATCGCCATTTATATCTATTATCTACCTACCTACCCTAGAGTAGTATTGCTAAATACGCCAACTTAAGATATCTTATGAGATTCTGATCCATTTGTTGTAAAACTGCCAATAAGTTAGGTCAAAGAAACATTTCTTTTATGTTTCCGTCACTTCTTTTCAGGAATTTCATTACCTTGAGAGCAGTGCATACCAACTAAGAGAAATACCCTTGGCGAAAAAATTGATTTCAATGACAAATTTGCAAACCTATGTAGGCAACCTTGGCTGTGATGCCATTCAAGCTTTAAATAAAATTGCATAGGCCAGTGTTGTCTTATCGTATTCTTACTTGCCTAATACCGTTTGTTTTATGCATTCCATCAGCATTCGTGCATTCTGTAGTTTTCTGTAACAAATTATGCATTCATAATGAAATCAAGCTCGAGGTTTTGATTAAAATTCAAAATACGATGATATAGGGAAGAGGAAAAAAGTGGGTATCGCAAGTCTGTCCTGTGTTTCTCTTCTGTAAGTCCAAAAATATCGGTACAAATATTCTTAAAGACAGTCTTATTTTCAATTAGTTTTACTAACATTTTAATAACATAAATTGCACGACTGGATCGCACTTATTTATAAGTATGTACTTTAAATTTAAAAATGAAAAAATGTATAATTAAAAACATGTATGTAGTATATGGTAACGTAGGTAACGTAGTCTGGTGGAATGCATTAGACAAACTTACAAACCTTAAAATCATGACCAAGGTACAGATAATGGCATGTATTGGAATCACTGGGGCAATGAGATCCACCCCCACAGCGGATCTGGAAGCTAAACTTAACCTAAAACCCCTAGATCTATTTATACAAGAATCGGCAGCCAATAGCGCACTTCGACTCAGCCAAACTGGTAGCTGGAGACTTAGTGCTACACGTTATGACCATATTCTGTATGTAGAATAATACACAGGAAATAGGGTATGTACTGACTACATAACACCCTGCTTAGACTTTTAGAAGGCGGTCAAAATCACCTTTCCTAGCAGAGAGGACTGGCAAATCAACGAGCCATCAACCTGCGAATCGATGATAGCAATATATACCGACAGACGGTTCCAAGATGGAAACTGGTGTTGGTGCAGAGTTCTTTTCAGAAACTCTTGGGACTAGCCAGCTCATTCAGACTTCCTGATTGCAGCAGTGCCTTTCAATCTGAGGTCCTGCCAGTGACAAAAGCTGTTAGACAAGTCTCAATGATGGCAATACCACAAGTTGATATCACCTTTCTTACTGATAGCCAAGCGGCAATAGAACCGATTTCTGCCATTGAAATCAAATCGAAGCTTTTAACTTGCTGTCGCGAAAAGCTAGGGGTTCTTGGTACACGGCACAACATTAGGCTCTTTTGGGTTCCTGGTCACAGTGGTGTCCCAGGTAATGAAAGTGCTGACGAGCTGGCAAGAATAAAATCAACACTCGATCTTAATCAAGCAGACACAACAGTTCAAGCCCCAACCTGTAATCTTAAAGCGGTAATCGAGAGTAAGGTTCTAGTTATAACAAACAAGAGGTGGAGCTCGCTCGATTCCTGTCTTACAACTAGAAAAATATAGCCTAGTTTCAGCAAACAAAAGACCGACGTTATCACATATCACCCAACTGAGTTAAAAGTCTCTTTCTCTTCTCGTGAGCATCATCAGCAACTCGGTTACCACAAGAAAAAGATGAAACTCAGTGTGGACGACTTATGCAGAGGATGCGGTGACGAGGAGATATACTACCTCATTACATGTGTCACAGCCCTGCGGTATATCATCTGAGAAATAGACACCTATAGGAAGACACTTCTTCAACTACTTGGAGGAGCTCTCTGACATTCCAAGCAAAATCATATTATAATTTATAAACGATCACCAAATGGCTTGAGAATTCCTAAACTCTGAAAATCTTCAATACATGCGTCAAGAGTACAAAAAAAATTAATTTTTTTTAAATTTTGGAGGTTTGGCTGAATTATAGAGGGCGCAAACGTCGACTCATCAAAAAATACATGGTCCCATGGCGGACAGTTAATCTCCGGATCTACTGAATCGATTTTCAAAAAACTTGATTCAACTTGATTGTTCTTATGTTTTCTAGAACAATTTACCACAATTTGACCAAAAAAGTATGAACACAAAAAATGGCGACCTAAAAATGGCCAAAAAAAAATTCAAAAAAAATTTTTTTTTTTAAAGCTCGATATTTTTTCTTTGTTTTGACTTTTTAAACAAATTGTGGTAAATTGTTTCGTAAGAAACCTTCCTTTAAATAACCCAATTTGTTGTTTTTTTTGTTTCAGTCTAACCAATTCTGAGATTAACTATCCGCCATGGGACCATGTATTTTTTGATGAGTCGACGTTTGCGCCTTCTATAATTCAGCCAAAATTCCAAAATTTAAAAAAAAATTATTTTTTTTTGTACTCTTGACGCCTGTATTCATTATTTAAAAAAAATTTATGTTATTAACTAATAAGGTTTCCGAGAAAAAATTCCCAAAAATCAAGCGTTTTTTTGGCATTCTAGACCGTACTAGCCTTAATCAAATACTGATTAAACAAACGAACATTTACAACAAACACTGACATATCAGACTTATCTACAAGACTCATTGCAAGGAGCCACCATGCTCCGACGGGTCTGGTGGGGAAATGATTTTTCAAGTGGGGTTAAAGGAAAGGACCACGCCGTTAGAAGGCGTCTAGCTCTCCTTAGCCAGGTGATTATGTGACGATAGACATTTCTTCAATGAGTTAGAAGTACTCTCCGACATTTCAGGCAATAGCCTGCTGTAACCCATCAACATCCTTAACGGGCTTAATCGACATAGTAGGATCTACACTGATCTGAGTGTGACGGTAACAAGATTAACTGTCAGTTCACTAACCTAACCTTATCTAACCTCAACAAATGCATAACTTAAAATATAGTACCTATATAGCGCAAGTATAAATGCTTTCAGGAAAGACTCTTACGGCTGAAAAAAATTTGGAAAACTCCTGAAGAACAATTTTCGGATTTCAGTTGGCTCAAAAACGATATCACTAATATATATCATTTTTTTAATGGAGAAACTTATAGATAGTTTAACAGCCTTATTTATCATTTTCCACTAATACTGGGTTCAACCTCGGAATAGTTAAACCAAGCCGAAGCACTTACTTCGGGCTTACGCCACGTCAACAAATCCTTATTTATAATATATTTTCTCAGCCGTATTAGCTACGCCTTCCTTATGTCAAATATACTGGGAAAAAAAGTCACCAATCTAAAACTCTGGTTATTATACACGTGAAGCAAACCCCAGCTGATTTCCATTATTATTCATTTTATTGTCATTGTATGCATATTGTAAATTGGATACATTTAAAATTGGATTGTATAAAGTTCAAATCTAATAAATGAATGTGCCAACCACATTGCGTTTCGAATACCGTACTACAACTGTTAGAGCGTTTGGAAAATATAAATATTAAATTTGTAAGAAAGTACATTTTAATCAATAAAGTGATAAATGCGGCCCTGATTTATTTCGGGCATACAAAATGAAATGGCAATCTATTAAACTTCAATTAGTATCTTGCTCTAACTCTCGAAGTTGGTATTTGTGCTTGATGTCCTCGTTTTTCACCCTGCTCACATGCATGGATATACTCAAGTGTATATCAACAGTAGGTAAATTGGAATTTACTACATACGAGTACATCTGCCAGTCGCCTTTTATGGGTTGGTTGGTGTACTCGGTGAGTTACGGTACGACAAACGAAGGAGGCCTTCTCGCAAAAATATCCTCATGCCAATGTGAGTTTTACTGAATGTGATCTGTACAGGTCTTTCTAATTGGACTATAAACATTCCCATGAACCAACAATTAAGTGTTTCGAACACCATTATCCTGTGAGAGGATGTGAATTGTGCGGCATTGCTGAAACTTATTTGTTCCGGCTGGCCGATGGAAAATGTCGAGAAGCACGGTCGGTTATACTCATATACCAATTCGGACAATGGACAATGGTTGTCTCTAACCAAACACACAACAAGTAAGTACACACATAAATAAATACAAAAAAAAAAAACTCACCTCCAACGTCCACCATAACAACAACACTGGCCATAGTAAATGTATTTTAATTTATTTGTGTGATTCAAACTAAAGTGCGAATATTTATTCGGCCGTTACATCCTGTTTTGATATTATCCAATGTGAGTGTGTCGTAAGTGTCGGTATTTCAACACGTATATGAAACAAACTGATTGATTGATTGATTGCATAGTAATAGTGGTACTCCTAGAGGGATGTAGGACGTTTTTGTACAACCATATACATACATATTTACAGGAGTATAAACTTTATCGAGATCTGTATTGGAAACAGGAAGTAACTTCGCCGTGATGGAGATTTAATTAGTTTTTTTTTTTACTTCCAAACAATAAATCTGTGGAATAATTTAGGTCGTCCATAAGAAGTGCCAAATCGTGTCCATTCACCACAGAATATATGAGAGAAAATAAAAACGAACTTTTGTGGTGTTTACTTTTTGGAACTTTGTTCTTTGGCTAAAAAGTTAAGTATAATTGACGCAATGTTTCGTTCACAATTAGTGTAGGCCTACTATAATAATGATATAAATTTATATTAACTTTGACAGATGTGCTTTTATATATTTGGAGTTTAAAGATCTGACAGTATACAAATATATATAGGTATACACTTTCAAGACAGGCGTTGTCACCGAATAGCTTCCAAAAGACAAAAAGGCAAAGGACACTTTTTAAAGTGGCTATACAGTTTGCCTACTTAACTTTTTTAGAATTATTAAGCTGCCAGAGGAGAAAAGTTACAAGGCCCTTATTCTTAAGCAATCGGATGTAACATTGAGATTCTCAATCATTATAATCCAAAAAAAAAAAACAATTTAATGCACAACTTCTGCCCCATACAGAATCCTAGCCCCCAAGACTGTCCAGATTATGAGTAATGGCGAATTTTTAGTAGCTTCAGAAAATAAAAAACAAAAAGAGAGAAAAAACTCACCCAACTGTTCATCTTTATTATGTATCTATGAATCTACAGTGGAGCCAGATAACTTACTGGCTTCACAGTGGCGCTCTGAGTTAAACTATAATAATTTACTACTATTCCCTGTTTTTATTTTTTACCATAAAGAAACTTGGTTCCTATATCACTTTTTATTGAAATAAATTTAACTTAAAAAATACATCCACTTTTTTAAAAATACCTTAAACTACTTAGAATTAGTTAAATATACTTAAAAAAAAAAACAGCTAAATTATCATGTTTTTTTCTTATTTCAATTTTGTTTTTATGTGTCACCCCAACTATTCCTGCTTGAAACTACAGGGTAGGGCAGAAGTAACGTTATGATTTATTTAATGAATATCATTAAATTTTAATAAATTTAGATTATGGCTTGCAAATATGTTCACATTATGTTTTAAAAATAAATGCGTGAAATTTTAAACGGCCTAGTGTTAAGGTATTAGTATGATACTACTTAATAATTTGTTAAATTTAAAGAAGTTTACTATCTTTTTCTTCATTTTACACATTTTGTAACTAGCATCGTGCAGTGTCCGTTTTTTTAATAAATACTCTCTGAACACAACTTAGTAATGCCAGTTCGCACAGCAAACAAAGTAAAGAGACGTTTTTGACATTTTTAAATGCGAGACCCATTTTTTTAGTCTTCGCTATCATCGTAATGTCAACTTTGATGAAAATCTTAAGTTCGATTTTTTTACGAATGCATAACTCGCCTTATAGCAGTGGCGTGGCGTTCATATAACACGATTCCTATCGTCTTCCCTTATAGAAAATCCACAAATAACACAAACTACCAAATAAACATCGAATAAGTTTAAGTTATCCATTCTGCCTCTCGTTTGTATCTTATACTAGCCGATCCGTACACGCGTTGCTTCGCAAATTGTAACTACGAATATTTTCTTAGTATTAATATTAGCATATGAAAACATTTCTCAATGAGACTGAGCATATTTGCTACAATAATATTAATTTTAGTTTATATGTATAACATACCGTATCGAATTAGATTCTCTTTCACACTTGAAAAAAAAGAGCTTTTTCATGTTTGTGCATATTACTCGTATAAATATAACAATATAGAAAATAATAAAATTTATTTCAAATAAACGGGTTGACTACTTTCTGAGATCATTCAACCCAAACTTTAAAATCTTTCGCTTTTATAGAATAGTTCATGTGCACGGCACTGTAGTCAATTGGATGTCCTTTTTCGTCACCCAAAATGCTATTGAGTGTATTCAAGTAACTTAAAAAATAAAATGCACGACTGGCTCTTATGTAAAAGTACTTTGGAATTTAAAATACCCCCATTTTATAAATATAAAACATGGACAAATTTTTTTGACCAAAATATAGTCTATGTCCAATGTCCATAATATCTTTCCTATCCTTCTTTCTCTTCCGTAACTTCACGCCCACGCTGTGTTGAAACATTTAAAGGGTATTCATATTCCCTTGAGCGTGAGTAAATTATAAAAAAAAAAAAAACAAAAAAAAAAATCACACCCAATTTTTTTTATCAAAATCGTTAGAACCGTTTCGAGATAAATAAGATTATGCATTACGGGTGTATGGGGGGAACCGTTAGTTTTGGAGCTAAAAAAAAATTTCAAGTTCTCCTCTAGGGATTCACCGAAGACCCTTAACTACCGAGATTGAAGAACATAGGTCTAGTGGGTAAGGCTGTAGAGAGAGGTACAGACATACAGACGCACTGAAACATGTTTTTTGTGTACTAAATCGTCCTTAAAATTTTTATAAACAAAAATGATATGCAAGTTATCAGTATTCAATAAAATACATTTTATAACGTAATTTAAAAATTTATTTGTGTATCCGTTTTCTAGATATTGAATTTTCAAAAAAAAAATATATTATTTTTTTAAAAATCAAAACACTATTTTTTCGAAAAAAATTTTAGATTATATTTTTTCGAGTGTATAGAAGCTCACGCATAAAAATTTTGGTTAAAATCGTTAGAGCTGTTGATGAGAAATTCTTAAATCAAAAAAACCGTTCTATGACAGGTACCGTTAATAACATTTCCCCCCAAACATTTTTTTTTACCAAAATGTAGTCCGTGTCCATAATACTCGTATCATAATAAGTGAGATTATGCATTACTGGTGTTAGTTTTAGAGCTAAAAAAAAATTTCAATTTCTCCTCTAGGGAATCACCGAAGACCCTTAAGTACCGAGTTTGAAGAAAATAGCTCCAGTGGCTTAATCTCTAGATCGAGGTACAGACATACGGACATACAGGCATACAGACAAACAGACGGAATCGTCGGACCCACTTTATTCGTCTTCGCTATCATCGTAATGTCAACTTTGATCAAAATCTCGAGTTCCAGATGCAGAACTTGCCCTATAGTTAGTCTTAGTACCTATTACTAATAGGTACTCTATAACCTATATCGCAAGTAAAAAGAGCCTACACCCACATTGCTCAGGGATGTGACGATATAATTAGAGAAACACAAAAATGTGTGTGTGTCGGTTAGTTAGATAAACTATACAAATACAATACAGAAAAATTGAATATGTAGGTTAGGTAGGTAGGTAAATAAGAGAAAAAACGTAACTATTGAATGGAACAGATATTAAGAGAGAAAGAGCATGGGAAGAAAAGAAAATTAAAAATGTTGGAATGATAATGAAATGAAACAAAGCAGCGACCTTTCGATTGTGATGAAATCTAATTCCTGGATAAAATAAATTCAAAAAGTTTATAATTTTATAATTTGTTTTTATTTATTTCTCAGGTTGTATGTGTGTAACTAAGAAGTGATTTTGGGCTTAAATTTTGCGCAACAATATTGACTTAATGAAGCAATGCTAATATTTGTCGATTATTGTACAGGTTTTAAGATATGAGTGGTTGTATAAGTCAACTAATGAAAAAAAATGGACAAAAAATGTAAAATTAATAATATTTAAGTTTGACAAATTATTAATGAAAAAAAATAATAGCCATAAACACTCTTATAACAATATAAAAAATAAAAAAATTTATTTCAAATAAATCGGTTGACTACTTTCTGAAATCGTGCGTAACAAACTTTAAAATGGTTTCGCTTTTATATAATAAGTATAGAATCTTATATGTACCATTCCATAATCCACAACCAACATTAATCAAGAGAGTCACAAAAATACTCTGACTTAAATTCAATTACCGTCTTATTTATTTGTTATATCCCTTTCTTCCCTAAGCATTGGTTTTCGGATCCTCTTTGTTCAACATCCGCTTTTATATTCAAAAAAATAAGACGCTACATTCCGTCTTATAAAATTTTCGATGTATACCAGTACAGTAGGAGTTGGAATTATTTGTATTTTATTCTCCCTTTCGCAATTAGCATTGTATTTCAGTAGGAAGATAATACATTGCAGGAGTTCAGGTGCTCGCCTTTTTTCAACCTTGTGTAAGAAATAAGACGGTGTTCTTCGACTTATTTGGTTTTTTTTTCTTTAATATGTCATATATTATGTAAATATGTATAAATATGGCATGTGGGTATTGTTGATTCTTGATTTTGAATTTGATGTTGATTTGCATGCTAATGTAAAATGCGCGATTGATATTTTTGAAAATTTACTGTGATAATTTTGAATTATGAAATAAATCATGGTAGAATATATGACAATTTGTCAGCAGTGTAAATTTAGCATATCGCTACTCTGGACAAATAAAATGCATTTGCCTTTTTTTAATAGGAATTTAATTTTAGATTCAATTGGCATTCAATAAAAGACTGTGCTGTACAGGTTCAATAACTCCAAATAAATCTAGTGTTTTGTAAAGCCAATTTGAACTTAATTAAAAATAGTGAAAAGTAAGATGTTAAAGTGAAGATTTAATTCCTTTTATTATCCACTAACTAACAAAAATTAAACTTCTTAATTTTAGTGCAGTTCAAGATTTTGTCTTGGAAATGTCTTTGATAAATGTAGATTGCTGTTTAACAGATTACCCATCGGAGAAACCGAATAATTTTAGTAAGGATAGTTGATAGTTTATATTTTATCCTTTTTTCGTTTACACACCAGGGAATTCGATCCCAGATCCCTCTTTAAATATGGATTTAAAGATTTTGATCGCTGTCAAAGAAAAATAAATTTTTGTTGGGTGTTTAGGAACGCAAAATCTGGCGAGGGATCAAAATCTTCACACAGAAATTGATTTCTTATGTGTAAAGGAAATCAACATATAAGTATCTACCTATGACACTTTAATGGAATCTATAACAACTACATATCCTCAAATTACTTATTCTTTTCATTCATGCTTCTACTACTTGTTATTATTTTAACTTTAACTAATTAAGCCAATATAAAACAGAGTTATTGAGCTATTCACTCACAATCAACAAATGTAAAACTCTTGTAATGTAAAGCTTTACAAAAAGCTCTTTTCATATGTCAAAATAAAAGCTCTTCAAGCGTATAAAAGAACCGCCACTAGCCTATGTAAAATCACAATCTCTTGCGACTTTGAACAGTTCGGATGATTACATCAGCCTCTGTAAATCCAAGAAATATTGTATAGTTTTAAATTCTAAAAATTTAATCTTTTGCAAATAAAACGGCACTTGCCAACAAAATTAAAATTTTAAATCAAGTCGTTTATGTTTTATTGTCCTTCCCTTGCGAATGATATAGATAGCTCTGTGTGTGCTACCTCACTCCCACTCATACTCTCATCGCTCTATAAATCCTATTTAGAGTTGTGTATTGTGTTATAGGGCAACGATATTCAAAATGACTTGATACATAGTATCGCGGCTGTTATTAAATCTGAAATTAAAACAGAAATCATAGAAGCTCGGTTCGTGTCGATTATGATCGGCGAAACATCAGATTTGAGTCATACAGGACAACTGAGTGCCATATTTCAGTTCTTGTCAGAGAATGGAATACAAGAAAGATATCTTTTATTTTTTGACGCTAGGGCGAGTCTTAATGCAGATGAGTTGTCCCATCATATATTTAATATTCTTGACACATATGATTGCAAGGAAAAGTTAATAGAAAATTCTTAGGAAGGTGCCGCAGTTATGTCCAACGAAGGGGATGGTGTCTAAAAGGAGGTTCTTTTTCATTATGTTTTAAGCTCATTGTTGATTGAAATATTAATGTCTTGAAGTATATATAATATAGCTATACATTTTTTGCTAAGTCAATGTGGAATGCATTTGTAGATACCATATGCCTACAAAAAATGTTGTTTTTAAGGTTCTAAGATTTTTTTTCACTTTTACAGGTGACAAAATTTTATAACGAGTTCCCATTTAAAATTATTAACGCCATATCACTTTTTATTGAGATAAATTAAAGTTAAAAAATACATCCACTTTTTTTAAAAATACCTTAAACTATACTTTGAATTAGTTAAATATACTTAAATAAATGCCCGAATGGATCGCACGAACTTGCTCCAATGTAATAGACTAGGAATTTAAAAAACCAATGTTATTAAAGAAAACTGTTCATAAGGCTAGTCGCGCACTGGCAACCATGATCGAAATCAAATAGTTTAATCACCAGTTGAAAGAGAACCGCGCACTGGAAACTCTTTACTCACGCTCACACTCTTTTCTCTCTTGCACTTATAGAAAACAGCTCAACTGTTGCGAAGGCAATCGTTTAGTTTGTGTCAAAACACAAACTTTTTGGTTGCTCGAATCGAGTTGTTCTAAGTGCGCGGTGTCCCATATAAGCCCATATGCTTCATTTTAGCAACCAAACAGTTGCGAAACTAAAAGTTGAATGTGCGCGCCTGGCCTAAGGATAAAACAATTTTTTTTTTAAATTCTTTTAGTAGTAAGAGATAAAAACAGAATATTTTGTAAATATGAATTTATGCAAGAACAAAAATTATAAGTCGGTGTAGTGGTTCCTATATATGTATTAAAGCTTTTAGCTGAGAAAACATACTTACAAGCACTATTAAGGAGCTCAAAAGTGCTCTCAAACTCAATGAATAAGCTGGAAGTGAGCTCCATGTTTGATCTAAAGGCGCATCAAGAGCATGTTTTTGAATAAACGAGCCTTAAGAATTGCTCCGAAAGAGCTTTTCATAAGCATTTATACAGCTGAAAATGTTTCTTGGGATGTGACCCAGATTTATTAAATTATTTTATTGAAAGATCCAAAACGACTGAAATCTGTACTTTCGTCCTAATTGAGCACTTTATGTTTTCTTTCCCTTAGATATACTCTTCTACTACTACATATTTATGTAAAATAAACCGAACTCAAAAATTTTTGCAACAACGACATACAGATATCAGGAAGTAAATAAATCAACACAATAGAGTCCATTACATGAAAGAAAGTAAAAATGAAAACATTTTTTTTTACTTTTGCCATAAAAATTCCATTCAAAGCAAAAAATTAACATAATCAGATACCACATTCATATATGTATGTATAAAATGATTTGATTTATTATAACGAAATTTTCGTCCTCATGGACAAAAAGTTGTATATTCATTTCAGTTTTTTATAGATTCATATCAGAGTATTGAATCATTAGAAATTCATAGCATCATCAAAAAGTTTCTTTGCCTAAATTTTTGCAAATTTAATTAGTTTAGTGTTCACATGTTCGATTTAATCAATTTAATATATTAATTAAAAATAAAAGGAATCAGACAGGGAACTCCAGCTATCAAGCTTTTTTTAGGTTTGTAAGGTATGTTTTCGACTTTTGTACATACGGACATGTAATATTAAATTATGTACATCGAATTTCTTTCAAAGTTCAACTTTTTTTTTAATTTAAGGGATCCGTATTTAAAGCAATTTAGAGAAGTAAAGTTTGGCACGTGCTCACGAAAATCGTTCAATGATCTTAAAGAAAATCATCCACCCTTAAAACTGTTTCCATCAACCATCCACAGTTCACTGCGATGTCCTTTTCCTTTGAGGAGCACCATAAAAGAGCAACCCTTTTATTTCTCGTTTACTAAGTGGAAAAAATCATCCATAAACGCAAAGGGTTTGATTTTAAATAAAATAAAAATAAGAAAAAAATATCCAAACAGAAGTAAGAAAATCATAAAGCAATCCAATTGTCATGTTGTTTTTTTCTATATCCTTTTGGGTTTTATGCGTGTCTTGTTTTAAGGAACCCTTGAGACGTAATGATCCTTTAGCATATTTTAAACCCATACATGACATCATTTTTGCTATGATGATGATGATGAGATGAACAATAAAATATCTTTGAACAATGTGCGAATAAATGAATGATTTTCAAGAACAATGTAAAGTCTGCTTCAAACGTTGTTGTTGTTGCTAGATTTTGAGCCCTCTAGGCTCTCATACAGGGACAAAAAAAATCACTACTTCTGCTTAAGCCAAACAAAAAAGTGGGCACATAATATAAAAAATTAAATAATAAGGGGGCCTTTGTGAACGAAATATGTTTGAATCCTTCAACCTGTAGATAGACGACTGTGGCTAACAGTAATTGTTTCGTTTTCTTGTATTGTATCCATTGTAAGGGATTTTTTTTTTTAAAGAAAATGAATCTGCTATTGTTCCAGCGATATTGTCGTCCCTGTGACGTATATTCTTATTCAGGAACAAAGTCTTTGACTTGCGGCGTAAAATACTTGCACAAACAGTGTCCTGGAGAAAGGATGCAAACAATACGCTCAAACATGAGCACCTGCTTTAAGGACATAAAGGCATTGTTACACCTACACCTATCTACAATGATTGTTATTCTTATTAAAAGAATACTTGACTCGTGTAGTAATGCGCGCGATTTTTGAAAGTCAGTTCACGTTTTGTTGTTGTTGAACTTTTGCGAAGAAATTTAAAAAGTTCCATTTGCTTTTCAAAACCAGAGGGGCAACGAAGAAAAAAAAATAGTATCTCGTTTTTTATTTGACATTGATATTCTCTTCCTTTACCATCACTGTTGTTCTGAATTCCTTTTTTCAATATTTGTTTGTTATTCATCAAATGTCATAGTAAATTATTGATTTTATGCGACCAATATGGGGCAGCAGCAGCAAAAACGACAACAACAACAAACAGTTGCAGTGCACGATTCCCGAATGAGAATGACTAAATAAATTTCCTTGAAGCGCAATATTGAGATCGAGTCCATTTTTATTCCATCAGGACATTGTTGGGGACCAACTGTCTGTCCTCTATTTCACTCCAGATGAAAATTTATGTTATGGAGTTTGATTACATGTTTGTTAGAAAGGACGATACGTTGGAGTTGGAGATATTTTTTTGAAGGAGCAATGATTGTCGTGATATGGTAAATTCTATTGATGTTGATAGATATGTAATTTATTCAAACACCCAGTCAAAATTTTATGTTATTAGCACACATATGTACATTCCGAGTCATTTGATTGGCATATGTAAGTAGGTTTTCTCGCTACCATTGTTGATTTTAAGATAATGTGACTCATTTTGAATTCTACTTCAAGCGTTGTTAAACGATAAGATCAATCCATTGGGCTTACACTTCACAGTTGAACTTAGTTCGTCAAAACTGTGTTTTGTGTTTTTTGAAATGGTAAGTGATTTTTGTTTTCGTGGGGCTGAAAATAAATTTCTGTGATGTGCAAGCCCATTCACTTGAATACAGACAATCTGTTTCGGACCTATAGGTGAAATACAGATTGGTGCATAAACTGATCTTTCATAACTCCGCCTGCCATTACTCTTTTGCCATCACGGCCTTGTAATTTATGTTAGATCTGATATTTTAATACGAACTTTATGTAACTTCATATGGCTCAAATTTACTTTCCGCATGCACATAATTCATTATTGTTTCATTTATAGGAGTCCAAATCATTTATAGGAGTCCAAATATTGATAGAAATTCAACTTTAATTTGTACAATTAAAGCAAAACAAGCCCCTTCGAAAACCAGATACTGCTGGGCAAAACGTCCACACTTTCGATTTATTTACTTATTTTAACCCTGATAACCTTACAATAACCGTAAAGACTCATTTTGGCACTTCGGACCATTGTGTGATATCAGCCAATTTCTCGTGTCCCATTAATCCAGTTAAAGAGAAGCATGGGCAATACAAGGACGCAAACTGGGACGGTATGAATAACTTTGTTTGAATCTTTAACTGGTCACTATGTTCCTTCGATAGGAACGTTGATGCAATTAATAATTATTAAATTTTAAACACAAATTACCAGATTTCTCGCAGAAGTTGATACCACTAAAAGAAACTTCTTTAAATCTAATTTTGTCGAAATGAATGCTTACTTAAGTCAAACAGATTGGACTATCTTAAATAATTTAAATACAGAAAATTCGTTTACGGAGTTTTACAAAATTTTAAATCAAGCCATTGGCTCTTATAATCCAATTAAAAATTGTAAAACAAGCAAATATCCAAGTTGGTACTCACACTCTCTCATAAAATTATTTCAAGACAAAAATCGTGTTCATAAAAGATACAAACAATTTAACAGGGAAGATGATAAAAACACATTTAAATATTTGTGTAAGCAATGTAAAAAGGAATTGAAAGTTTGTTATAACAAATACCTATGTAGACAATACTGAAAAAAATCTTAAATCTAACACTAAATTTTTTTGGTCTTATACTAAACAAATAAAAGCAACAAACTCAATACCATCTGCAATGAAATTTGAAAATATTAATGTCTCTTCGCAACAACATATTTGCGAGTCATTTTCAAAATTCTTTCAAAACAATTATAATAACTCAGATACTACAAACAATGTAATTGCATATGAAAATAGTCTTGAAATTTGTAATACTTCTGTTAACAAGCCAACTATCACTGAAGAACTGTTATTATCTATTTTAAAAGCATTAGACGGAAATAAAAATTCGGGACCAGATGGTATTCCAAATATAATTTATAAAAATTGCGCAAATATTCTTGCTAAACCTATTTCCAATATATTTAACAAATCATTGCAAGAAGTATGGTTTCCTGATATTCTTAAAAAGGCATACGTAACACCAATTCACAAAAATGGTGCTATTTCAGACATCTGTAACTACAGACCAGTATGTATCTTAAATGTATTATCCCTAATCTTCGAAAAATGTTTAAATAAGATAATTTCATTTGATTTGAGAACATTAATAGTTCCTAATCAGCATGGGTTCGTGAAGGGACGGTCTACGGTCTCAAATTTGGCTTGTTTTACCCATGATGTTTCTAATGCTTTTAATAGCTCAAAACAAATTGACGTTATATACACTGATTTTTCGAAGGCATTTGATAAAATTAGTCATGTAACCATTTTAAAAAAGATGCGAAAAATAGGTTTTCATGATTACCTCATAGCTTGGTTTTCATCATATTTATACAACAGACCACACAAGGTAGTACTGAATAATATTTCATCTCTTCCCTTCTTCCCTAAGTCGGGAGTACCGCAAGGATCGGTGCTGGGTCCTCTTATTTTCACAATTTATATTAACGACATTTTAAATAACATATCCTCAAACGGTTTATTGTTTGCAGATGATTTAAAGCTATATAGGACCATTTCTTGTGTAAGAGACTGTATAAATCTACAAAGAGATTTAGATATTTTGTTAGATTGGTGTGAGAAAAACGCTCTCCCCCTGAACATAAATAAATGTAAAGTTATGTCTTTTAGCCGTCTGAGAGATCCTACAGATTTCAAATATTTGCTAGGTGCTACTGAGCTATCAAGAGTCTTTTAACATAAAGATTTAGGCGTAGTTTTTGACTCTAAACTCATATTTGATAAACACTATAACTATATAGTAAACTAGCCGCCCGTGCTCGCGTTGCTAACTACGAATATTTTTTTTTTTTAATTGTGAATCTAAACCATTCTCAGATCCCCTTGAACACACACAAAAAATTTCATCAAAATCGGTCCAGTCGTTTAAGAGAAGTTCAGTGACATACACACTCACAGAAGAATTATATATATTAAGATAAGGCTGTTAGGAACATTGGTTTTATTTTCCGAGTAGGAAAATACTTTAAAAACCCTGCAACATTCATAACATTATTTAACTCCCTAGTTCGCAGTTCTCTGGAATACGCCTCTTCTATCTGGAACCCTATTTATGCCACGTACTCAGATAAAATTGAAAACACCCAAAAAAGATTTACGAGATACCTTGAATATAAAATATTAGGACAGCATTCTACCTATAATGAAAGGCTAAACATATTCAAGATGATAACTTTGTTTCAGCGCAGGTGTCTTACAGACGAATTATTTCTATTTAATATAATCTGCGGAAAAATCGAATGTCAATACTTATTGAACAACATAAACATCCACTGCCCGGCTCGCCCAAATCGTAATAACGTAATAACATTTAAAATACCATTTCATCGTACTAATTTATTTCTTAAATCACCAATAATTAGAATTCAAAAATGTCATAATATTCTGTTTACATATTTTGATGTTTTGTGCTCCGAATACGTAAATTCCAAAAGTGTTTTGTTAAGAATTGTAACAGAAAGTGGTCCGTCATTCATCTCCATACCTAATTAAATTCAATATTAATTACATACTTCTTTTCTTCTTGAAATTGTTGTGTTTTTCTGTTGATTTTTGTTTTTGGTTTCTTGTTAATTATATTTTATTTTCACAAATCCCTTAATTTTTCTATTTTTTTTTTTGGGAAAAATTAAAATAAAACATGTTATCTCTATATTAATACTGAATTAAACAATTTAAGCTTGTAAAAGGTTATAGTAATGTAGTATTACGTTATTAGCTGTAAGTTTTTTAATTGAAATAAAAAAAAAAAAAAAAAACAAATTGCTGAAAAGATTACAAAAGGCGTACTTTATTCCTAACAAAATAAAGAGTATCAAACCTAAAGAAAAGTCTTGGATCGATAAAGGCTTTAAAGAAGCTGTTAGGTTAAGAGTAGTAAATTTCCACCCAAAATAAATTTCTGTCCCAAAGGCAGTAGAAATTTCTACTCATTTGTCGAGAACGTAAATCATTCAATGGGATAAGACTCGTACAGTTGGAACAGCCCTTCGAGATCTTGATATAATCAAATCTTCTGCTCCTGATGGTAGACCACATTCTTCTGAAGAGGTGGTAAAACCATTGCGTAAGCTTCTCCATCTCTCCTACTATTTAGGAATCTTCCCTAGATGATGGAAAACACAATTTATTCAGCCTGTTCTCAAAAATTTGACCCTCCTCCTACTGACCAATATCGTCCCTTCTTCCCAAAGTCATGGAATCGCTGATAAATCATCAACTCAAGAAATATCTCAAAGATCGAAAGCTTCTCTATGACCGGCAATACGGCTTTCGCAGCAATCGTTCCACTGCTGAACTGATGGCATATCTCACCGAAGAGTGGAACAGCTCGTAGAGAACCAGGACCGAGTGAATCACAACTTCTAACCAATCCTGCGTGCGAGTTACCAGAAATCGAGGAGATCTGAAATTTTCTGCCTATTTCGGCTAATGAGCAGCACATTTTGTGACAAGAGATCCTGAAATTTTTATATTTTACCGAGACTGATGATAAGCTAACAAGCATTTAAAAAATATGTCATAAAGAAAAATTGGTTTTATGTCGCTTTTAAAAGAAGACCTTAACCCGAATTGTAAAATTTAGGCTAATGTCGCATTATAAAAGTATGATGAACGGTGTCATGATATAAGGTCAAGTGATAAAAGGTCACTTTGAGAAAGCAACATAAGGCCTTATTTCAATTTTGCGAAGTATCTTTTGTCCAAATTAGTTTTGAGACATTAGATCAAATATGTAGACGAAGTTTAATTTTTAAAATACAGCTTATCAAACAATTATCTCTTGTAAAAATAAGACCAATTCGGTTATATATCGCTTTGAGTTCAAAAAGGGGTGCTAACAAACGTTCAAAAGAAACTTCTCAAAGAAAACAAAATTTTTCATAAAACAAATTGCAGGAGCAGCTATAGCCGCTTGAGTAGGAAGTGCGGGTTATATATGTACTACTCAAACTTTTCGCGAAATAGTAATGGACGGTGATTTGCACAGAATTAACAAGCTTCAAGAAGGTAAGGCAGACTGGAAACTCCAACTAATGGTGCTTCTGAACGCATCCGATGTTTTCGATGTGGTGACCGGAGAAATTATTGGACAACCAAGGTCAACTACAATTGGCCAACAAGCTATGTCACACATTGTGCATTGCGTATTCAATTCACCAAAGAGATGTGAGATAAGATACATTCAGGGTATGAACAGAAATCATCAACAAGTCTACACCATTTACAACAACAATTTTATTTATTAGTCTTTCTGTCGAATCTTCACAGGATTTAGCGTGTCATATATCCAAAGTCGAAGAAATGGCTCAGCGACTTAAAGAAGCTGGTGAAATAGTATCTGAATCAATGACTGTAACTTAAATTTTGATTACACTCCGGAATACTACAATCACTTCTCTAGCGCGTGGGAATCAACCATTGATGGAAAAAAGACGTTATCGAATCTAACAGCTAGGCTAGACAAGTGATTATATGGCGATTTACAAAGAGTGGTTTAAAAACTATAATCAGCTAAAATAACCAATATCAGTGCGTATAAGGGGCGGTCATCTGTTCTATGCACAAGGAAGAAGAGATAAAAATATTTTGGCATATGCCGAAAATACTTGATCCGCATGTATACTTAAGGATGTTTTATTTGTTCCAAGTCCTCGTTTTAATCTTTTCTCACAAAGAACAACATTTGATAAGGGCTTAACTTTGAAATTCCGATAACACTTCTTGCCAATTTTAATTTAAGAACACTGTCGTTGTAGTGGGAGAAAGGCGTGGTAAAATGTTCAAAATGAATTTCAAGGTCGAACGCGATTACGTGTCTCCGGAACATGCAGTTGTAAATTTATCTACAAGTGACAGCCTTAAATTTTGGCATTAAAGAATAAGACTCCATAACATTCCTCAAGTTTATCAAAAATTTTAACAAAATGAATATTCGAACTTGAGACTGCAAGATAAATATTTTTTTGTGGAGCATGTGTTTTTGGGAAACAACACCGTCTTCATTTTGGCAGGTGCAACACCCAGGAGAATTGATTCATTCAGATTTGTGCGACCCGATGGAAAAATTAAGTAGGTATAAGAAGTGTAAAATAATTTGTATTGGTTAAAAATCATTTCTCACACTATCGAAAAGTTAATTTTTTGGAAACGAAATTCTGAGCTTAAAAAAGTACTTTATGTATTCATTAAAAATGTGGAAATTAAAACAGGATTTCATAATTTTGTGTAAGAATAATACGAACTGTTAACGGTACAGAATAAGTAAACAAGGACGTAGCGGAAATTAAAAAAAAAAATAACACACGATTTTTTGTAAACTCACGCAATTATAAAAAAAATATCTTCAGTCGTTCAAAAGTGATGATTTTTGCAAACAAAAATGGAAATCGTGCCCACTGTGTGCCCTTTGTTCGGTGCCTGGGCTTCGGAGCGTTTGTAAGAGGACCCCAATTTTCAGCGAAACATCATCTTTAGCGGTGAGGCACATTTTTGAATGAATGGCTGTGCTAACAAGCAATATTTCTCAGAACTGTTTATCAATTAAATTTAAGGATGTTACAAGTTCGATTAAAAAGAATTTGTACTAAATTTTAAATTTTGTATGGCTTTATTAGTACAATTAGAACAATCAATTCCTTTAATTATGGAACATTACATCGTTCAAGTGCATGCCTCGGCTCGCTTCGTAGTAGCGCGTTCTGCCACTCCAAGCATACCGTACGACGACTGGGACCATGGGTTTTGTCCACTAGCATACATAGGTGCGGTGGGTGCTTCATTTCGTCCAAAACTTCTTTTCACAAAACTCGCTGTTTGGGCTGCACAGCACTCACTTTGGAAATAAGTTTTCAATATTTAAGCGTAAAGCGACTCATTTCGTTCCGCGAAGGTATGATACTGACTTTCTGTCAAGATTACCCAATCAATTTCAGAAACCATTAACGTATGTATCATAATAATAAAAGGTTTTCGAGGGAAGGGCTTAAATGAATAGAAAACATAGTTTTATTGACTTTTTTTCTTAGCGTCTGACTTCCCAAACGCAAAATTCAAGTTTAACATAATGACGTGCATGCAAAATGGTAGTAAACTTCGCGCTGGTTTTGAGCCGATGCACTGTGCGTCGATTGTATGGAGGTAGTGGAGAAAAATCTATTTTTCAAAAGTAAGGTAACTGTGCACAAAAAAAATTGGTTGGTAAATGCAACATAAATAAGGGATTTTTATGATAGTATCAATATTCTGGTCATTTCAGAAGTACGCCCACTGCCACGCCCACCTTTGCTATCAACTTCTTTTACGTTAAACTTAAACTTCTCGTACGATATTGAAAAAAATTGTCCAGAATTGATGTGTATGATAAAAAAAACTAATTTGAATCGAAATCCACTTTCCGCCAAGCCCACAATTGTATTTTTATTAGTTAGAAGCGAAACAGTTCAAAAATTTTATGATTTTGACATTATATAAAAGTTGTAATATTTTAAAGATTGGTAGGAAAGTAGAAAGTATAGCATAGAAGAGGTTGAGAAGGCTATATGCCGGCTTAAACAGAACAAAGCCCCGGGAGCCGATGGCATACCAGCCGAATTATTCCATCACGGCGGGCCAGCCTTACGTCAAGCAATTCATGATATTATAGTACACGTATGGGAACAGGAAGAAATGCCAGAAGACTGGCGAAAAGGTTTAATATGCCCCATACATAAGAAGGGAGATGTCACAACGTGCAGCAATTATAGAGGTATCACGTTGTTGAGTACCGCCTATAAGATACTCTCTTCTATCCTAAAACTGTTATCGGACAATATCAGTGTGGTTTCATTCCAGGCAAATCAACAACTGATCAGATCTTTACAATTAGGCAGCCGATGGAAAAATGTCTAGAATTTAACATCCCAACATACCATCTGTTTATATTTTTTAAGGCCGCCTATGATAGCATAGCCAGGGTAGAACTTTACAAAGCCATGAGAGAATTCGGCATCCCAAATAAATTGACACGACTATGTAGGTTGACCATGACCAACGTGACAAGCCAAGTAAAAATAGCCGGATTGCTATCCAGACCAATCAACATCTTTAATGGACTCCGACAAGAGGACGGTTTGGCCCTGCCTCCTCTTCAACCTGGCGTCGGAGAAAGCAATCCGTGACTCTGGCACGGCAACAAGAGGGACCATCGTCAACAGGTCCAGCCAGTTACCGGCTTACGCAGACGACATCGACATCGACATCATCGGAAGAACCGAACAATCTGTACAAGATCCCTTCATCCAGATCGAGCAGGCGGCACAAAATCTGGGCTGCACATTAGTGAAGGTAAAACAAAGTACATGGTGGCATCGAATGCGAGAGGAACGATTGGTCAAACAATCAAGGTAGCGGAGCACGAATTTGAAGTGGTGCAATGCTTTAAATACCTTGTGTCAATAGTAGCAGCCGATAACAATATAGAAGAAGAAATACGCGGGCGGCTTCTCAAAGCTCTTCACATCCAGAAATCTCACCATAACTTCAAAACTGCTGCTGTACAGGACCATGGTCCTGCCAGCACTCACATATGGATCCGAGACTTGGGTGCTTAGCAAAAGGCACTCCGACCTCTTAGCTGCGTTCGAGAGAAAAATCTTAAGGAGAATTGTTGGCCCCATATGTGAGGAAGGACGATTCCGGAGACGGTACAATCATGAACTGTACGCAATTTACCTAGAAGCAGATATCGTGACAAAAATTAAGCTCGGTACACTCCGGTGGGCAGGGCACCTAGCTCGCATGAGCGAAGAGGAACCTGCTCGGAAAGTTCTTTGTGGTACATTCTATGGTAGACGAGAGCGTGGTAGACCATGCTTGCGCTAGAGAGATGGCGTAGACCAGGACGCCCGAAGCCTTGGGGTGCCCAACTGGATGGCGTCGGCTAGAGACCGGGATAGGTGGAGAGACTTGTTGAAAGAGGCCAGGACCGGAACCCGGTTGTAGAGCCGATGATGATGAGGAAAGTATACATTTTTTCAAAGCACAACAACCACAAAATATATCGGCATAAAAGACTTAGCAAAATATAATGAATGTTTGTATTATTGACAAAAATATTATTCATAAAAAAGTAATAACAAAAGGAAAAACTAAAAAATATACAATTACGAAGAAAGATCACTATGCGAATCTCCAAGAGTAAGTGAGGAAGATCTAGAATCTGCTTTCCTTAAATTCAAAATAAAATGATCAGACTTTAAAAGTAATGTTGTCAAGACGTGTTTGTATTAATTCGGGATGATTTTCTTGTGTGAGAAAAGCCTCTAGTGCTTCTTCAGAAAGCTGTCTTATAGATATTTGAAAAGATGAAATTATATCTGGACCATGGATCAGAAGCTTATGGACACTTATAGTACCAAATGTAGAGCTCAAGATATTTTGCTTTAACTTCAGCCAGCAGTTCAAAAAAGTAACGTTTATCAAAGAAAATCCTGAATCTAAGATTTTTAATTCGATTAAAAATGTATGTATACGTTGTTTATGAAGTTTTATTATTTCTGCAGTTATTTTCGAATTCTGGAAAAAAAACGTCTTGACGTGCTTCCATCATTTGTTGACCCAAATCCTAGCTTAGGCTGAGACCCAATTCACTTTTGAACTATTTATTCACAAGGTGAAGTATTTTCCAGAAAATTAAGAATGCTATTTGGAAGAATAAAAGAAGTTCTCAACCAGACTACGTGGCGTCTCGTAAAATAATCGCCGTTTCGTGTACAAACCTTCCACCTACGTTTAAGATTTTTTAAAAGAAATCATACTTTTTCCACCAAAATCGTTCTTAGTTATAACCGGAATACCTTTAATTTGGAAATCATTCAATATAAATTCAGAAACACCTTAAACTGTTGTGTTTTTATCAAAAGAAATCCATATTTTGTTTATTTTTTTATTTTTTCTGGTTTGACCTTGCCCTACAAAAAATCAAATATTTTGAAGGTTAGCAAAAAAAGTACACATTTTCTCGAAGCACAATAACAACAGAACATAATGACATAAAATATTTTGCTACAGTTTTCTAAATGTTTTTTAAAGCTTAACCTTATACAATTTGTAAGCCTCAAAAAAGAGTATTTTTTCAAAAAAATCACAAAAATTCAAATTTATAAGCAAAATTCAAAACAGCAACTCGTACCTGCGGTCAAGATATTAAATATTATTATTTAAATAAATAAAATGCACGACTGGGTCGCACGAACTTGCTCCTATGTAAAAGACTAAGAATTTCAAAAATGAATGTTATTAGAGAAACTGTTCATAAGAATAAAATTCATTTTTTAAATGACTGAACAAAACTTCTTTAGTAGTTAAAGGTAAGAAAAAGAATAGGATGCCATGTGACCCAGGCAAATATAGATTTATGCAAGAACAACAATTATAAGTCTTTGTAGTGGTTTCTTAAAAAATAAGGTTTTGTATAAGAAAATTTTAAAACATTTTTAAGAAAAAATGTTGGTACGCCAATTTGAAGTTTTTATTATTGTATAAATAAAAATTAAATTTATAAAAAAAGTATTGAGCCGTTTTCGAGATATTGAATTTTCAAAAAACAAAACTTGATTTTTTTTTTTTAAATTCAAAAAAATATTTTTCCTAAAGTTTTGAAATGAAATGTTTTTTAAACTTTTTAGAAGCTTCTCTTTACGAAATTTCATTAAAATCGGTTGTGCTAATAATGAGAAATTCAAAATTTAAAAAAAATCGTTCTATGGTAGGTACAGTCAGTAATATCTTGTTTTCAAAATTTTTTTTATTAAATTACAGATATTAAAAAATAATAGAAAGAAAAAAATTTTAAGCAAAATTCTCGGAACCGTTTTCGAGAAAAATACGATTTTCGAAAACCATTTTTTAACATTTGTATGGAGGGTACCGTTATTTTTAGGTAAAATGAATTTATTTTCCTTATATATTGTGGATTATTTTTCCAAACTTTTATTTATCAGGTTTTGAAAAAATCCAGCACGGGGTTTTCGAAATATTGAGTTTTCAAAGACAAATTTTGAATGTTTTTTTTTTTAAATCCAAAAAAGTTTTTTTTGGAAAATTGAAATACACAATAATATTTAAACTGCTGGGAAGCTTTAGCATAAAAAAATGATCAAAATCGGTGGTACCGTTTTTGATAAAATCAAAAACAAAAAAAATGGTCCCAGGGGGGTACCAAAACTACTCATTTTTTGTAAATTTTTTTTCAACAATTACCTAGGTTTAACTAAATTAAATTTTTTGAATTTAAAAAAAAAATCGTTGGGACAGTTTTTGAGAAAAAAAAAATATTTATAAAATTTCGAAAAAAAATCGTATGGCAGGTACCGTTATTTTTGGTCTTAAAAAATCAAATCAAAAAACATCCGGGGGTAAAAAATCAAAACTCATATCTACCAAGTTTGAAGAAAATCGGCCGAGGCGTTTAGCTGTAATCGAACAGATAGACAGACAGACAGACAGAATTGCGAGACCCACTTTTTTGGTCTTCGCTATCATCGTAATGTCAACTTTGATCAAAATCTCGAGTTCTATTTTTTTTACGAATTCATAACTTGCCTTATAGTACCTATAAGTCGAAAGTAAAAAATGTATCTATAGCCAAAATATTTTCCTTATAAATAGCTAAATAGCTAATAGCTTAATAGCTAAACTAATTCGCACAAAATTACAACTTTCACAGAAGTCCCGCTAATCCAGGAAGAAAAAAAAAAAAACAAAAACAAACCAAAATTAAATTTAAGTAGTTCAAAGTGTTCTCAAACAGGTTTAGAGCATAAACATAGAATTTGCATTTTTATTTTTTTTATTTTTGTCCACTAGTCGACGCACTGTGCGATGGCAACATTGATCGAAAACGACGCACGTTATGATCGCTCAAATTCAGTCGGATCTATGTGGTAGAGTATTTGAAAATTGGACGACTCTAATTGGTAAGAAGCCGAGGCGGGCATTTGAACAATGTTATATTTCATACATAAAAGGATACAGGGGCCTTTCTAATAATAATTATTTTGTTTATTTCTCACAAGAGATTATGGATAACTTCAATTAAATAAGAACGAAACCTCAAATCATACATTTCATACAAACAAAAAATTCATACAATACTTCCAGTGAAATATGTGAAACGGAAAGTTGTATGTGTTGATGTTTTGTATAATTTGTGAAACAATAATTGATTTTATGAATTAAAAAACTTGACGCTTTTTTTGAATTCTCTAATTAACCTTTGATATTTTTTCCAATAACCTTAAATTTATTAAAGTCTCATATGTCTTGTATGAAATTTGTTGTCTTTGCATGAAAACGTTTGCCAAATCAAAATAAACTTCAAAAACAATCCATTTATTTATTTATTAGAAGGACTAAAAATAGCTGAAGCTCATGCTCAAAAATCCATGCGGAGCCCTTAAATTAGCATCCATCATCTTCAATATGTTATGCCAGTTGACATAAGGTCTAAGCCCTTTAAGTTCACACCCAAAGAAAATAACAAATGGATATGAACTTTCCATAAATGTTGTGTCCTTACACAAATTGTTTCACCCTTTTTGACACACTTAAGATGACACAAATACAAAAAAAAAAAACAAGAATAGAAGACCTAAGATATTCTTACATACTTACACAACAATTGCCTAGGAATATCATTTACGTATAAATGAAAATTGTTTATGCGATAGATGTTTTCCATTTTAGCAAATTGTCCTTCGAATCGTGTCCTTATTTACCAATCCACCCATCACCCATACATCTCATTAATGTAAGTTCCTACCAACTGTACCCCATCCCTATTGAGTGATAGGGACTTAGACTTTTTTGTCCTTTGTCTTGTGTTTTTTTTTTTTTTGTCAATTTATTTTGCGTATCATATAATTTTTTTTCCTTTACTCATATATCCATAAAAAGACAAAATATACATTTTATCATTTTGAAGGAGTGAGGGGCAAAACAAAAAAAAAAAATATGAGGGCAAAGGTTTTTCTAAACATATGTGTGGGCTGAAGGGGTGTGAAAAAAAAATACGAACATGAAGACTTTGCAGTATGTTTTTACATATGGAGTGTAAATCTCAGTCTCAATTTCCTCACAATAGCTTGTCATTTTAGATAAGACACGAAATAATGTTGGATTCTTATACAGAATTTATAATGAATTGAGTTTGTACTCTTCTTATAGCATCGTTTCGCTCACTTTATAAACATTGCTATTTATAGGGGATTGGGTGTGAGAATAGGTAAAACAAATATCCACTTCAAAAAATATAACATTATTCTTCTATATTTTCCAGATTATGTTTATGATCATGACTTATGAATCACAGGATCACAATTTTTAAGTTATTTACATGTCTTGTGATCCCGAAGGCTCGCTTATAAAATACACATCCTTTTATTTTGTCCGAGTGCTTATAGTCATATAGAAAGTGCTGCTGACGAAGCCAATTTGTGATTTGTCAAGGAGGGTAATGGAACGGGAAAAAGATAAGTTCTAGAGAATGAAACTCCATTTAAACGAAAATAGTAATAAGCCTTCTCGTCATTCCAAGAGATAAAAAAATTAGGCTGCACGAAAAACTGCGTGGGCACAAAGGTGGTATAGTGATGAGTCGAGATCTTCTGAAGGTATTGATATATGCCTTTTTGGGTTCTGAAAAAAACTTTTCCTATCGGTGGCACAGTCAAGTCGCAACGATATTTTGAAAAAAATACCACAGCCCAAAGATTGGCATCATGTTGGGCATTCAAGTCGCACTCAAAGCATTTAACTTATATCAACAATTCTTAAGCTTGCATGGGAGAGTGTGGCTAGCAAAGCAAGGACAATTATATCATACAATCTAGTGGGCGTACCGGGTCATATTGATGTCCAGGGAAATGAGGAGGCAAAGCTTTTAGAGGTATAACTTAACCGAAATTTAACTTTATTAAAAAACAAAAATTTAAACTCATAATGAATCCAAAAATCACAATATAAGAAACATCTCCCGAAGCTGAAGACATATTATCTATCAGAATGAGAAGAAAGAACCTTATATGGATACTAAATCTGTATGGTTAGCCTTATAAACAATGCCGAGATTTAGATTCTGAATCTTTTATAAGGAGACCGTGTTAAGGAAAAAGAAGTGCTCTGTCATAAAGAACCAAGTTTCTTAAAAAAATAAATTTAGAGGATGAGATGGAGACACAAAACATCTTAACGTAAGCCAATATTATTCACTCATTCATAAAAAATCTCTCTTATTTATTTTTGTCGGCATCAAAGTGACTGATATAATTCATAAGGGAAGTAAAATCAATAATTTAATTTTGTTAAATTATTATTTTATTTAGTCAGCCCAAACCATCGACATATAAAGGCCTTTAGTATTTCAATTATATTTGGTGAGGTGGTTCATTCATAAATTAATAAGAACCTTTTCATTGTGTTACCTTTATTTTGGTTGCGGAACTGAAACGGCAGCATAATATGTATTCTAAGCTCATTAGATATCGATCTTCACAGGATTTTGCATGGAATTGCATGGAAATCTGTTGACCAAGCCAAATATACCACCCATGCCATTATCAATTGGGGATACATTTGCCCAAAACTTAATGTCACTCTTAATCATTTCGATAAAATCCATGATAGAGTCCTAAAACTTATAGAAGACACATCCAGTAAGTAAATTGGCAAGGTTTTTAGTATTTCATTAAATTATCAACAGCTTTTCAAAGTGCTTAGCTAACAGCCTTCTACGATTGTGTCTAAGAAGCGCATTAAAGGAGTTAAATGACTTGAGCCGAAACACGAGTGGATCTTATTTCCAACTATCTTCATCATTCTTTTCAACGTTTTCAGGAAGCTTATAGTTCATGCCACCATTCATTAGGTCCAGACTTTATTTGATCAACAGTTTTATATTCCCGTATTTGCAATAAAAACAGCAGTAAAACTCTTAAAACATTTGCAATCGGCCATTTCGCTTTTTCAAAATTTTCGTTGATATTTTTTTTTAAAGCGGGAGCACTTGCACAAATGATATTTCTAGATTAAAATTATGTTAGTTAAATATGAAAGTACTACCAAGTGAACGGGCTGGAGTTATAGCTATTTCACTGGTACCATGTCGATTATCAAACTCCTTTGCGTGGTGTTTATCCTTTTCATATGTTCAAGTTTAAGCGAACAAGTGTTTGGCCTCGACTGGCATTTGAACTCAAAACTAGCGTCTTCAGAAGCATGTGTTCTACGCATCGCGCTAGGGAATCTATGTATTTTTTATCAGAAGATCATGAAACTTGCTTGCTTCTTCTCATTGCTATAGGATATCTTACGAAATTTTCAATAAAATCTAACATTTAATAATAAATGAACAAAAACTAACCTAATTCAAAACATTAAATTCTATAAATAAGAAAGATAATAACATTTTTCCACACAAACCGATGCACTAATACTATTTTGAGTGCAATTGTACTCATATCAATCATCACACAATATCTCCTTAAATATTGAAGGCACTCTTTCAAGTCTTTATTCTTTATTTTTTATTATTTTAACTTTTTAACCAGTAAATAATCCAAACAAGGTGGGTATTGTCAAAATTAAATGGTGAAAACCTTTCTAATGCTATAATTAAAATAAAATTCATTGATGTTGATATCCGTTGGTCACTCCTAAGAATCATGTTTTACTTCACCGATTTCATCTGCTTCCAAACACGCTCTAATGCCATCAAACATAAATTTTCAGATCACGTTGAAGTAACAGTGAAATATTCAACAAAGTACTTGGAAATCAACTCTTTCCTTTCAACAAACTGAAAGTCATAAAGCACGCAGGCTTGATGTTGAAGAGAACCAACTATTCTCTTCACTTGCTCTATGCACTCAGAAGGCGATATTGATTAAGTTAGAAGACCAAGCTGCTTATGTACAAACAACTTATCTCTTCTAACGCACTTCTTTCGTATTTGGTTTACTAGAATTCTGGCTTGAAAGAAATATATACCAAGTAAGAAGCTATACCAGGAAGCAAAGTTATTACCACTCGACCAATATTTGCTGCATATCCTTGGATAAATAATCAGGAGCCTGGAAGATCATCCCAACACCGAAGTGAAATAACTCCTTCAGCAACAACTAGAGCCTAGATACAGGTATGGTCCGTATGCCTGAGCCATCTCTGACGATCAATTTGAAGAAATCATCTATAACGACGAGGTGATGCACCCTTCTACAAGAACAACAATCAACACTACAGACGACGAATGAGTTCATAATGCTTGGGGTATAAGTGTTCTGCGATCTTTAGATCTTTTGTGCCCCGTCTAGAACTGTGTAAGATCGTTCATACTACATCACCTCCTCCAGACTTGTTTCCTTGAGAAACTTATTGAGCGATATTATTTTCCTCTCTTCTGTCTGGTGACGTCCCAAATAACTTATTACCTAATACACGAGTGCATCACATTTTCATAATAAAGGGGTTTGTTATAAGGGTGGGTAGATAGTATTCTCCTTACGGTGGCACGAATCCGAGTGATATAATTTTAAATGAATCTTGAGGAAATCCCACTAGAAAAAGTCCGGTGGGGTGAGATCGCATGATCTTGGTGGCCAATTCACGTCACCTCTGAGAGAGATAACCTTACCCTCGAATGGTTCATGCAGAATGTGGTGTCCCTTGTGTGGTTCAAAGGGCCATCTTGTTGGAACCACATGTCTTCTTAATCCATATGGTTCAATTTAAACCATAACAAATTGGTTATCATCGTTCTGTAGCATTCGCCATTTGATGGTGACAGTCTAAGGTTAGGTTAGGTTGTTGGGCTGACAATTGATGTCGCTATTGTCACACTTAGATCAATGTAGATCCATTGTGTTACCCGTGAGTGTAATCATTCTTTTATGATAAAAACCTATGTGTTCTGTTAATCAGTCAAGTTCAATATGTGAATTCCTGAAATATTAGAAAGATCTTCTAGATTGCCAAAGAAGTAACTACCAAGCCATTTCCTTCTCTGGTGGCATAGTGAAGGACAATGACAGAGAAAGTGTGATGTGTCTTCATGTACCTCTTCATCACCACATCCTCTACATATAGGTCATCTGTACTTAGGTTCATTTTAAATTTATGACATTTCAGTAAATTGTGTCCGGTGGTTATGCTCGTAACAGAGCGAAGGGACTTCTTACTAAGTTGCATAATTTTGTCAGTCGTCTGCTTGTTAAAGAAAGGCCATACTTGCCTATTAGTATCACAGGTGTCAAGTAGACTCCACCTTTCATTTTATTTCTTTAGGATTAAATCTGAAATTTTCTGTTTAATGTTGCAGAGTGGGATACTTACCATCACTGCTTGACTAGCGTCAAGCGCTGATCCCTGTCTTGCCAACTCATCTGCATTTTCAATACCTGGTATGCCGCTGTGCCCCGGTACCCAGCAGAGTCTAATATTGTGCTGCGTGCAAAGAACCTTAAGCTCTTCGCGACAGAAAGAGACAAGCTTCGATTTTATCACAGTGGCAGAAATCGCTTTTATTGCTACTTGGCAGTCAATGTAAAAGATGATATCAGCCCGTGGTATCGCCATCATTGATACCTCTCTAGCAGCTGTTGTCACTGCCAGGACCTCCGCTTGGAAGACACTGCTATGATCTGGGAGCTTAAGTGAGTTGTTTAGCTCAAGAGGTTCTGAGAAAAAGCCTGCACCAACACCTGTGTCCATTTTGGAGCCATCGGTATAGATTGCTATTGCTGATTCACTGGCGTAGGGTTGGTTGTTCAGCCATTCTTCTCTGCTTAGAAAGGCAGTTTGAAATGGTTTATAAAAGTCAAGTTCGGGTATTGTATAATCTGTAATGATGCTATCACCCAAGTATTTCTGAAAAATTTGAGCATGTCCTATTGCACTGTTTTTCCAGGTATTAGTTTGGCTTAGCCTTAAGGCGCTATATGCTGCGGATTCTTGTACAAAAAGGTCTAGGGGTATCAGGTTGAGTAGCGCCTCTAACCCTGCTGTTGGTGTGGATCTCATGGTACCCGTAATTCCAATACACGCAAGTCTCTGTACTTTTGTCAGAGTTTTGAGGTTCGTGCTTTTTTCCGTTGCTTTCCACCATACCAAATTACCATAAGTTAGTATTGGTCTGATTATCGCCAAATACATCCACCTGATAATTTTTGGGCTAGGTACCCAGGATTTCCCAAAGATTCTGTTACAGGAGTAGAATGCAATCATTCCTTTCCTTAGTGCTAAGACTCCAGTTTAATTTTCTATCTAGAATCACACCAAGATACTTTGCATGATCTGAAATCTTCAGCGGGGTGCCTTCAATTGAAAGTTCTGAAGCTTGGTATTTTCCTCTTATTTGTAAAAAGGACTAATTCTGTTTTTGACGGGTTAACCATCAGGCCGCACTTTCTAGTCCATCTACTAACCTTAGAAAAGGCGTATTCGATCTGTTCGCTAATAGTGGGTAAGAATTTACCTGTAGCTAATAACGCAAGATCGTCAGCGTAGGCTACTACCTTTACTCCACAATGACCGTCTTACGGAAGTCGTTTTCAGTCTGCGTAAATGACGCCGCCGCCGATTAGTTACTTTTTGAGAAGGAGTTAAACGCTTAAACTGCTGAAAGTCTAATGGAAAAAGACAAAACTTACAGGCAACCGAAATTTAATATGAAACAAATAAATATAAGTAATTTTTAAAAAACTTCAATTTTATTGAAATATCGATCGATACAATTTGCACAATCACAAAAGTAGAAGAATGTTTGCTCTTTCAGGGCCAACCAAGATATCTTTACTAAATATTTAAATAATGATGATGCCAAAAACCCACCATTCTTACACCACTTTCCCTTAAACAACAACCTGCTTACATAATGTTTAAGACTTCTCTTATTTCATGTACGAGATTGTATATACCTATGTATAAGTATTTAATATAATTTTCTTTCCTTTAGATTTTCCCCTGATTAGGACTTTATTTTTGTATTGTTGTAATGAAAACAAAGGTATACATTAAACCAGTATATAAAGATATACATATATACTTTTATCTACCTTAATTTTTTCTGTCATAAATTATCCTTCATTATTTTTTCTTAGGTTTCTTTTTTGCATAGCATAAATAAAGTATTTTTTTAAATTTTTTGTTTGAAAGAGTATAAGAACTTCATCTTGTCAGATTTTTGATGGCAAAAGATGAAGGATGATGGTTGAAGGGAAGGTCGTGAGCATTTATGTTTACTGGATGGATACTTATATTGTATATACGATCTCTTAAATAAATACTTAAATAATGAAAATATTTTTGGAATATTCGTGTTTGTTTTCTTTGTCTTAAGACTTTTTTTTAATTAAGTCGGGAACTAGGCCAATCCGAATTAAACTCTCCACAACAAATAACTATGGAGTTACCAACTGATTAAAGTATCTTCTAATGACATATTGGTTAACGAAATATTTATGAACATCAAATACCAAAATGCAAACATTATACTGTTTTTCGCCGATTCGAATTTATTTAATTAAGAAATTTATATTTCTGATCGTATCAACCGAACTAAAGGGCAAGACTGGTGTTTTTTATACTTGAGCAAAAAGTTTAATTCTCTAAATCCGGTGCTAGCTCTTGGGCTAGATGGAGTTATGAATAATGCGTACTAAATGCGTGTTGTTGATAGGAGTTGTTGATACCGAGTTGTAGCTAAAATGAGAGGTTCCTTACATTACTTGCACACAGGCTGAGAATTGATCGCCAGACATTCAAACTGACAGTGTAATGGACCACACTATAACCCCATTTATTAAGATATCCTGCCTAATTTTGACCTTCATTTAGAAATTCTAGACTTTCACTCTTATGCGCAGGATCAAAGGGCACGGTAGTGCCCAGCCAAGTTCTGGCACTACACCCTTTTTACAGGAACAAACTCAGGCGATTTTTGACCCCTCCCTATCTTCAGTAGCAATGAAGTCAGAAACTTAAAACTCCGAATATTTGCTAAGGTAGTCAGGCACAGGCGCCTCACCAAATTTCAATTTTCTAGCATAAGCGGTTCCTGAGATATAAGACCTCAAAAATCACAAAAACCGTAACTGACTGACTGACTGACTGACAGATCATCAAAATTATGGAGCACTTCCCGACATCGTAGAATCTTGTAATTTTGCACAAAGGTAGGTCTTGTCATGTAAGCAGAGGAAAAAATCGAAAATTTGAAATTTTCCATTCAGGGGGCGTGCTATCCGCCCACTTTCTCCGAATTGGTGTTGGTTGAATGGAGCACTTCCGACTGCTGTATAACGATGAAATTTGGTGAACCGGTAGGGTTTATATTGCATATAAGGAACCACAAATAGGCACCAAGATTTTCCTTTCAGGGGGCGTGGTATCCGCCCACTTTCTCCGAATTGGTGTTGATTGAATGGAGCACTTCCGACTGCTGTAAAACGATGAAATTTGGTAAAGTGGTAGGGCTTAAATTGCATACAAAGAAAAAAATATAAAAATTAGCGGTTTTCCATTCAGGGGCGTGGTGTCCGCCCACTTCCTCAGAACTGATGTAAATTATATATGGCGCACTTCCGATTGCAGTAGAACAATGAAATTTGGTAGAACGGTAGGGCTCAAATCGCATATAAAGCACCAAAAATAAAAATTGAGTTTTTCCATTCAGGGGCGTGGTATCCGCTCACTTCCTCAGAACTGATGTAAAATATATATGGCGCACTTCCGATTGCAGTAGAACAATGAAATTTGGTAGAACGGTAGGGCTCAGATCGCATATAAAGGACCAAAAATAAAAATCGAGGTTTTCCATTCAGGGGCGTGGTATCCGCCCACTTTCTGAGAAAATTTTTAAATTATATGGAACACTTCCGAGTGCTGTAATTAAGATAGGTTTGTTAGTGTTAGGTATCTTGCCAGGATAAGAAGAAATAATTGAAGCGCAAATCAAAACAACCATTAACAAAAAGAAAATATACCAAAAGAAATAGGAAGCTATAAACTAAGTTGATTTTAGTAGGTACAGTCCACCCTTCTATCTTTCCGTATCCTTCGAGATTTTTACATGGCAAAACATTAAAATCTTTGCAAAAAGGAGTGAGATCAGACCAAAAACATAAATGTTAAAAAAAGAGCCAAGTTCTTCTATACAAAAACCTTTGTGTAACAAGTCAGCCGTGAAAAGTACTGAGATCTAAAAGTACGCCAAGTTCTTACTTCATGAAGGTTTAATACCGAATATTTAAAGTAAAATAATATTGAAACAGCTACAATGTAATAGAGAAATTTAATTATTTAATGACTACTGACTAAAGTTTGATGGGCTTACTTGGCAAGTTTTTTCTTATACCCAATTCAAAAGGTTTTAAAAACTTGACCAGTAAACCCATCAAACTTTAGTCAGTAGTCATTAAATAATTAAATTTCTCTATTACATTGTAGCTGCCATAGATTGACACTTGGGAAATAGCTTTCCACGCAACCTTCATCTCAGACTTATAAACTCGAAAAGGATTTTGATTTTTTTTAGATTTACAGCCCATGTATTTATTATTTTTTCTTTATTATTATTTCCCATAAAATAAAACGAAAACAGTGTCTCGAAAACATTAATTTTACTAATTACTCGTATTTTTCTATGAATGGGTATCAATATTCTGATTGCAATGATATAGCTAAATATCTTAAATCTAAGTTGGTTACAAGAACAAAATTATCAAAAGGTGATTTGAAACATTCCTTATTTTACCGATCCAAAATGTAAACAAACCATCTCTACAACGGAAACCAAAAAAAAAAAAAAAAAAACAACGGTAAAAAAAAATGTTTTGTGTCTCTAAATATTTATGTTTCTTTTTAAATAAGAATTTACGAATAGTTTTTAATTAATTTTGGAACTGAATTGATAAATAACTTAAACGTCAACGGATTGAACAAAATCAGAATAACCCAGAAATTTAACGTTTCAATGGTTGTTCGAATTTAAGTTTTCAATCGACATTCAGAGTTCAGACTCTATTTATATCAAAATATAGTTCCCACACAAGCCACAAAATGTCAAATTTCATCAAAGCATACCTAAGATGTCAAGGAATTATATACATATAATACTTCCAGATCCGGAAGTAAATGATTAAGTGTTTCAAAAAGAAAGTGAAAACAAAAACTTTTAAAAATATCAAAAACTACTTTGTCTTCTTTCTGTCAAGCTATAAACTATTGGTTTTTACCAAAGGATTGATTTGACATACGAGTACATAAATTATTAAAAATCGTGCTAGGAACTCGAATATTTGCATTTTATATGAAAATGGTTTTTTTGAAGAAAATTATTCGCAATTGCCATATAAACATAAATACTCGTATATAACAATGTTATAAGTTATAAGTCAAATAATCTTTTATATACAAATTAAAAAAAAAAAATTTATTACTTTACGAATAAAAAATAAATTTCCAAAAAAAAAATATTTAGCCCTTTTTTGAGATATCGAATTTTCCAAAAAAAAAATTCATTAAAATCCGTTCAGCCGGTAATGAGAAATTCAAAAATCGTCAAAATGGTTCTATGTTCGGTACAGTTAGTAATATATTGATTTCAATTTTTTTTTGTTTAATTAATAAAACGTAAAAATTTATCAAAATTCTCGGAGACGTTTTCGAGAAAAACACGATTTTCGAAAACTTTTCTTTGTCAAGTTTAAAAAAAATCAAGCATGGGGTTCTCGAAATATTGAGTTTAAAAAAAATTGAAATCCAAAAAAAAAGTTTTGAAAATTTTAATTCACAGGAATATATTTTAAATTTTGGGGCGCTTTAGCATAAAACAAATTATCAAAATCGGTTGTACCGATTTTTTAAATTTTTTTATTTTTGTTTAAATATGTTCAACATTGTTTTAATTTTTTTTTTAAATTTCGAAAAATATCTTACTTCAGATACAGTAATTGTTGGTCTTAAAAAAAAGAAGAAAAATAAAAGTGTGGGGACAAAATTTCGAGACCCAGTTTTTTCGTCTTCGCTATCATCGTAATGTCAACTGCGATCAAAATCTCGAGTTCGATTTTTTTACGAATGTATGTATAACTTGCCTTATAGCACCTATGAGTCTCAAGTAAAAAGAGTAAATACTCTTAAAAGGATGCAAAAACTGTACATATGTATATGCTATAATGACTACGTTCATTGTATAAGAATTTGGAGTAGCTCGGAACGCGACAACAAAAATGCACGTTTGCTTAAATTTTTCAACTGCGAAATGGATAATAAATAAAACTTTCACTTATACAACGTAAATACCCCCGTGTACCCGAGACATGGGGCGGCAATTAAAGGTTCTTGCACAAGGGCGCACGAACACCCAGCGGCGGCACTGATGCTCATCTACTTTTTCAATTATTTCGTAAAGATGACTTTTATACTCGTACTACTCAATATATCTTCAACGTTAATTCTCAAACTCATATTACATCCTCGGGCTAATTTAAACCAATTTCCAAACCAACTTTTTTTTGTCCTGGATTGCTTTGAGGGCTATTTTTCTGGTAAGCCGGGTTTCAGGCATATCAAAAAGACTTTAAGCAAATAATCTGCTTGAAGCTTTATTATTTTTATGGAGAGAAGTAATGAACCTGTTTCTAGCATAATAATGTAGTTTGGCATGTTCGCTGGTAGATGAAATATTGTCTTCACATAGTGTCTTAAGAGATTCTCTACTGAATCGAACTTTTTACATCCCCAAATATGTGATCTGTATCACAGTCTGTATCGTCTCCGAAAGCGCTGTATACACCTTATATTTGCTGCTATGCGCTTCATATATTTTTGTTCATTAAAACATCTTTTCCAGGAAACTTTGATTGCAATTTTGGCTTTCAGGAGTTTTTCTTTGAAATGCTTCTTCAAGCTCTGATTTCTCGTAAAATCAACACCCAGGAACTTGGACTCGTTGACACATTCTAAGCGTTCTCCATTAAAAACCCATTTTTTCATTTGAAGCACTTCTTCCACCCCACCCCCTCTTTTAAAAATCGGTTAGTTTATTGCCTTGTAAAATAAAATTTATCCTTTTTGATATAAGCTACATAATGTACAGGTATACATATTGCTATCTACTTCTTGGTATAAAAAGTCATTAAATCACATTCGAAAATCATTAAACTCAGGACTTACTTTCTAAATCCAGATATGAGTAAAAACCAAGAAACTATCTAGGTATACATTTTCAATAACGTTTACTCCTTCTGTAGATCTCAGTAGTTTTGATGCACAAAATGTATAGGTATTAATTTTAGAGAAATGCTTCCGAGCACATCGCATCAATTTATTCATAAATCTGTTTGCAGGATTTGCAAATATTTCATTCGCATGAGAACCAAGCAACAAGTTTTATAAACCCTCCTTGCAAAAAAAAAAAAATAAAGCCAATGCTTCATCACTATCCAAAGCTTAAGGGAACAATCAAATCTTCTTGTTTTTTCATTTCATTTCAGAAAACTACCTTCTTCACTGAGAAGAAGATAACATGTGTATCCATTGATAGAAGCCCGGTAAACATTCAACCCAAATTTGAACCCCAAACACAATCTTACGAATAATGTAATCGCGTTAAGGGGATTTTATTATTATATCTCGCCGGTTTATACACTCCAAATAGAATCATATAAGAACCACAATGTATTCATCAGCACTAAACCATCGACACCACATCATCAACGAGTTCCAAAAAACCACAATTTGCTTCAGTCTTTTGTCGGTTGAAGCATTACACAATACTCGTATGTGCCTAGAACCCCAACAATATACCTAACCCCTACCGCAACCTTTCTTGCATTCCTTATGGCTTTTGGCATCAGTACTTTTGTTGGCTGACTCTACTTTTGCCTTACCAAGAAGTTTCCATTACAAAAGAATGGAATTTCAGAGGCCTTCATCAAGAGAAAAGACTGAATCTTCGAGCTGTACACAAAGATACGCACGCCATTCCTCCAACCGAGACTATCAAATTTCATTGGATAAACCTGTACACAGTTACACACACTCTATTTACATTCACCTTCCGCACATCCAAACACAAACAGTTATGTTGAATTACACAGAATCACGTCGGATACGGCATGTGAAAATTTCAGCCTGGCGGATTCAATTAATTTTTGTACAACCGAGCCGCCCTGAAATATTTTGTTAATAAACTTTAAGCTGAGAGCAATTTCCACACGCGGAAGCGCTAAATGTTCATTAGGAATGTGCCTTCTGTGTAGGTATTGCTACTCCGCATCCTGCAGGATTAAGCCATTACAACAAAAACTACGTATACTAGAGGTTGCTCGTAATTATTCCCGATTTAACGTTAATAATAATTGGAATTGCGTAGTACAAACGAAACGTATACCTACACTCTCGCACGCAAGTTCACAATTTATTTTCAAGTCCAATATTCCAAGGATTGTGGAATTATTATTCGATATGTGACCGTACAGACATTTTTGTATAGTTACCTACCGCATCGAGGGTTGACCTTTGCGCCCATTGTTATTACTTAACCTAGGTAAAAATTAAGATTATATTTTATGGTGGAAGGAATTTTTAATTTTTAGATAAGTCCATAATCTGTGGGTGGTTTGCCAATCGCTTTTATTTTAATTTTATTGTGGACATACTCGTATCGTAGAAAAAACTGAATATGACCGGAACGATAGACGAATGTACACGAGTATACATTTTTTAATTGAATGAAGGCTTTGTCTGAATGTAATAGATGTGCAGATTAAGTGACCATTATTGTCATGGTTATTCTTGAAATTGATTATACATTATTTCACTATTTTTTTTGGAATTTTTTAAATTACATTTAGAGGTCGCTACCAAGGTTTGAATTTTAAATAAAAACTCAAAATCTGTATTTGTTGGATTCTTTTATTTTTATAACCAGGACATAAAAAATATTAAAAAATTATTGTTGAAATTAAGATATTATGTAGATATTTGAATCATTTATTTTTAAGATACAAGGAGTGACTTGTTAGTATTGGGGAAATTCTTGCTATACTCTTTTACCAACAAAAGCAAATATTGCTTTAGTTCTTCATTGGTTGTAATTATTTTATTATATTCTTCCATTAAAGCAACACCACGCTCAGCAACGTCGTTCACTACTCGCAAAGAATGAACGATATTTTTGACAGCTACATAATCAGTGTCTTCGTTTCAAGTTTCCACGTCTTTTTTCAAAAAATTTGATGAAATACCTAGGATTTGGAAGAATTACTGCTCACGAAGTTTTCTATATTTTTTTCGTGGATATGTGTGATATCAAGGTTTAATATTTTTAAGCAATCTTTTGTGCCTTCAATTTTCAGTGCTTCTACCATTTTTGTCTTCTCTTGAACTGAAAGTTCGTCATCGAAAAAGGCAAGCGAAACTAGCTCTTCCGACAAATACCACAAATTATTTAGAATCTTTTTCAGCGCAACAGTAGCTATATTTTTGTAAAAGTTTTCAAAGGCTTTAAAATCTTTCAATAATTGTATATCGTTTCTTGGTGCTGACCATCCGGTAGAGGCTTGAAACCAATATTTAACATAAATCATCACCGTGAAAATGCATATTTCACTCACAGCCTTTTCTTCCTTCTTCGTTAGCTTAAACTGATGCTTAAATAAATAGATTTTCAACAGTACAAGGCTCTTGCCATCCATGTAGCTCGATGTAAACTAGCAGTTCTACTAAATAAAACGCCTTTTTCAGGAGCACCTCCTATGAAAATGATAGTGAGATTCAGCAGTTATCTGTAGTCATTTCGAGGTTGATGTACTTGTAGTTGCTTTTTGGCAAAAGAAATCCTGCCTGCGGCCACTTCTGCAAAAATATTTGCCTCAGCATCATCTGTTATTGTTTTGAAGTCGCTTTGGTCAATAGTGCTTCAATTGTTCTTAAATCTTTTAAATAATTGTATATCAGGCCCACTAGATGGGGCAAGCGATTGATCCACAACAGCTGACAACATAATTTCCATTATGTGGTGACGACAAGCAAATTAAAGCATTTTTTATCCATTTTTCGTTCCCAAAGAACGCATACTCCACTTCTCAAGCCGGTATTTAAACAGTAGTGTCGATTTTGTCACACTGCTAATAAAAGCTCCTTGTCTTCTTCTAAATTCATAATATTTAAAGCATCACGATGAGCAATATCTAATTTTAATTAATTTTAATTTTTGTTGCCAGTTTTGTTCTTTTTTCTTTACTGCTTCTGAACGTTTTTCCTTGTTTTCTTTATTTTTTTTTTAGATTTTGCCATTATTTGAATAGTTTTTTCAATTTTACTGATGTCATGTTTTTTTAATTGAATTGGTAGGTATACTAACTTTCTCCCACAAATTTATAACTCCGTCAAAGTCATTTTTGTAGTAAAAAAAACGCAAAACTTAACCGATAGATGGCAACGTTGATTGGCTTAATTCGGATAATAATTAACCGATAAGCCAAACTTTACTTTGATTTCCAGTAGCTTTATTGAGTCCGCTACGTGTAGACTCCATTTTAAATTAAAACACGTTACTATGATTTTTACTAATAAAACGCGTGCGCTCTCGTTAATAACTCATTACAACTGAACTGCGGGGCGGGATAAGGGTGTTTGTTCACACAATCAAAAAGATAAGCCATAAGACGTACAATTTAAAACGTACGCCTACGCATGCGCGCAAACCAATTTTTAACTTACTATGATGTTAGTGCGCACGCGTACGCCTTAAATTGTACGTCTTACGACTTATCTTTTTGATTGTGTGAACGGTCTAAATCTCGACGCGTCGGTACAGAAGAGAGGTCGAAGGGAGGAAGAGATAAGAAGCGAGTTTTACTTGCACGGAAAATGTGACATAAACGCCTAAATGAAACATGAATGAAACTATCATTTAAGCTGGTCTTCAATGAATTTTATAAAAATTTTGACAGCTGGTAGCGACCTCTAAATGTTAACAAAAAAAAAAAAAAACGTATTTCATATTTAGAGGTATATAATCAAATGAGAAAGTGCCCCGGGAATAATTCAAAAGTCGAAAAATAAGGACCACCCTAATATACATATTTATAAAAGAGTGTCGATGTAGAAGAAGTTGACGATTGTTGACGATAAACAAAAAGTTAGTTATGTTATGCAACAACTGGTGAGCTCTTCTATCATCTCAAGAAATTCTTTGGGATTCCCATTGGAGTCGTACCTTAAGCCCCATTTACAGACTATGTTCATCACTTCGGCTTTGTAACTTAAAGTGAGGTTGGCAAAAGGCTGCTGACGAATTTCTGGCTTAGGCGGCGGTATTGATTTGGTGGCTAATCTAGGCAATGTCTGTTTGTGGCTTGCCGGTGGCTGCTTAATGGGAGCCGGAACTTCATCAGCAGGATCTATGTTATTCCTAGCTTCTATAGTACTTTCCCATTCCTTGCAGAGGTTCTGGGTTGACTTATGTGATCGGATCTCCTTAAAATGCTGGCTTAGCCTTTTGCGAAGAGTTTGCATATTGCCACTTGTGTCTAAGTTTCTCGTTGATAATAATACATCAATGAGCTCAGGTTTCTTCAGGAAATATATGAATCCGAGATTTTTGTATGGATAATATTCGCTCGTTTCTGCTTCATCTGAGTCGGTCATGTTGGAGCTGGATGATGTGGAGTGGGATCTTGGCGGCGGATCGGTCATACGTTGGAACTTTTCGAAGGGTCACAGTTAGATCGGAGTACGGATAATTTTTCAACGGCTAATTGGAATAAAACGGCGGTCGGTATTGCCTTGAAAAATTTCGGTTCGGTCGGCGGTCGGAGTGCGGTTGATCCATCAAAAACGTCCCTGCTTGGGCGCCAATTTGTGATGCTTTTTCTTCGTGGCTGAGGTAAACTCTTCGGTGTCCAGGGTTCTTCCCAAAGAAGCAACAAACTTGGGTTTGGAGGGTCTAATGCTCCGAATGAAATAACGTTTTTCAATACTGTTAAACTCTTAATCAATTTATTTCACGGTCTTTTTTATTTCTAACACGGTATTTCATGTAATTTTGATTTACAATATTACTTCTTTTCTTAAAATAAATAACACGGTATTTCATATAATACAATATTCAAAAGCCTAAATAACTAACACGGTAATTTATATGAAGTGTCTCTAGCACGCAATCTAGAGAAATAAACGGGTGGAACCCTAAAAAGGGAACCTGTCCAGTGAGCTACCTTGAAGAGGAACCCAAAGGAAATAAACGGTCGGGAATTCTTATAGAAAACCCTTGTCTCTAGTACGCAATCTGGGGAAATAAACGGGCGGAACTCTAAAAACTGACCTGTTCAATGAGCTACCTTGAAGAGGAGATCAGAGGAAAGAAATGGATTGATTTAGGAAATAATAATACTCCTAATAATAACAATAATAAATATTCCCCCACTCTAGCTAATACTCCTAATAATACTAAAGCTTGCCCTACTCTAGCTAATATAATACCCTACTATTTTATAAAAAAATTTAGATCAGCTTCACCATTACGACAATGCCTCTTTGTCACCGACGAAACTCATTATAAAAGGTTTTTATTTGCGGCCCGATCTTAAACTCTCTATACACTAGATTGGTATCTACACCAGACGAGAATAAAAGACAAGTTTTTCGTTTTCCCAACCTCCACTTGTTGAATCTACGGCTAAGAGTCAATGTGAATTGAAACAAATAAATGACAAAATTGCATGTTAACCAAAGTGGGTACACAAGTAGCACAAAATGGTATAATTTCGGTATCACATTTCTTAATTCATACTTTATTCCTTCTTTATTAGGTATGTAAATTTATGCCTACTTAATTCCATCTTAATATGATCTTTATTAGGTATTGTTTTAAAGAACTTAACTTGGAGTGTTTACTCCTACTTAAAGCATTCTTAAATACTTCTTAAATGGGCATTTCTTAAATCGGTTTTTTTTGTTACTTAATTCCTTCTTTAATCCTTCTAAAAACATTCCTTTTCTATTTTGATATTAAATCGGTATTTTTCAGATTCTTTAATACGTATTTAAGTCTTCTGAAACAGTATGATTTATAACGCCGTTTTCGTACTTTTAGTTTTAGATGGAAACCAAATGTGTAAACCGAATTTATTAAATCTTTAAAAAAAAAAGAGATTGTTTCATTATTGAAGACAAACAACAATTAAAATAGCATTTGTGACGTTAACAATCAAAACGGTGATAAAGGCACTTTTTTCAAAATATGGAGTGTGGTATACCAAAATTTGCGTATCAAAGAGAGCTATAGAATGGTGGAAAAATTGTATTTCAAAACGGTCTAGTTTAGAAGTTATTACTATTTTAATGTTGAGTTAAGGATAAAAACGAGGCTATTTGTTATTTTTTAACAAGCTATTTTTCATACAATGCTTGTAATTTTCAAAACAGCTCTATTTTTCTCTAAATGAAATCAAATAGATAGGATTGTTTTTCAAAAGGAGCTACATAATTTTGGGCGCTAAAATTGTTGACCCCTATAAAAGGATCTTTAGTTTACCTATCGTATTCTTTGTTATCATTGTTAAATAAGTTTTAATGAATTCCAATAAAAAGAACTTTTCCTTACTTAAATGTTCTCTTATTTTTTAATTTTACAGGCATTTGAGAATCAAAATTTAAGAAGCTTATTTTCAAAACGCGCTAAATATATTTTTAACAAACAAAACTGCGTAAAAAAAAAAAACATTTCACTAAAGGACGAAAATAAAAGGTCCCTTTAGTATTTTTTTGGTCAATCTAATAAAAAAGACTTCTACAAATTTTACAAAATTTACTGCATTGAATTAACTTAAATATTTTAGGAATTATAGTTTTCCGCCCTTTTGCGCGGTTTCATGTTAATTTTTTTAGCCTCTGTTTGATTGTTAACGTCACATTTATTTAAAATTTGACTTTTTTGATGACATCCGTTTATGTAACTGACAAAATGTCCATACTTAATTCATACTTTATTCCTTCTTTATTGGGTAGGTGTGCTAATTTATGGCTACTTAATTCCGTCTTAATTTCGTCTTTTTTAGGTATTGCTTTACAGAACTTAACATGGTGTGTTTACTTCTACTTAAAGCATTCTTAAATACTTCTTAAATTGGCATTTCTTAAATCTGTTGTTTTTGTTACTTAATTCCTTCTTTAATCCTTCTAAAAACATTCCTTTTTTATTTTGGTATTAAATTGGTATTTTTCAAATTCTTTAATACGTATTTAAGTCTTCTTAAAGAGTATAATATTAAAAACACGAGAGAGTTATTTGAGTAGCACTTTGAGACAAGATATTTTAAGTGTCACAGTGGCACAATAGGTAGAGCACAAGCACGGCAAGCGAGAGGACTCGGGTTCGAATCTCAGTGGAAGCACAAAGGTAAATTAAAAAAACTAACTTTTAAAATTCTTTCATTCCAGCAAAAATTCACATCAAGATAGAATATAATCAACAATAGTAAAAAAACAAACAGATAATAAAAAAAAATTTATTTTTATTGTTTCTAATAATTTTTTTAAGAATTGCCGTAGCTCTTTAAGAAGGAGTTAAGAAGTATTTAAGAAGATGTAAGGAATTATTTAAGAAGGAGTAATGAAGTATTTAAGAAGAATGATATCCCGATTTAAGACCATTTTAATACTCAATTTATCTTCTTATTTCCTTCTATCGGACCGCCCACTTGCGCCTTTTCTCTACTTAATAGGAACTTAAATCCGTCTTATAGAAGATGTCAGATACCGATTTAGAATTCTTAAAGACTTCGTTAAGTAATTCTGTGCTACTTGTGTATTGATCACATGACTTCGGGTACACCCTGGATATGGGTAATATGATAATTTTATAAGACGGTATGTAGGTGTTGTAACGTTTCGCTCGGAAATATGATTAGGGGTCGTTGGTGTCATAACGTTTTGCTCGCTAATGTGAATACGGATATGTAGGCATTGTAAAGCTTCTTTACAAGGTCAGTGGGCTGACAGTTGATCTGTTTACCGTCACACTTCGATCAATGTAGATCCGTTGTGATACCCTAGGGGTTGTGACCCCTTGTATTAAAACCTATGATAATCCTATGTCAATCAAGCCTCACGATCTAGAAATCATCCTCCACTAGGCCCGTAGGAGCATGTGGCTCGATTTTATCAATCTTAGGGAAAGGTGGCCTCATAAACTCACTGACGCTCGTAGTCACCGGAGGAATGGCAGAGGCTGGTGTATAGGCAAAGTGCCCATTCTCCGTTTCTTGCCACTCCTGCAATATACACATGCATCGTTAAGTCGGTTTCGTTCGTACGATCGTACGATTTTCGGAGTTTACCAATTTTCAAGCCATTTGGTGATCGTTTATAAATTTTAATATGATTTTGCTGGGAATGTCAGAGAGCTCCTCCAAGTAGTTGAAGAAGTGTCTTCCTATAGGTGTCTGTTTTTCAGATGAAATACCGCAGGGCAGTGACACATGTAATGAGGTAGTATATCTCCTCGTCACCGCATCCTCTGCATAAGTCGACCACACTGAGTTTCATCTTTTTCTTGTGGTTACCGAGTTAACTGTGATAAGTGATGAAGCTCACGAGAAGAGAAAGAGACTTTTTACTCAGTTGGATGATAACGTCGCCGTCGACTAGGCTATAGTTTTCTAGTTGTAAGACAGGAATCGAGCGAGCTCCACCTCTTGTTTGTTATAGCTAGAACTTTACTCCCGATTATCTGTTTAAGATTACAGGGTGGGACTTGAACTGTTGCTTCTGCTTGATGAAGATCAAGTGTTGATCCTAGTCTTGCCAGCTCGTCAGTACTTTTATTACCTGGGACACTGCTGTGACGAGGAACCCCACAGAGCCTAATGTTGTGCCGTGTACAGGGGCGAACGCAGGTAAGGGTTTTATGGGTTAAACCCCCCCCCCCCCCCCCCCGAAACAACCAAAAAATGAGTTCATTTTATTAAAGAAAAAAGAGACAAAGTGTATTTTCGTGCCATATTAATATTAATATAAGTTCAATTGATTATTAGAAGTTTTGTGTTTCCCTTTATCGGTTATCTGCGTTTTTCTTACGACGTATAGGTACTATAAGGCAAGTAATGCAATAGTAAAATAAATCGAACTCAAGATTTTTATCAAAGTTGACATTACGATGATAGCGATTTTAGCTCAGAGTGTATAACAGTTCAAAGATTGTGTTTCTTTTTTCGTTGAGAGCGTGTTCAGAGATTGTTCAGAGCGCACTCTATGAGCTCGGTATAAAATAGCTGAGTAGTCAGAGTTAAATGCTGAAATCATTCTGACAGACAGAAAAAAAAACTCAAAAACTTGTGCTTATAAAATAATTCAGAGCTCTTAGAACACACACTCGATTCGGAGAAAGTTCAGAGCATGTTTGACATGCTCATGCTCTGTTCAGTGCTCTACTCTGAATGAAAAAAGAAAAACGCCAATTATTTTTGTTGGAAACTCAATATTCCGAAAACCCCTGCTCGATTTTTTAAACTTGAATAAATAAAAGTTTCCTAATATAATCTACAAGATCTGAGGGAAAAAATTGTTTTAACTAAAAATTAAGGTACCCACCATGCAAGTGTCAAAAACTCTTTTTCGAAAATCGTATTTTTCTCAAAAATGGCTTCGAGAATTTTGATACATATTAATTTTAATTTTAATTTAATAAAAAAAATTAAATTAAGACATTACTGAGTGTACCTACCATAAAACCAGTTTTTCTAATTTTGAATTTGTCTTTATAGGCAGAACGGATTTCAATGAAATTTTGTATAGAGAAGCTTCTAGTAAAAATTGGCGCGCCAAAATTTTTTCTTAAATCCTACCTATGTTTTAAAAATTTTTTATAAAACATATTATGTGTTTAGCTCTAACTACTAAACTACTAATTATAAAATAATAACTTAAGGAGTTGTTTTAGTCATTTAAAAAATGAATTTTTTGCTTATGAACAGTTTTTCTCTAGAAATATTAATTTATGAACTTTTTACATAAAAGCAAGTTCGTGCGACCCAGTCGTGCATTTTATTTTATGTGTCTTCGTATTTTAACGAAACTGCCCTATTATGAATTGATCATTAACAAATAGACACACGAAGCCAGCAGCAATTGCGTTTTTAATGATTGACATTATGTGTTTAAGTATACGGGCAGTAACGGAGCAAGTTTGAGTTTTTGATGGCTCCAAGGTCGGAGTGTGTTGTATTGCAGCAAAAAAAAAAACTAACTCATTTCGTTTGTTCGAAAGTTACAGTTACTGATGAGTAGCACATAGCACCTTCTGGAAGCAGTGTGGTTATAATTATGTAGTATAGTAGTTAACGTAGGTACCAGTTGAGTGTCTTTGTTTTCGGATAACTCTTTTTCGTATGATCGCAAAAGTACAACAAGATATGATTTCACGTTTTAATAAATTCCGGGAATAATTTATTCATGAAAATCTCATATTTTTTTGAAACCCCGCCCCCCGAAATTTTTTTCTGCGTCCGCCTCTGGCCGTGTACCAAGAACCCTTAGCTTTTCGCGACAGCAAGTTACAAGCTTCGATTTGATTTCAATGGCAGAAATCGATTTTATTGCCGCTTGGCTATCAGTAAAACAGGTGATATCAACTTGTGGTATTGCCATTCATTGAGACTTGTCTTACAGCTTTGATTACTGGCAGGACCTCAGCTTGAAAGACACTGTAATCAGGAAGTCTGAATGAGCTGGCTAGTCCCAAGAGTTTCTGAAAAGAACTCTGCACCAACACCAGTTTCCATCTTGGATCCGTCGGTATAAATTGCTATCATCGATTCGCAGGTTGATGGCTCGTTGATTTGCCAGTCCTCTCTGCTAGGAAAGTCAAAGCGGGGTGTTATGTAGTCAGTACATACCCTATTTCCTGTGTATTTTTGTAAAATCTGCTCATGACCTGTGGCGTTATGTTTCAGCTGCCAGTTTGGCTGAGTCGAAGTGCGTTATTGGCTGCCGATTCTTGTATAAATAGATCTAGGGGTTTTAGGTTGCGTATAGCTTCCGGACCGGCTGTGTTCAATACATGCCATTCTCTGTAACTTGGTGCTGATTTTAAGGTTGGTAAGCTTGTCTAATGCATTCCACAAGACTACGTTACCGTGTGTCAGTACAGGTCTGACTATGGCCGTATACATACATCCACTTGATAATTTTTGGGTTTGGTCCCTAGGTCTTACCAATCCTGTTCAATTTCTTATCCAAGTTAGAGTTAATACTAGCCCTGCTTGGCCATTAAAAGTTGTGGTAAATTTTACCGTCCCGGTCCCTAGGTCCTTCCATTTATTTTTACTTGCGATATATATGTAGGTACTATATAGGACAAGTTCTGCATTCGTAAAAAAAATTGAACTCGAGATTTTGATCAAAGTTGACATTACGATAATAGCGAAGACGAATAATGTCAGTTCCGCCTGTGTGGCTGTATATTTGTATGTCTGTACAGTCATACTTAAGGGCATTCGATGATTCCCTAGAGGTGAAGTTGAAAGGTTGTTTTTAGCTCCAAAACTAACGGCACCCCCCATACACCCGTAATACAAATATTTTGGGGCAAAATGTTATTAACGGTACTTGTCGACTTTTTCATTAAAAAAAAAAAATCCAAGTTTTTTTTTTGAAAAATCAATATCTTTAAAACGTGTGAACGATTATTTTTTGAAATAATTTCTAAAATCTATACTACTAAATACTTAAAATTGAAATTCCACATTTTGTTCTCAAAAAATCTTAAAGAAATTTGTGAAATAAGAAATTACTTAAATAATAAAACGATTTTTAAACTTTGTTTTCATACTTTTCCTGAAAACAGACGGCAATTTCATGCATTTGAACATTTTGATCTCATTATATCCATGTTTTATTTTAATAAAATGTATTGTTCAAAAATACTTTTACATAAGAGCAAGTTCGTGCGTTCCAGTCGTGCATTTTATTTAGTTATTAAGAAGAATTTTCATTTTCCGGTGATGTTTTGTACACAAGTTAAGAGGGGTCACAAATTTTTTTACAAAATTTTTTACATTTGAACTTTTTTCTCTAGTTAAATTCATGTTTCTTAAAATTAATAATTATAATTATTATAGGAGTATTTCCCAAGTACTTTTTTATAAGAGCAAGCGGTTGCGATCTAGTCGTTCATTTTATTTCTTGTGTACAAGGTGTTTTGGTTCTGTGAAAAATAAGTAACCTGCACAAAGTTAAAATCAATACTGCTTGCTACTCAGGTATGCCCCACCAGGGATCCAATGTAAATTGATGTTGGAACGATGGTTCTATTACGTTTCGTCTTATCCTCTCTACCACAAGAAGAAGAATATTTAATTAATTTGTCATGCAATAAGTAAAGCTTTACCAGAAAAGTCAAGAAAAATTCTATTCTCTGAATTCAACCGACAAAGAGAGACGAAAGATTACTTTGCTTTTATTAAATTAAATGCAAAAATTCCTCAATGGGTGGGTGATACGGAGATACGGACCTATGATTTTCGATTTACTTTCCTGGGTTTTGCCATTGAATTTTCTAGTGGTAAGACTCTTCTTTGAAAATAAAAGTATTTTCGAGGTACCTACCTACAGTAAAATCAAATCCGAGTGCAAATTTTATTTCCTCTTATTATGAGAACAGTGCCAGTCTCTTTGTTTTGCCGATGTACTTTTGTCTTGTGCAGTTGAATTGTTAAGTAGAACAAGGACTTTCAGATCTAAGCACACGTTAACATACAAATATAAAGTTCATAGCTATAGATCTGCATATTTAAAAAAAATAATACGAAGGCGGCTAAATGGAAAGCATCACAAGACGCACAATGGTGAGGATGGAGGGATCCACCGCAAACAGTTGTTGTACCATTATTTTCTGTTGAATTAAATATAATTATATGCCATTAGGACGAAGTTTTTTTTTCTTATTTTAATTTCTTTTTTTTCTCTTATCTCTTATTTCTCGGGAAGTGGGAAGACGTTTTCCTATCTGAATTTACCAGTGTTGCCAGTTCAAAATCCTGACAATTTCAAGTGGCATCAAAGTATAAAAATAGAAATCAAATGCTCATAACGAAATGACAATTTCATTGTCAAGTGGTTTGCCTGACACGACAACGTTATCAATTTGCAAATTGTCCGTATACTCACGGTTGGCAGATGTTATTTTTTATTAAAAAATGGTCGATCTCTTTGTGTCGCATGAAAAGTATTACTTATGCCTTAAATGTGTGACAGAAATTAAAAATTGGGTGTTCAGACGATTGTGAAATACCTGACAATTTCAATGCAAGATGGCCGTCTAGCAGTGACCTGACAATGATGATTTTGACAATATTGTCAATAAAATTGTAATTTCCAACAGCTCCTTTCAATTAAAAAAAAAATGTGTACACAAATTTTCAAAAAAATAGTTTCTGGATTTAAAAACAAAAATAATTATATTTTGTTTTTGAAAACTCAATATCTTGAAAACGGGTACTAGATTAATTTTTGAAATTATGTTCGTAAACGTAAACATATCATTAAATACTAAAAATTTGCGTATCAGATTTTTTTTATAAAAAATTTAAGGAAAATTTATCTTTTTTTTCGAAAACGGCTCCTTCAATTTCGATTAATTGTTTTCGGTTTCCCATAAACCTTACATACAATACAAATATTTTTAAATTAAGATATTATTATTTTGTTCTCATTATCGGTGCAAAAAATTTAAATTATTGTTTTTTTTTTTTATAAAAACTTCTAAGAAGTTAAAAATCATTGCATATCAAAACTTTCAAGACAAATTTTGATTGCAATTTAGAAAAAAAAAAGATTTTTGTTTTCAAAATCGATATGTCAAAAAAGTGTAATTGATTTTTTTTTTGAAATTTACTTTTAATTTGCTCAATACTAAAACCTTAAAATTGGGACTAGAAATGAAATATTTTCTTTAATTTCGAAAAAAAAAATATATGAATTACCCTACGTTTTAACAGTGATCTTACACTTTTAAACAAAGGCCGTTTAGGATGTAGTCTGTAAATATAAAAGTATTGTGGGAAACGATTCAATGCTTAAATTTTCGAATAATTCACTTTAAGTACCGGCAATTAAGTTAGGCGGTGGCAAGAACCACCAAACCGAAGAGCTATCGGTTGATTTATGCTAACATGTCACGCTGTCAGAGCCTCATCACGCTTTCCTACTACTGCCAGCATTAGCCAGTGGCAAAGTATCTTAAAGGTCTCCTGTAGGTACATGTTTCGTCAATGTGCTGTTGTGGTTTCTGTTTTAGGGTTTTAGCACCCCTTTGTATAGAGATCTTGAAACAGACGAATGGGAGTCCTTACCGATGACACCTTAGTTCGTTACAAGTGTAACAGACAAACACAGGTACAGAATTGCAAAACCCACTTTTTCCTCTTGCCTATCATTTTTTGATTGAAATCTGGATTTAAAGCCTGTTTACGAATGCGATAAGCATATAGTACCTACCTATGTAAAATGTAATGCATAGCATGTAAAAGTGATAACTTGCCTTCTTCTTGCCAACCTGACCACAAAAAAACATGAATGAAAGTCCATACTCAGGTAGAAAAATTAAATTTTTTTCTAGAAGAAATGAAAATGTTTTCTGAGCGTTCACATTGTGTATAGCTAAATAAAATAATATCATTTTTCATTGGAATTATGGAAAGTACCTAATGCGTGTTAAGAAATGCAATTTTTAGTTGAAATTTTGTGTGTTTTTTGCAGCTAAAATTAAAATTAGCTTAGCTTACATCTAAGCTCATTTCTGAGCTAGCACAAATGAGGTGAGCTGAGCCTTTTACTGAGTTGAGCTGTTACTTAAGCAGTTGCTATAGAGTTAAGCTGTTGGTTGAGCTGAGCTGTTGGTTGAACTGAGCTATTGGTTGAGCTGATCTTTTTGTTGTGCTCAGCTGTTAGTTGAGAGTGGTCGTTGGTTGATTTAGGGTTAACTGAATACATACAAAGTAGACACTTTTTTTATTAAGAGAATAAGTTAACACATCAACTTTCAGTCATTTAAGACAAAGAATACAAAAATTCATTGTCATGAATAAATACGAAAATATTTAATGCCAAAACAAAACACAACAACAAAAGCTTCAATTTTCTTTATTATTAATGAACACAATTGTGATTTATTACGTTAAATAATTTTGTTTGAAGGAAATTTTTGCTATTGGGGTGAGTTCGTAAACACAAACAAAACAGTTTCGAACAGGCGACCTTATTAGCCTTTATTTTTCCCAAAAATTATACCTGCACGATCGTTTTTCGTACAGTTTCCAACGACTTTTTGGATGTCTTTGGCATATATATTATACTCCATTATTTATCTCAAAGTTTTTACTCTTGGTAGATATATTTTATCACTAAAAATAGTACATTTTTGTATTGATTATCTGCGTTGATACAACTATGGTTGTTCATTTATGAAAAACAGTCACTAAACTGTTTTTATTTTCCAGATTCTCGCAAACTACTAAACCGATTTCATAGAAAAAATGTTTGCACAAACTTCTCTAGATACACTTTATAAATTATGTTACAAATCGAAAATTCTGAAAAATTCATTTTTTTTTTATTTTAATAAATTCTTAAAATTGGCTTATAAAATTGACGTATATTTGAAAATAAATTGTAAAAGTGTAGGGACATAAGTTAGTATGTTATCTATAATTTATACAATAAAATTACTTCAACAATTTTTGGAAATTTATTTGTATTTACTGTAGCTGTATTTTGTTTAAAGCTCGAAACTAATTAAATAAAATGCACGACTGGGTCGCACGAACTTGCTCCTATGTAATACACTAGGAATTTTAAAAACATATGTTATTAGAGAAAAGCTGTTCATAAGCATAAAATGAATTTTTAAATTCTTTTAGTAGTAAGAGACAAAAACATAATGCTATCCAAATATGAATTTATGCAAGAACAAAAATTATAAGTCGTTGTAGTGCTTTCTTAAAAAAAAGCTTTTATGTACAAACTTTTTCAAGGCTTTTTAAGAAAAATTTTTGGTACGCCAATTTAAAGTTTTAATTATTGTTCGAATAAAAATAAAATTTAAAAAACAAAAATATTGAGCCGTTTCTGAGATATTGAATTTTCAAAAAAAAAAAATATATTTTTTTTTTCAAAAATTCAAAAATTATTTATTTTAAAGTTTTGAAATGCAATGTGTTTTAGACTTTTTAGAAGCTTCTCTATAAAAATTTTCATTAAGATCCGTTATGTGGATAATGAAAAGTTCAAAATTCGAAAAATGGTTCTATGGTAGGTACAAGCTGTAATATCTTAATTTCAAATTTTTTTTTATTAAATTAAAGATCGTAAAAATTAATTGAAAGAAAAAAAATTTTATCAAAATTCTCGGAACCGTTTTCGAGAAAAATACGATTTTTGAAAACCATTTTTTTTAATTTTTTAGCATTTGTATGGTAGGTACCTTTATTTTTAGGTAAAATAAAATTTTTTTTCTCACATCTTGTCGATTATATTGAAAAACTTTTATTTATCAAGATTAAAAAAAATCTAGCGAGGGGTTTTCGAAATATTGAGTTTTGAAAAAAAAATTTTGAAGTTTTTTTTAAAACTCCAAAAAAAAATTTTTTTTAAATTTGAGTACACAATTCTATTCAAGTTTTTGGAGAGCAAAAATTATCAAAATCGGTTGAACCGTTTTTGAGTAAATCAAAAACAAAAAAAATGGTTCCATGGGGGGTACCCTCAATAACCATTTTTCTGAAAAATTTTTTCAACAAATACCTAGCTTTAATCAAATGAAATTTTTTTGTGTTTTTATTTTTAAAATCTGTCGAACAGTTTTTGAGAAAAAAAAATGTTTATAAAATTTCGAAAAAAATTCGTATGGCAGGTACCGTTATTTTTGGTCTTAAAAAATCAAATCAAAAAACATCCGGGGGGAAAAAATTAAAACCCATATCTACCAAGTTTGAAGAAAATCGGCCGAGCCGTTTAGCTGCAATCAAACGGACAGACAGACAGACAGACAGAATTGCCAGACCCACTTTTTCAGTCTTCGCTATCATCGTAATGTCAACTTTGATCAAAATCTCGAGTTCGATTTTTTTTCCGAATGCATAACTTGCCTTATAGTACCTATAAGTCGCAAGTAAAAACTATTTTATGAATTTTCTTAAAAAGAATTTCAAGGTTTTTATGTTTATCTTCAAATGGGTATCAGTCTCTTAGTGAAGTGGTGTGCATACATTGAAATAATAACTACAAAAATAAATAAAAATTATAGCTTTGCAACTTACATAAGATCAGATTATTTCTTGTATAGATCGGTCTTACAAGAAGATCTTTGCAAGATAAAAATTCGAATTGCAGTTTTTGAATATGATTTATAATAATATACGCCTTAGTAAGCACAAAATCGTGCGTACGATTCCCAGCCGCTGCAAGAAAGGGATGTACTACTTCTTGCGAATTGACAAATCCTTCAAGAGTGTCTCCTGTCATGAGAAGTGCTGCTCATTAGCCGTTCGAAATCGGCAGAAAATTGTAGATCTCCTGCACACAGAAATACTTGGCTCTCTATGAGCCATCATGTCCTCTAAATTAATTGTTTTTTTTTTTTTTTTTAAGACGGTAAGACTTGTGTTATTAAATGGGCACGACTAGAACTTAATTTATATTTTATTCATTTTCATGGGAAGTTTTTGGATATGTCACTTTGATAACTTCAAATATCAAACACACTTTTCTAGTTTTTCTATGCGACCCCGAAAAGGTGACCTAAAAGGGAGTCGAATTTTTTTTCAAAAATGTACAAAAGAAGGGGTTATATAAGGATACATTTCTTATACATCTTCTGATAAAGTTTTCAAAAAATTGAGAAATAAGGAAATGTGATATTTTGTACATTATATAAATAATTTTAGCAATCCACTTTAAGTATTTTATTTAAGTATTTATTTAATTTAATAATAATTAATAATTTGCTAACAATTTTTTTTTTCATTTCAGGTAAGATTTTCAAACGAATGATGTGTAAGTACGTATAATTTCGAAAGGCTACGGTTAAAAATCATATTTTAAATACAATTCGCTCAGACTCATAGATTCTTAAAAATATTCTATAGAAAAACATCGATGATATAAGGAAAAAAAGTTCCACAAGATTGTATACATTATTGAGAACAAATTAATTTCGGTACGCTCGTTTTAAAGTGTATATTCTTGTGCAAATGAAAATATAAGAGCAACCATTCCCATTAATTATGGAACACAATGTCGTTCAAGTGGACGGTCAGGCGCCTTCAATTGCTGAGTCAATTGACCTTGTAAGCGAATAATTCGAGATCCTTGTGCCAAATTGCGCCTTCAATTGCTGAGTCATTGGACCTTGTAAGCGAATAATTCGAGATCCTTGTGCCAAATTTTCCTCAGGCTAAGGCGTGAAATGTTAAACTTTTGATATCGATGGCCAGTTGATGTTCGTAAATTGAGTCTCAGATTATCCGCCACACCAACAGCAGGCTACACAAACAGCAGGCGCGATAGATGCTTCATTTCGGCGAAAACTTTTTTTTCAAGAAATCCCACTGTCTTGCCAACTTTTTTTCAAGCGCAAAGCGACGAATTTCGTTCCACGAAGGTATTATACTGACTTTCTGTCAATATTTCGAGTGGGAAAGAGCTGTCAGTTTCAAAATAACCTATGATTTAAAAAGAAACCACTAGATGGCCCATCCTGTATATAAATTTCAACAAGGAAGTGTTAAATATTTTTTTTTATAAAGTTACGTACAATTAAGCCTGAATTTCCTTCAAGATTAAAATTAGCATTTAGAATCAATGGTTCTTGTGCTAAATAGCTTTAGCTTCATAACTTTATCTTTCGTTTGTTAATTCACATGTTTCGGCTTATCAGTCATATATTTATATTTATTTTTGGCAACGTAAATTAAAGCAAAAGAGGACTTAAGATATTGGCTTACCAAAACTGTTTTTGTTGCTCCAATAGCTCCAGTGAATGTATATTCATCCGCCCATTTAGTCTTTACTGTTTCGAGATCCCTACGACTCAACGGAAATCTAATAATGAATAATCAAATGTGAACCTTTTCCATAGTATGAGTATGAGGCAACGTGCCTAACAGTTTTTAGTTCTGAAGTGCGTTCAATTTCAACATCTTGTCGAACACCAAACAGAAAACCAGGTATATCTTTAAAAGATCTGCATCTGCACACTCTGTTGAGTACCCTTAAAAGTAAAAAGAAAGCCACTGAAGTTTTTATTAAGAAAACCGAAACAAGCAATGAAAGTCCTCATCTGATTTCCGACCATTTCCTTTAAAAATTTGCTTGTCTCACGCATATAAGCCCGCTCATTGTCGCACTATAACAGAAAAGAATAAAATAATGAGAACTAGTCAAACCTTTCTAGATTGGGTTGAAAGAATCTTGACATTTTTATAGCTTTAATTGCATTATTATAGTTTTTATTAACTCGAACTAGAGTTTAAACAGGTGAAATAAGCTAAAGCTTCATGAATCTAGCCTTAGATTTTTTAAAATAGCTTTTACTAGAAGTCATCTCTAACTAGCTAGCCAAAGCAAAATCTAGCTTTCACTTAAAAATCCAAGTTAAAGCTTTATTTTTTTTTATCCCAATACCCAGCCCCTTTCCAATACTGCACATTCAGATGATTCCCTATTCCCCATGCCATCATGGTAGCAGAGCAATAGAACTCAAAATACTGTCTGAACATCCTACATTGCAAAATGTATAAGATTTTATTAAGGCCTTTAAGCTTGAACACACTATTAATGTTGGCTAAAACCTCCATTCCTATAAATTACTCTATCAGAGATTAGACTAAAATAAAACCAAAGTGTTATTTGATATTTTAACCTTCAGAAGTGAGAGGGTTTTATTTGAGGTTAAAAAACGCTTTACTCACTTAAGGTCTTTAAGTACTGCAATGTTTCGTCTGCAGTTCCAGGGCTAAGAGTAACGAATTTGACTTTCACATTATTTAAAAAAAAACGCGTTTAACTATAATTTATTTTAATTTATAATTTGACATTATCCTTTGACATTTAAAAACAATTAAAAAAAAAAACAGTATCTGTAATTTGATGCAAAAGATATTATACTCAAAACAAGACTTCACATTGTAGCAGCTACAGAAGTAACCTCTCGTCTTTCAACACGACCTCTGTTATTTTTTTAGCTTTCCTTTTGATTAACATAAAGTCAGTGCCCTACAACTACCATTGTAAAGGTAGGCAGTAGAATAAATAAGAAATTTTAAATTTTTCGCATAAGGGAAATAACCCAGCCACTCAAGGAACAACCTTATTTCTCTTTACCTGCCGTTATCCAATTATACTACAGGAGTAGCTACTTAAACTGGAAAAAAAGAAGACAAATGAAAAATTAGCACACAAAAAAAAAATAAAATACATAAAATATTAAACCTGTAAAGACACTGCATAGTAATCGTTATTTATTCAACGTCCAGACTCCGGTTTTTTTCTTCAGAATTTGATTACGTAAATCAGGGCCAAATTTATATAGATAAGGTTAATAAGAAAGTATTTGAGGCCGGTTTAATACAAGACTCAGGTTTATATCAAATAAACGCAAAATTTAATTTTTGAAAATTTTGTTTTTGAAATTAAATATTCATATCCAAGGTCATAAGTTCGAAATCACAAAAATACTGTTCATAAGATATTAAATTATAACAAAACTAAATAATTATTTATTTAAATTGCTAAACTTTGCAAAATAGAAATGAAAAAGATATGTCTTGAAAAACTACTTGGTAAGATAAAATTCGGTACTTAATTTGGTGCTAACAATAAAACCGAAGATTCTTACTCAACATTTTGAAAATGTATTAGACAAAAATTTTCATCTTCGTCTTAGATTTTATGTCGTAGATTTAAGTCGTATTCAAGTTAGATTCTTTCGAGCCTAGAGCTTTCATTTGACCAAATCCTTCACTGTATAGCTGGCTATAAGTAGTGAAGTATACTCAATTCCAACACAAAGGCCATAAGGCTAACAAATTAAAATTTTCTGCGCCATAAATCTTGGTATTGTATTGTCTGCCTGTTTGCTTACAGTTTAAAATCACAATGCGATATGCAAACAAAATTTATTCACATACAAAAATACTTGGAAAATTCTTTGCTCTCTGAGAGAAAAAATAAATATAATAAAAATAAAACGACAAGTAGCTGGTACTCACTCGGGAATAGTATGTACATTTTGGGGGAGCGGTGTTTTTGACTTTCTCAAGAAGCTGCAACTTGGAAAAACTCCCAAATCTCATTGCAACTTGATTCCTTGCCGTTTGACAGTTCATGTTCAACACTTATTCCCAACTGACTCTTTTGAAGACTTTTTTTTTAATATCTTTTCCCAAACCTCATTCCCGTCCTTTTAGCAGGACATTACAGTAAGTGATGTTTTTAACGGGGTGCATTCGGGTCTGTTTTGTATTTCTACGAATACTTTTTAATAGCTGTAGGTAAGCAAATTGGCATTCTCGTTATGAAGACCATGATTTTTACTTGGCAGTTTATGAATTCATAAAAATAAAACAGAACTCGATATTTTGATCAGATCTGGAAATTCTGTTTGTCTGCCTCTTCGACTAGAGCCTAAGCGCCTAGACCGATTTTCTTTAAACTAGGAAAACAGCATTGATCCCGCAACATGATTTTTCTAAGACCAAAAATAAAAGTGCCTACCATACAATTGTTTTCAGAAATTCTAAAATTTTAATAACTACTTTTTCTCAAAAACTGCTTCACAGATATTTTCTTAAATTCAAAAACTTTAATTTAATACAATTTTCAAAAACATACATATTTTATTTGAAAACTGAATATTCTGGGGTTTTCGAAATATTGAATTTAAAAAAAAATGTTTTCTCGAATTTTTTTAATATTGACAGTAAATAGTTTTTCAATACTATCTATCTACAGGGTGGTGCCCGGTTTTGAAAGCCATCCACAAACTTGCACTTTAAAACAATGGTGCACCATGGCGTATACTCGCTTTAATTTTGTTATTTATCTGCAAATATATTTTATTTACTTCTGATGGATAACTTGAATGCTGAAGACTTGTACTCACCCTGGTTAAATGTGGGTTTTTTGACTTCGCTCGCAAAGAATCCATGATTGCATCCGCATCTGAAGAGTACTTTAATCGGTCACTCAGAAACTCACAAGTTGATATGCTTCGCCATTTAAAGCTTTGCGCAGTCTTTAACCATTTTCCTTTCCGCTATAACGACCTTCAACTGTTGTGGACTTAAAAACTTTGTCGAAGTACGGCCATTCACGCTTATCAGCACCAGAAAAAGATGGCAACTCTTGAACGTTGTTTCGGTTCAATATAATTAATAAGCTGGCCATATCTGCATCACGAAACGGGGAATCATTGGTTGAACTAAATGGAAAATCAGTATTGCGTACAGATGTTGTCTGACCAGGTTGAACCAAATTGTCTAGCAACGATTTGTGGTTTTCTTGAATTTTCTTGATTCTCTTCAATCTTTCGCTTACAACATCAACATCTGAAGGTCTTGCAACATCTATCATCTTCAAAATCTCCATCTCCTTACGTAGGGACAAAAGCTAGTCATCAATTCTTGCTACTGCTGCTTCAGCAGTCAAGTTTGAAGTTGCAATTAAATACCATAAATATATATTAAAATAACTTTTATAACTTTTATTTTCATAAAAAAATACCTGAACTATTAAATTAAAGAGTTTAAATAAATCAAATATTTAACATAAATTCTGTAATAGTAGAAGGTCAAATTTGACCCGAAAATGTCAGTTAATTTGAGGACCGTATGAAGGTTAGGGCAAGAAAACCCTGTTTTCTTAAAAAATATAACTGCTCAGTTATTTAAGCGGTTATTTCTTTGAGGATTACGTACAAAAATAAAGAAGAAAAAAATTAATATTTCCTCGTTCTGCCCCTTTTTACTTGCGACTTATAGGTACTATAAGGCAAGTTATGTATTCGTAAAAAAAATCGAACTCGAGATTTTGATCAAAGTTGACATTACGATGATAGCCAAGACGAAAAAAGTGGGTCTGGCAATTCTGTCTGTCTGTCTGTCTGTTCGATTACAGCTAAACAGCTCGGCCGATTTTCTTCAAACTTGGTAGATATGGGTTTTGATTTTTTACCCCCGGATGTTTATTGATTTGATTTTTTATGACCAAAAATAACGGTACCTGCCATACGATTTTTTTCCGAAATTTCATAAATATTTTTTTTTCTCAAAAACTGTCCCTGCGATTTTCTTAAAAAAATTCAAAAAATTTAATTTAGTTAAACCTAGGTAATGGTCCAAAAAAATTTTCAAAAAAATGAGTAGTTTTGGTACCCCCCTTGGGACCATTTTTTTTGTTTTTGATTTTCTCAAAAACTTTACCACCGATGTTGATCATTTTTTTTTATGCTAAAGCTTCCCAGCAGTTTGAATATTATTGTGTATTCAAATTTTCCAAAACAAATTTTTTGGATTTTTAAAAAAACTTTCAAAATTTTTTTTTGAAAACTCAATATTTCGAAAACCCCATGCTCGATTTTTTCAAAACTTGATAAATAAAAGTTTGAAAAAATAATCTACAATATATGAGCAAAATGAATTCAATTTACCTAAAAATAACGGTACCTTCCATACAAATGTTAAAAAATGGTTTTCGAAAATCGTATTTTTCTCGAAAACGGTTCCGAGAATTTTGCTTAAATTTTTTTTCTTTCTATTATTTTTTAATATCTGTAATTTAATAAAAAAAATTGAAAACAAGATATTGCTGACTGTACCTACCATAGAACGATTTTTTAAAATTTTGAATTTCTCATTATTAGCACAACGGATTTTAATGAAATTTCGTAGAGGGAAGCTTCTAAAAAGTTTAAAAAACATTGCATTTCAAAACTTTAAGAAAAATATTTTTTTTGAATTTTGAAAAAAAAAAATCAATTTTTGTTTTTTGAAAATTCAATTACTCGAAAACAGCTCAATACTTTTTTTGTAAATTTAATTTTTATTCATACAATTAAAAACTTCAAATTGGCATACCAACATTTTTTCTTAAAAATGTTTTAAAATTTCCATATAAAACCTTATTTTTTAAGAAACCACTACAAAGACATGGCATCCTATTCTTACCTTTAACTACTAAAGAAGTTTTTTTTAGTCATTTAAAAAATGAATTTTATGCTTATGAAAAGTTTCTCTAATAACATTCATTTTTGAAATTCTTAGTCTTTTACATAGGAGCAAGTTCGTGCGACCCAGTCGTGCATTTTATTTTTCGTAACCTCACGAATCCTGTTTGGCATCGATTCAAACAACCTTTTTAAAAAATTTGCATTTATTTCCTGTTACGAAACTTTTTCTATTGCTGATTTCATATCAATGATTGCTTTTTGATTCTTTTCTCTTATTTTTTTTCCTTATTAGCTGCCAACAGAGAACTGTTCTCAATTGGATTCAGTTTCAGACTGTTTCCTGGCCATGGAAGTGACCAAATACCAAGAGGATCTTTGTGATTTTTTACCTGAATATCAAGAATTTATCCATGTTTCCAAAAATACGCATTAAATTTAGTTTCAACGTTTTCGCTAGGTGGCATGGAGCTATGTTCGGAAAATTGCTCCAATGTTGGCAAAACGCTTTAATGATTTTAATGTGTATTTTGCAGTATTAACAGTAGCTTCCAGCATAATAATAGGCCCAACATCAAACATTGTAATGGCAAAACACATTGATCCGAATATTTTCCTCCTTTTTGACGGTGGACTATCGCATTGACACTGAGTCCGAACAAATTAAATTTGGATGTATCCGAAAAAATAACTTGTCCCCAATCATTTCCAGTCCAAACCTTATAAGTTTTGGCCCATTGCAACCTCTTTTTCATTCTGCAAGTAAGCTTTATTCCCTGTCACCGTACATTCAATCCCACAGTATTAAGCGGTCTTTGCGTGGGTCTGTCACGGGCGATTCCGCTATAGACGATTTTTGACACCAATTTTTGAACTACGATATTTTTTACTTTTTTTGATAAATATTCAAAGTAGAAATACTATATTTAATAATAAAAACAAAAACTGAGACCTAACTTATAGAGAACATTTTTGTTTGCGCTTGGCAACATTATCATACGAAGAGTCGGGACGAACTGCAATTATTACAACTGGTAACATACGCTCAAAATAGCTATTTCCGACAGTTTTAAGTTATGCTTTACTCAATAGACGTATGAAGCAACATGCCATTTAATCGTTTGCATAAAAACATGTACGAATTTGTTATTATATTTTTAGCATTATTGATTGCAAATAGCCATTGTAAGTTTGTTGCACCCGCGATATAAAAGATATAAAAGTTTACTTTTTTGGCAGAAATAAAGTGCTAGCGTTTTGAAACTTTCTAAAAGTAAGAAGAAAACAAAACTAAAATTAAATCAGTCGTTATTAGGAATATATTGTACGTTGAACGACAAAAAACGTTGATTTAAATTGGTTGCACCCGCGATCCCAATATTAAGATCGCGGGTGCAACTTATTGACTACTAACATTATAACGTGATTTATTGTATTTTTTGATAAAATATGCTTTGAATAATAATTTCTGCTGTTCACGTTTTTTTTAAATTATGTAATATAATATTTTGTCCTTTTTTATATAAAAATATATGGTTAAATGGAAGTGAAACAAGAAAAAGAGACTGCTTTATAGAAAATTGACAAAAAATTAACAAATATGCTGAGCTTCATGCAGAAAAAGGACGTAGAAATTTAACGTGGAGAGATGTATTGAAAGGGAAAATGAAGGCAGATACAAATTTTAAAATTCTGACCAGAACCACACAAAACGAAAAATTGCAGGCAACACAAAAAAATACAGGCACTCATTACATCAGTCCCTGTAGACTGAAAAAGACGCACAAGTTAAACGTAATCGCCCAAGGAGTCCCACTAACGCAGTTGAAGTGGTAAAAAATGTATTTAAAAAAAAAAACTGATTCCACCAAAGCAATGCCTAAAAAACTGAAGGATGACAGGTGATTTCTATAAAAGGGATAATATTAGCAGACAAGTGCCGGGTATAAAAGATGTGAAATCGATTAAGTCGGAAGTTAAGAATCGAGAAGAGTACAATGACCATGAGCATTCGTGAAGTTAAGTTTTCGATGTTTTTATTGAGTCAGAAGACGAAGCATTAAATTCTAAATCTCCAACAGGGTCTCTTAAACCCCCTATATTACCAGTAGATCCATGCTCTAAAATACCGTTCTGTTTTTACAGCAGCAGTATTTCCAAAAGTTATTTCCGCAGGTTTGTACCTTCTTGCACCAGGTAGGCTGCAATATCACAATATCGTTATGTGGAGTTATCCTTAACCGATATCGATTAAGATGGAGTACTTCTAATATTGTATGTATTTTCGAAAAAATATTGAAGTATTTGAAAAAAACAAAATTATAATTAATAGAAAAGGGTACTGACTTGTTACATATGTGCTTATTTTATATTTTTTCCAGTTTTTTAAATCAGTTTACTAATTTAAGTTAGACGCGTTGCACCCGCGATAATTTGATGTTGCACCCGCGATTGATTTAAAAGTTAATATTTCGTTGCTCACTTTTGTTATTTATCTTTATTTTTACTTATTTAGTTAACTGAATCAACGTCGTTCAATATTATGTAAGAATAGCATGATAAATGTTTCACAATTAACAGAACTTGTGTTTTTTGTACTATGATCTAGAAAAGTCGGGCCGATTCTGTTGCACCCGCGATCGCACTTTGAAACCATTCTTCTGCCAAATTCTTTATTATATTTTAGAATTCTAAATGGATTAAATATAAATAGGTGAAAATGTATCCCTTCAAGTAATAATGGCATTAAATATTTTGCTTATTTTATTATTAAATGTACTTCAAATGAGTCTAAATGTTGCACCCGCTATAATGGAATCGCCCTCACTTACTTTTGTTTCAGTTTGAGACTAAAAATTTGTGCATGTGGAAATCGATTGCTAATGAAAGTCGGGAAATAAGACGCTCTCCTCTTGTAGTTGTCAACGTAGGCCTTCCACTTCCAATCTTTCGCGAAATTGAACCCACTGGACTGGTAATTCTTCAGGAGATTACGCGCACTCCACTTATTGGTACCAACCCGACATGCTTTTTTCCTATTGGAAACATTTTTCTCATGTAAGGCTACAATTCGAGCCTCTTCTAGATAAAACCAATGCCAAATAAAGCAAACAGTCTATGAGTTGTTTTTTTGAATTTGAATAATTCTGTTATTTGTCAAAACAAATGACAAAATAACAAAAGAAGAGAGAAAAATCGGACGAAAGGTAGAATTTCACCGATAAAACACAAACGTATAAAAATAGATCAATGCTCGAGTCGCTGGGTGTAACTATAATTCTTTGGTATCCAACCAACAAATTATTTCTTATAATTAACAAACGCCAAATATTCCTAACTAACTAACACGGTATTTCATATATGAGGCAGACAATGGGATTCATTTCCTAGCCTTGACTGACGTTAAGGCAAAAGCTAATTGGGATTGAATCCCTTTCGTTATAACACCGAAAGTGATCAAATCCTTAGCCTTGACTGAAGTTAAAGGCAAAGCGAAAATAGGATTAAATCCCTAATATTGTTTGAATGCTGAGGCAAAAACAAGAAATAGGATTGAATCCTTAGCCTCAGTTCAAATCGCTGCACGGTACCCATGTGGGATTAAATCCCTATCCTTAAATAAACGTTTGAGGCATACTTAGGGGTAGGATGTTGCGGAAAAGACGAAAAAAGTTAGAAACTTCGTACTTTTACACTATGTAACCTATAGATCACCTTGCTTCTTCAATGGGTACCTTCATCCCTACTTAACTACCTATATCTTGGTACCACCTTTGTTTATAGAACATAGTTCTCTCATGAAGACGAATGATTGGTGTGACATCTTAAGCATACCTAGCAATAGTACTTGTTAAATTTGTATTCTAATATTTACTACCTGTTTTGTATCTTATCCTACTCTCCACTGTAAAATCGTGCGCTAATTTTAGCGTCACCACCAGGATAGAGTTGGTACCACAAAATCACGCTCCATGATAATAATATAGGTTATATACAAAGGTACCACAAACTCAACGAAAGGCGAGAGGATTAGATTTAAGCAAATTTTTCACTTTGGGTCTTAACATTTGTAGTTATAAGCAAATGTGAATACAGAAATATAGAAAAACTTTGCTCACTCGTCGATGTATCTTGTTGTTTACTTGACTAAGCATGTGCGCACTTGCCATCATGTGCAGTTTAATGGGCGTTTTAAGAGATGCTTTTTTCACTACTTAAAAGTGCCCTGTTGTGTATGTTTTGCAAATCAAAGCTTATGTATCCTTGTCGTATAACAGGAAAAGCACCAGCCGGGTAGTAGCGTCGTCGGTTGAATTGGAAGTAGGGGCAAGAAATAGTTGACTCCGTTACAATGTAAACTTATGCTAAATGTGGAACAATATCACCACTTGGTTGGTAATAAAACAGATCTAGGCTATGCTATACCTCAGGCGCTCTAAAGTCTGATACCTCTAAACAAATTTCCTCAAATACTTCTGTTACACTTTTAACATCTGTCATTTTTTAAAGTTCTTTTTTAGATTCTATCCGAGAGACTCAAGTGGTTCATTGCATCTTTGTAGGTGAATTTATACAAAAATTTTTGAGAAACTATTATTTTAAGAAGTTACGGATCTATGTCCTATTCTAGTACATCATCGGAATGAACTTGCTATCCTAAATATTAACCACAACCACATTGTCACTCTCATCACTTGCAGAAAGAGTCAACATTCCGCTCGCAGTCATGAAGTGCAATATTCTCACAATTTTTCTTTGCAAATCAAACAGTAGGTGGAGCAGCTTGAATAAATCCATTCTGTCTAGAAAAATTTGACTCACCTAAAACATATCCCGAACACTTAACACTTGATCTAATATGCAGACCCATGATCGTTGCCACTTGTAGACGACACTGGCCAATAGGAGAGTATGCAGCGAATTAATACATTCCTCACAATACTCACTGTCATGGCTGTGGCGACCAGCGAGAAAACGAAACAGTCCTCAAATTCCACTGCAAATGCCTTGCTCTGGCCAAATTTAGAGCATAATCATTAGAAAGAGCATTCTTTTACGAAATTGTCGAACTTTCGGAAATGATCATCAAAGACTTGATCTATTTTCTCAACGCGACGAAATGGCTCTAGGACAAACTTCGATTACTTCTGTCCCGTTCCCTCAATTGACTCCTTAGATCCCGAGCTAGCGAGCTAGGGCTTTCAGAGAAGCTTACGGTGCGGTGGGCGGATAATCATCCAATCATATTGGCTACTGTTTCATCACCAGTCAACAAGCTGCCTAGTTTGGCGCAGGGTAGTTAGCGTGGAATGAGTGTGGTGGTCCGTTTGAGTAAGTGCTCCAATTGCCCGATGATTATGCAAAAGCATAGACACAATAAGAGACATCAAAACTTACTAGATGCTTTCATATTTTTGAACTTATTCCAAACTGGATGACTCCGTGAGAATGTCCACAATTTTCCATATTCCATTGTCAGGTTCAGTCGAGTGATCAAAATTGCTCACTACCTACCATATCCTCATGTATAGTACCCCTTGGCATACTGGTTAGTGCGCTGGACTGTAATGCAGAAGTTCTTGGGTTCGATTCTTAGATTGACTAATCCTCCAAGAGTTTCTCTTGTCATGAAATGTTGTGCTCATTAGCCGTTCTAATTGGGCAAAAGTTGTATTTAACACGCACACTATAGGTCCTGGTTCTCCTCGAGCTGTTGCACCACCAAATTTAATATCCTCATAAGAAACGTTAAACTTTAATCGATATCGTTTTGATCCTTTAGCTGATTCTATTACATCCGTAGAGGAAAAAAGACTGGTTTCGTCAAAACTATAATGGTTCGATCTTGTTTGCCTTAATTAAAAGAAACACAGATGTCACACTTGACATACAAATATAGAGGATCTTGGTAGTGTTGAAAATTAAGTAATATTATTGATTTAAAGTCGGGCTTCTCATTATGTTGACTTGAATTTAAGATTACCCTGCGGATAATTAAAATTGAAACATGAACTGTGAATCCTTATATTTTGAGTTAATTTAAATCAACATGTTTTGTTGATTTCTAAATCAATCCAATATACGTACCTGCCAGACAAATCCTTTGATACACGACACTGCAGGCAAAGGGCAAAACATTAAATGGCAAATGTAATTTTAGTACTCAGACATAATCACCTTGATTTAATAATCATGTTACTTCTAAATTACATTAGGCAATAGCAAACCACCCAAATGCACTCCTATAGAATTTAAATGTGCTGAATGTCAAATGAAATTCAATATTCTTTAAAACAGATTCTCGTTTATTCCTGTACAGCTACCTTTATTGATTTACTTATAAAATCAAAGAACCAAAGGAATGGATATATTAAGTTAAGCTTGGCATATAATTTAAATCGAGTTATTTTACTAAGCTCCAACCTGTCAATTGCACTGCATTGCAGTTTTCAATGTCCCCTTATTTTATGTTTATTTTTTTACCAACAATTTTTTTCAATTATCCTTTTCTTTATAAGGAAGACATACAAAGTCAATTGAATTCTTTAATGCAGTTATACAGTGGCGGATTTATGCACCCAGAGGCCTTGGCAACTTATTGGATCCCCAAATGAAAATGTGCACTTAAGTGAACATTGAAAGGATATTAAATAAAATTGAGAGTGCCCCATTTGTCCCGTAATATGCAATAATCAATTGAATTAAAACGAAAAAAAAAGTTTTATACTAAAAACTTGACAAAATATGGTAAAACAAGAAATATATACAAAAACAACAATAAAATTGGAAGTTGGTAATTAAAGAAATAGATTTTAAGTAGAAAATGATGAAAAATACAGAAATAAATGCAAACCAATTAAGTTTTTTACATTCTTATACTCTCATTTTAAATTCTTTAGACTTTAAATTTTTACTTATTTAACTATTGTACTATTTTATGCAAGAGAATGAAATTTACTTGCATTTAAAAAGTATGATGACGAATTCTATGCGTTGCCCGACTCTATCCAAAGAATTATTTCCAATTTTCGCATATTGAAATTGTTGCTACGGCCGATTTCAATGTAAACAATTCTTCATGGTTATGCTTTTCTTGTGAAACAAAACTCGAAGGAACGTATGCCTAGAGAGAACTTGACTCAGATCGTTCACGACCCTTCCATAATTCCTGACGTTTCTTGCCTCTGACCCTGATATTTACACTATTAAAGTCCTTACGAAATATGAGACAGACCATTGTGTCATAATTTGCAAATTGTTCGGGTCAACAAAATCCAGTTAGAGACAAAATTCGCAATACGAGAAAGCCAACTGGGACGGTGTCAATGATTTATTCAGAAAATTTGGCTGATCATTATGCTTCCTCGATATGGTTTAATATTTAATTCTTTTCAAAATCAGAAAGTTTATCCCGAATACGGAAAAATCTGCCAAATTGAAAGAGATTTTTAGATTTTAGATTTTTTTTAGATTAAAATGATTTATTTATTAACATCATAAATATATACAAATTTACATAAACAAAATCTGTATGCCGTCTGCCGATTGGTAATGATTATGAATAATTAAAAAATAAATAAATAATTGATTTTTAATATAAATACTAAACTTGTAATTGGGTTACTTTGGAAGATGACTTATTCCTTTAGAAGCTAGCATTTATTATTTTATCCCGATAAGTTAAAGGTGTTTTGCAAAATTTTAATAATAGTTCGTTCATTTCGTTCAATAAATACAAAACCTGATCTGATGAGAGCGTGTCATTACCGACGAAATGTCGCCTTGTTTCGCGAAGATTCGGGCATTTACCCACAAGTATTTCACAGTATTGGAAGGTCATCTCGGTGTGGTCTATAGTTGAGATGCAGCAGTTCTAACCTAAGCCTTAGCATCAATGAAATCGATTCTACGCTAATTTCGTCTCGAAAGTAGTTTGCCTGTTGTAGGTTGTAGTTTTTTTTTATAATTAGCACACACTCAAGGGGTTATGAATACCCTTATAACGTTATAATAACACAGCGCGAGCAGTTAGGAAATGAGGAGGGGATTTAAAAGGAGATGCCGATGCACATTGGTTTTAAATGCTTGTACATCATAATGAGGGGGGAAAATCGAGTGAGGTATAGTGTTCCACATTCTAGTAGTACGGCTAAAGAATGAATCTCTGTATTTTACAGTACGCCCGAAATTAGGCTCAAGGGTAAACTGATGCGATAAAACAAAGTTAGACAAGAGACATTACGACAGTGTTCGAGAGAAACAAAAGTTTCCGTAATAGACCTCTCCAATTAGTCTAAGGGCTCTGTTCTGGATTCTGTCTAAGAGGTGCAAGTGAGTTTTAGGAGCACCAGCGCAGATATGGGAGTTATACTCAAGCTTAGGCCGAATGTATGCCTTATAAATTGTAGCCAGATCAGAAGGGGAAAAAAACTGCTTACATCTTCTGAGGAAACCTAAGCATTTCGCAGCAATTTTCGCAACATCAAATATGAGATCATGCCACAAAAGATGGTCTGTAATAGACATACCAAGAACGGAAAGCTTTTCGGTTTCCTCGATGCAAGTGCTATCCATGGATAATGGCAGGGGTGGAATATTTCGCTTAACAGACAGGAGACAGCTTTGGATTTTCGAAGCATTAAATTCCACGCGGTTTCTAACACCCCATTCTACAATGCTGTCTAGGTCGGAATTTAATGAACTTATCATATGCTGCCGTTGCAGAGCCACTTCCGAAGATGAAGAATGTGGATCTGGAAACGAATATGAAAAGCTGAGGGTATTGTCGTCAGCAAAACAATGTATTGGATTAGAAGATACAGACAAGAGATCATTGATGAAGATGAGGAAGAGAGTCGGAGACAAAACAGAGCTTTGGGGTACACCAGCATTTATTTTGTGAATATCAGACTTAAAACCGTCCAAAACAACACGAATTGACCGGCCTGAAAGGTAATTTCTAATCCAACGAAGTAGACATTCATCGATGCCAAATGCACGCATTTTCGATAAGAGAGCTTCATGCCAAACTCTATCAAATGCTTTAGAAATATCAAGTGCAATAACCTTGGTTTTACCAAAATCGTTCAAGGATTTCTTCCATTTTTCGGTGAGATATGCCATCAAATCACCAGTAGACCTGTTGCTACGAAAGCCGTACTGCCGGCCATTAAAAAACTTTCGTTCTTCAAGATATTTCTTAAGCTGATTATTAATCAGCGTTTCCATGACCTTGGAAAGAAGGGACGTAAGTGCAATTGGTCGGTAATTTGTGGGTGAGGAGGATTCGCCTTTTTTAGGGACTGGCTGGACAAATGCTGTTTTCCATCCACTCGGAAAGAGTCCACTCGGATAGATAGAAAAGCTTACGCAATAATTTTGCCAGCGTAGAAGAACACCTCTTCAGAACAATAGGGGATATACCATCTTGACCAGAGGATTTGTGTATTTCAAGATCCTTTAAGACTCTTGCAACTGCACGAGTGCGAAAAAAGATTCGTCCCATAAAACCATTTACGCTCTCAAGAACAGGAGGAGTCATAACACTATGTGGCAGTTGAGTCTGCTGTATTCCGATCTGTAGAGAGATTCTCTTGCTTCCCTTTCATATTCATTCCTGGTGTTAGCATCTGTTGTGGATATGATTTCGAAAAGTCTTGGTTTCTAGTTTTTGTGCAACTCCTGTTCTAACTTTAAATCGAAGTTACACAAACGTGCTATCTCCAGCCACTCTCCATACCAACCAACTTTGCTGCTCACTGCTTTCATCATGATTCTCTTCGCAAGTCGACTGTCATTCATTTAATACTTTTTTAACGTAATCTGCCTGTAATTTTTGGGTTTTAGTAAAAAACGGTGACAATCCAGTCTCTAGGTTCAACGCATAGTTTGGTGTGTTTGACTGTAGTCTTCATCATATTGATGACCTCCCCAAACCTGCCCTTCGTAAAGCATGACTGATTCTGCAACGGACTCGAAAACTTTGAACTTAGTACTGTGGCTTAGATATTTGTTGGAGAAACACATCTTCCAAGTTGAGTTTATTGCAGTTTTTGCCTTTGCCAGCTTCTCATTAAAGTGTTTCTCCATTTTTAAATTACTTGTGAATATCACTCCTAGGTACTTATACTCGTTGACCACTTCAAGTCTTTCATTATTATAGTGCCAATTTTCGCTTGCTCCTTGTCTACCCCTTCCTCTGTTGAAGATCATGATCTTAGATTTCTCTTGGTTCACAACTAAGTTCCAACTGGCACAGTATTCACATAATCGATTGATCATCAGTTGCAGCGTTTCCGGTGAGTGAGCTAGGATCACTATGTCATCTGCAACCAGAAGTGCTTGATGGTGGTTCTGTCGATTTCAATTCCACCAGGCAGGATTTCAGTTACATCATCGATAAAATTGAAAGAGAATGCATGGTTTGATTCGAGCTATAAGGAGGTCATTAGGGTCAGGCAGACAAGTAAGTTTTCACTATTATGGAGCTACTGAAAAAAACCGAATAAGTTCAAGCAAGCTAGAAACACCTATAACGATCATATTCGATAAACAAAATTTTTGCATAACCATCAATTAAGACAAAGAAAAAACTACAATGTCCCAAATGTAGTAAAAATGTTTGGTCATTTGTAAAAAAATTAAAAAATACTACTTTGTCTTTGGTACCAACGCTCGTCTTCAATAACACTTCTTACGTAAGCTCACAAGAAAAACCCAATTTGCTTACAGAACAGCTTGCTGTTTATTCGACGCTGCCAGGAAAGGTCATGACCCCTCTTTTAATTGAGATCGTGAGTGGTTTTACACATCTTCTTTCGCACTCGGACTGTTGCAAGAGTACTGAAACATCTCATTATACACAAATCAACTGGACCGTATAGAATACGCCCCTATTGTTCTGAAAAGGTGTTCTTAAACGCAAAACCACTGCGTAGGCTTTTCCATCTGTCCTATTCTACTGGGCTCTTTCCGAGTGTATGGAAAACAGCATTTGTCCTTCCTGTCCCTAAGAATGTGAATATTTCCTGCATAACTATAGTGCAATTGAACTTACGTTCCTTTTGTCGAAGGTCATGGAATCGCTGATCAATTATCTCAGCTTAAAGAACAAAAGTTTTTTAATGACCGAAGGAATGGCTTTCGTAGCAATAATTCCACTGCCGATCTGATGGCTTAACCCACCGAAATATAGGACAAATCTTAACATCATTTTGGAGAAAGTGAGACTATTGCACTTGATATTTCAAAAGCCTTTGATAGAGCTCTTCTCTGGATATACTGGTATTGGTATGTCTTAGGAATTGGTTTTGTCTCCGGATCTCTTTATAATATTCAAAAATGATCTTTTGTCTGAAATTTCTAATCCTTTGAATAGTTTTCAGGTTCTCATATTTACCTCAGATTTATGTCTTTATCCTTCGGATGTGGATTTAGAACGGCAGGGTATAATAAGCTCCTAAAATTCTGATCTCGATACCATCGTCAAATGAAGAACTATTAACTGCGTTGAATTTAATACTTCAAAAACTATGTCGTTCAAGCTGTTGCTTTCCTCTTCTTAAATAATTTAAACGTAATACTCGCGCTTCAGTAAGCCCTTTAGTTAAACTTCGGATGTACTCTTTAATTCAAAGATTGTTTTCTTACACGAATGTGGAGTGCTTTATCCGGATCAATATTTCCCTCTTATAACATATTCAGAATTTCAAAACCAATCGGTTTCTAGTTTTAAATCCTCCCCAACCTTAATAAACGATCACATTTGTTCTCAAGCATTTTAAGGGTAATGATATTCCTTAGGATCACGCAAAATAATAAAATAAAGAAAAGACAAGCTTAAAACTCAAATGCAGTTAATTGTTTCGTTTGAACAGAATTATTGAATGCAACCTATAGTTTGTTTTGTAATAAATATAATAGAGTAAATCTTCTTTCTTTTTAACTTCCCATAGGGAGTTATTGTAATCGGTCCGATTTGTCAAATTGGAATTTTTGACATTTCTCGACGCTTCAAGGTCCCTAGAGGCTATATCAATCATTTCTAGAGAGATGTCTGTGTGTGTGTGTGTACGTACGTTCGTACGTTCGTACGTTCGTACGTTCGTACGTCCGTACGTTCTCGTACCATTTTTCGACGTCGATATCTCAAGAACGAGTAAAGATATCGACTTCAAATAAATTTTGTTTAATAGATAATAACTTCGAAAGAGGCTGAAAGGGCGTTTATTAAAATTCAGTGAGTAGTTTTTTCACTATAACGGTTTAAAAAAAAAGTAAAAATTTTGGTTAGTTTCAAATATCTCACGAAAAAATAACGCTATTGATTTCAAATAAAATTCAATGTACTCAGTATAAGGTCATACAGATTTGGTATGAATTTGGAAAAAAATGAACATACCGTTATTTTTTTAAATAAAAAAAACTAAAAAAAATAATTTCATAACCCAGATATTCTAAGAACGGAAAACAATTTGAAACTCAAAATAATTTTATTTTACGAAAAATAATTTGTTTGACAACTGGTGAAAATTTCAAAAAAAAACAGCTTACAGTTTTTTTACAAAAAATAAAAAACTATATAAAATTCTATTGAAAATTGGTAAAAATTGTTTTTCGACTCAAATTTCTCGAGAACTAGTAGTGATATTGACTTCTAATTTCGTTTATTTTATACATAGTATAATTGTGTACAATTAGTAAAATGTTGACAAATATTAAAGTAATAGTTTTTTTTTTAAATAAAAAAAACTATTAAAAATTCTAGTCAAAACTAGTTAAAATTGTATTTCAAGTCAAATTTCTTGGGAATGAACACCGATAGTGCCTTCTAAAGTATGTTGTTTTATACATCGATACCTTCCCGTAAGAATATATACTAAGCGACATTTCTAAAATTGTTCAGGAAACGAAAAAAAACGAAGAAAGTTCTAGTTGAATCATAATGTGCTAAGAGACAATTTTGGTTAAACTAAGTGACTTCTAACAAAATTTTTTTTTGCTCACGACACATTGAGATCTTTTTTTATAATACAAATTTCAGGGGGCAAAATTATTTTAATGAGAAAACATGGCAGTTGATAAATTTTTTTATTTGTACTCTAGTTTCCTTTTCATGCATAATAGGTTGGCGAAACCCAGGCCCTTAACATATAGTATATTTCCTCATCAAAAAGTCATTTTCGAAAAAAGTGTCGCTTAGTACATTCTTACGGGAAGGTATCGACATAATACAATTATTAACATATGGTTAAATTTTGACAAGTATCGAATTGACAGTTTTAACAAAAATATAAAAAAAAATCTACTAAAAAGTGGTATAATACGAGTATTTGTTTTTCGACTAGAATATCTTGAGAACGAGCAATGATATTGACTTTACCATTATTTAATTTTATACATAATACAATTTCTAACAAATGGTTTATATTTGACATATATCTAGTTTTATTTATTTTATTATTTCGTTTTTAAATTTTTTTCAATTAAAATGTTTGGAACCGAAATAATAAAGTAATTTCTATAATATAATACATAATTTTATAATTTTATTATCAACTTAGTTTTTAGAAGAATGTTTGTACTGTACATACGTATATGAATAAGGTTGTTCAGTTGTACCCAAGTCCCACATATTCAAATTCCATTAATAGCTATGGTAAAATTGAAGAAAACGTCAAAATATGTTTTTATCTTTTTGTCCATAAAAAAGATGTAAAATTCTACTCAAGGTATTCTAAGGTGTAGGAACACAGATATATTAAAAAACACGGAAATCTATAATTCAGTATATAATATGTACCTACCAACCTTCGTAATTATTACAAGAAATTTAACATTTTAAATAGAAAAGTTTAAATTTAGTTAAACACATTTTCTGTAAAATAAAAACATAAAATAGGCGACTAAGTATCCTCATCATCAACAAAACAAAGCAAGTTTCCTAATATCATAGTATGCCACAAGCATCATCGATTTCTAAAACAGGAGTCATTGTATATCCAGTGCAGATCACAGCCTTTCAATCCGGAAAAACTGCAACAACAATTACACTATGAAACCATCTACTTCGATCTTCCATCTACTGCTCTATGATCGAAGTATGTATACAAAATATCATACAAATTACCACAACATATACAGTACCTGACCGAAACAAGTTAACGAGCCCACCAAAGGGTTAAATGTGCAACAACAACCACATTAGGTAACCCAAACCATCTTCTTCAATGGAGGTGTTAAAATGCAACAACAAACACATTGCGGAACCGTGAACATGTCAAGGAGTGCAGCAAAGGGTCAGGGTTGCGAATTATTGAATTAAAAAATCCTTAAGTCATAAGTCTATAGATGACTTGTGAATTAAAAAAATTTAATTCATAAGATATTTGATGACTTATGAATTAAAAAAAAATTAATTCATGCGCAAAAAAATGGACCGACCATTTTTTTTTTTTTATATGCAGGTCAGCGATATATTTTCAATGTTAAAATAATGTTTGTTTGAATTTTACAGCTAAAGTTTGTTTCGCTGAAAATTGGTTATTTGAAAAAACTAAATATAAAGTTTTCAAGACAACAAATGGGAAGTTATCAGTGTGGGTCGCACCCAGCCTCTTTTCTAAAATTTGTATCATAGCAGCTATTTATAGTTTGCTCTATATCCTGCTTGATTATGTAAATCTGTTCTGTCGAGATATTTAAAAGACTATTCTATCATTACTTTTTCAAAGACCGTATATAAAGACGGCATGATGCTGAATGGACAAATGTCAAGAGTGCTCAAAAGAGTTTTTCCAAATTAAATTTAAATATGGAAAAGTCTTAGAAAGTTGTTGTCAATAAATTCAAAACAGCTTTTTTGGCCTTTAGTCCACAAAAATTGGCGTTTCGTCCCGGCGATCTCACATGGACTCATCAGTTGACTGTGAGGACCTTGTCAATACGCAATTTTTGTTAAATTCAGTTCATCTTACAAAGATTTTTTGACAAAAATCCAATGTGAACTATATCCAACCAAGGTTAACCCCCCTATTATGGAAGACAACTCAACTATAGTTTAGTTGTAATTCTTAAAATTGGTATTATCGATCACAACCAGTTGACTGTCAAAGCACAACCAGTTGTCGATTAGCAGACAACCAACAAAATGGACGACTTTTCAGTTGTCTCTTCGTATTATGTAACTAAGTTGAGTTGTGTCTCGGGTTGTAATAAGCGTCAAAATCAGACAACTGGTTCGAAGCAGTTGTGTAGAACATTTTAATGAAAAAATCTGCACTCGGATAAAAATATGGACACAAAACAGTAAGTTAAACAACAATTTTAATAAAAATAAAATGTAATGAGTGTATTTTACTACATGGCCATCACAATTTGAACGACTTGTTGCTCTATGTTAGCTGAACATTTATCCATTTTCCTCAAATGAGTTCCTCAATCACATGTACCACTTTTTTAATTCAACTGACACTATCGATGGAGTCAATCCTAAATTAAAATCATTGCCACTACACTTTTGGCAACTTCCTTCGCTCATAAAACGAAGAGCAGTAGCAAGTTTAACAATTGGTGGAATCGCTGAGGAACGTTGGTTGTTTTACGAAAACTATTTCGAATCAAAAAAATGCATACTTTAGGAATAGAAGTGTACATAAGTTTATTAAATATACGGATATTCTTTTTTATTTTTTCTACATTAAGGAAATTTTCATCTTCCAAGCCACCGAAAAACAAATCGAGAGAACTTTCCATCATACAATTTCTTATTCTTTGTTTTGTATGTATTTCATGTTGAGCAGCTGGTTTTGACAGCAAATCGACTCCTAAAAGACGGCAACGTATTTTTTCATTACAACTGATTTTAGTTGACTTGCATAATACGAAAAATTTGTTTGGTTGTCTAGGAGTTGAGTTGTGTTGATGACAACTCAACTAAGTTGAGTTGTAATCCATAATAGGGGCATAAAATTGTAAAATTGCCCATGTGAGATCACCCGGACGAAACGCCAATTTTTGTGGACTAAAGGCCAAAAAAAAGCTATTTTGAATCAATAATTCAACAAGTCCATTAATAGTGCTATGTCTTCTACTTTGCTGATTTATTTCAGTAGTATATAGAATTTGTGTTATAAAAACCTTCATATACATATAGGTGTTGTCAATACTTCCGGTCGGTCTGTTTGTTTTTGCATCTTGCGAATTGATGCTCATCAAGTTAGATCCCAAGCGGATTGATGGATTTACTTAAAATTTTATACAGAACATTTTTAATATTATGCCGAAGCGGATAAATTCGGTTCATTAAGTTAAGCATAACTTACAAATGCAACAGGTTTATAACATAAAACTGTCCCATTTATACAATGTGTCCGGTAATTCGTGTCCCATACTTAGGGATGTGATTTTTGGTCATATTCTAAGAAAATAAATTCTACAGTAAAGTCTGATTTTCAACTTTGACATCACTTTTTGACGATTTAGAAAAAAGACTAGCTTTGGTGTACCCTGACTCTTTTTAAGATCAATTTCTCTGTCACTGTCAGTACTAGTGGTAGGGTAGGGGATTTTTTTTTTGTTACCATTAGGGTTAGCAGATATTCAATTTTAAATGGTGTTTAATTTTTCTTGCCCGAGCAAAATTTTGAGTTTGCGGACAATTTTTTTTCAAAAAATGCATCATAAAGTTTTCTTAATTTGACCTGATGAACAAAACAATAATAAAAAAAAACTCATTAACCCAATAACCCATAAACTTTATGATACTTGGTAAAATCTAACAGGTAAAATTAAAAAAAAAATAATTTTTTTGACCTGAGCTGTAAAGGGTTTGAATAAAACAATAATTTGTGTAGTTTAAAGTAATTTTTTTTATGTATACACAAATACAGTTACAGCTTACTATAAAAACAACTAAAAAATGAAAGCGATTAATTATAAAACAGAGGCCCCAAAAACCCATACCTACCTAAAATTTTCTTGAATTGTTAGTCCGCCGCTGGTGTCAGCATTCATGTTAAAAACAACCACGTTGTTTTGTCATTCAAAGTTCGAAAGGGCCATCAACCCTATATTCGATAAATTCGATATCTATAGATTAAAATAAAGCTCCTTACGTATAGGCAAAAGTACTCGCAGTATATCTATAAATACTTACACACATTATATACATCATATCTATCGTTCCAATAAAGGACTCCTATATAAGTGTTCATGTAGAAAACACAACATAAACACAATTCAGGCTGTGCAGTGATTTGAATTCAAATCGAATAATAGGATTTAATGCTTCGGTGAGTTTTATCGGCAGAAAAAATCAAACCGTGTTATGGCGGTAGGGGTGTATTATAAGTATCATCAGCGGAAGAAGCTCTTAACTTATCCACATAATCTATTCAAACTCTATAACAAAGTCGTTCTTTTTGCCCAGTCTCCAAATATTGGATTTTTTTTTTCAATTACACAAATCGAGGTTTCACTTGAAATTCAAAAGTGTTTCACCAAAAAGATAGACCCTGTGTACAGCGCACACGCTTTCAAAATGTAACACCCTCGGCTGGAGGCTTCGCCTAGTTTGTTGGCTTGTCTCCTCTATATGTTTCAGAACCACAGATAAAATGATGGCTTTGGTTTGGCGCACTGCCATCTCGAACCACCTTATCCAGATGTTAAATTGATATAATCATAGATAAACTCAGCTATATGGATGCTCCATATACAAAAGATTCAAATGTGTAACGCTGCGCCTTAAAGTGAGGGAGTGTAATAAAAAAAGAAAGAATTAGTTTAGTTATCTTTCTTGTATCAACTTTGAAAGGAATAAAGAAGAATATGGTGTTAGCAAGAAATAAGATAAAGATAAGACAATATGAAGTCAAGGAACTTAAATCGATTAGCTATATAAAACTGTAGTGGAAACTGGAGCACTCGATTTTTTGGGAAGCCCTTACTGGTATTACGAGAAATCAAGGAATAACTGAATGATGCACATCGGCTTGTAATTTATACGACGAAACAGTTATCGATTGATGTTTTTTTTTGAAATGGTTGGAATATGAAATAATTCAAAGTGGTGTTGAATTTTTATCCCCGCATTTTGTCCAGAAAGTTCTTTGAAAGTTTATCAGTTCAATGTTTTAATTCGAGGATTTTAGCAGCATAACATTTCATGTTTTTGACTTGCTATTATTTAATTTTACGATATTTTGTTTGTACATTGTTTCCAACACTTGATCAAGTTGTAACGTTTTATATTTGGGGGGGTTCTTAATATAATCATTGTTTTCCCTTGCTCACCTCCTTGAGGCAAGAGTGAATCCTGAAAACTAATTCTGCTCCGCAAACGAACCAATTTCGCCTTCAGCTAAGACCAAAAAAAAAATCATTAAAATACCGACTTGATTCTCCAACATTCTACTCTTAACCCCAAGTACTCTCCTGCCGACATTCTCTACCTTTAGAACCGATGCCTACAGACTCATCGGCCCATCCAGGCAGAAGTCGAAAGGTCTGTCCTTTCGCGTTAAATAACCGAAGGCCTGATAATCACCATGCAAAGCTCGTCGATGGGGGGGGGGGGGGTTCTTGTTATTCGCGAAGGACGGTGTTACTTTTTTTTTTCAGGCCTAAGTCTACGATGACGTTCGACCAAATATTTAATTCCATCTCTTAAAGTGGCAGGGCCCGAAATTTCATTACCGTTGTATACTTCCACTTTCACTGTACATGTACAGAACTGAGGACATAGATGGTCGTGCCTCTGAGCAGTCTCTACCCTCCCTTTCAGTATTCCCAAAACATTTGGGAGCACTCCAATGCTGTTGTTCTGGTGCTCAAATAAACTATTGCAACAGCCCTCATCTGAAAAGGGGAAAGTCGCTGACCTCCCCTATGGACTTATTTATACGCCCACCTCATTCCTCCTTCTTTTCTTCCACTTCCCAAAATCAAAAATTTTAGAATATCATAATAAATTAGTATTTTCCGAAACCGAACTTTAAAAAGATGCTATCTCTCGTCTAAAAAAAAAAACGAGAAACAAAAAAAATAGACTCCTTTATATAGAAGACTGAAACTTATTTAACCAAACGACGAACAATATTCTCAACTGGAAACTGAATAATGAAAATACTACGGAAAACAAATTCTTATTGGTCTTTTTATAATTCATATTATTTTTATTGAATATTCCTTACTTAAAATTATTTTACACTAAACCTTTTTGCTCCCGCATCACCATTCATCGGATATACTTAAAGTTATTTTACCAAAAAGTATTTATTCATTCAAATAAATAAAGATTCTTTAAATATCGTCATAGCATGATAAGTTCTGTTTTCATAAACATCATCCTTTTCCTGTTCATATTAACACAAACTCTGAATTTAGAAATCGAACGCTTTTTTTTTTTTTTATTAAAGCTATGTACGTAATAATTTACTTTTATAATCTTCCCTTTTAGTTATTTCGGCTTCTTTTGTTTTTTTCTTTTTTTTTTTATTTACTCATTTAAAGATATAGCTCAGAACGTATATATTATATGATATAGTATATAATATAGAGAAAAAAAATTCATTCAACATGTAAAGAAAATAATCACTTACCAGAGATCCTCCATGCTGTGCACAGCATGATGTGACCTGGTGAATGGGAATGTTGAATGTTGATAAAGATAATATAATTTTGGACCTGTTGCCACGATCAGTTTAATATGAAGGGAAGACGTTGATATCTTTTTAACACTTTGATTCCAACACCAATAGAAAAAATTAATTTTAGATAGCACTCGCGATGGATGGGATGTTACAATATCTTTTCCTTATAATACATATATCCTACTATAATCAAATCCTAATCTATTATTCTTAAAAATAAGCTTATGTACATATAGGTGCCTATTCTTACTTCAAAATCCTACTCAATGAATCCAATAGATATTAATAGCCTCATTTCTACTTCTATACGGCACTCAGTCCTTTTTTTTTTTTATTATATCTTTTCTTTTTGTTTTGTATCAAGTATGCCTGGTTTAAATAAAACGTCAACTCCAATTATTTGTTTCACTACTTTCCAAATTTAGTTTGATTCTCAACTAACTATCATCACATATCAAATTAGCTTGCTGTCAGTATAAATTTGTTTATAATCTTTACATCAAATATATTTTGTTTTCTAGCTCTAATTTTGCTTCTTTGTTTTCTCTCAATCTCACTTACTTTACAGCTTCTTTATCCTATTTTACTTTTCCTTTGTTCTCATTTACAGCTTTGAATTTGGTTTAAATTGATAATTTACCTTCAATTCTAACTTTCTTTGCTTACTCTAAATTCCTTGTTTTTTTTTTTTTGTTTTTTCAGGTAAATGGACACACTAATGGACTTCACTTTTTTTGTTTTTTCAACGCGAAATTTTCCTCTTATCATTTTGCTCTTACATTTCTAAAACTATGTATATTTCAGTTCTTGTTTTATTTTTGTTTGGGTTTGACTTTCTTTTCTTTAAACTTTCTTTTCTTTTACACTTCTAGGAAGCAATTGATGACTGAACATCCTTATGTTGAATTCTTATGAGGATTTGTTTTCCCTGCGTCACGCACTGGTGCCAATTGATGGCCCGAAGAATTGGATTAGGTGCTGGTACCCACTCCAGTTGAATCAGATCGGTTATCATTTTCTTGATCAGGATCTTCAAGAATGCCTCGGATTTACCTCGTCTTAGGCGAGTCCTGGTCGAGCATTTGCCCACGTGTGACACTTTTTTCCTGGATCCACGAATCCGCCACTTTTATTTTTGATTGTGAATTCCAGGATAGAAAGGTTGCGAATCCAATACTCTCGTATTGGATTCTGAATGATAGACCCTTGAACTCTATGGCAGTTCTTCGGACCAGGATCTTCTTTATGGGTGTGTGTCGTCGGACCAAATGCTACGCACCATTGATTATTTTAACACGAAATGCTATGTGGGCAAACGAATAATTTTGTTTATAACAATCTTTTCTTACTGGAATTTGCAATCTTACTTACATATATGCAATTATCGTGTTCAGAACTCCTAAATTATTGCAGATTCTTCGTCACAACTGGCTGAACTTATTTTTATGTCTTCGCCATGCCGGGTCGAAGAAATATTGGTTGAAACCGAACTTTTATGCAAAATTTTTATATCCGCGTATTCGTTTTTTCGTTTTTCGTTTTGCACTTTTTGTTTTTTAGTGATTACTCTTGGTTTCTTTTAAGATTAACTACCTTTAGGTAGAATTATTGAAAAGAACCCTGGGAGTAGAGAAACGTGACTTTATGGACCGACGACTAAAATGTAAAAGGCCGAAGCCATGAGGACTTTTTCACAGATCGCGTTTTTTGACGGAATTCTGTGGAATGAAGAGAAAACGGAAATGCGCACTTAATTTGTATGGGACAGCTCAGAAAACGAGGGTGGTCAATGCTAATTGCATTACTTACTGAAACTTAATTCTTTAAGCACAAGTTCTCAGATCTGAACGCGTCGTAATTTACCACTGTTGATGTTGTTTTTTTATGTTTAGCAATATGGCTTACGACATTGTCCAGTTTGGTTTGAAGCATTAAAATTTCTTTTTTTTTTTTGTTTCAACTTTAAAATTAATTTGTACTTATTTTATTTCATTCGGAGATATAAAAAAAATAAATTGCTGCTAAAATCCGACATAGGGTTCGTAGGATATTTTCCTTTTTTTTTTCTTGAACCATCGATATTTCTTGCTGGTAAAATTGCTTTTAAGACTGCTTCCTACAAAGTTCATATCGAGATTGATCCATGGACTTAATTTTTTTACCTGGCGCTAAGAGTATAAAATTTCATTAGTTTTCTTCAAGAGTAGGCGAAAAAATTGGTTTTTGACGCCAATATTCAACAAAGTGACAACTGATCTGTGACGGTCGGCCTTTCGTGTTTGTCAAGGCCTATATCGAGAATAAAAGGCTAATTGGATAAACTGATTGATTTGCTTCAAATGTGCTACAGAGAATTTTTAACGTGAAGATGATAAAATAGAATTTTCGTTTTAAAAAAATAAATAAAAAAGAGGGCATTAAGGCTCTAAAGGAGCCTAGTCCTATTGACTGACAACTATCAATCATTCCTGTATGCTTGTTACCATGAATGGAGGCGACCTAGAAATTTCCCACTTTCCGAAATTTTCATGATAAGAGATACTTTTAGATTATTTGTCAATTCGTCGCAAGGGCAGTACACCCCTGAAAATCTTTTTTGCAGCTTTATAGCTCATCGAAAACTGAGGAAAGCACCCATACAAAGGATTTAATTTTCTTTCCAATTTCAAAAACAAATTGTTTCTAGCGGTCAGTGGCGTGGCGTCCATATAACCCGATTCCTATCGGGTTACCTTTTAAATTTTCTGCTAAACAACAATGTTTACTAAATATAACAAACGACCTTGCTGCACAAGAATATTTACTAAATAACGACCAACATAAAACCCACTTTATATACTAAATACATATGTACGTATCTATTCATTAACCTCCACAAGCTGCACACACCACCAATTCAATTGAACTTTATTCCCATTTTTCATTCAAATACACACCACACCAGCACCACACACGTTATTATCATGAGTAATTTCTTCCACACTCTCTGCCCATAAACCAAAGCAAAAGCAACCCGAAATATCTCGGGTTATAAGATCTCTCACTGCATAGAACAATGTTAGTTTTCTTTCTCTGTTTTACTTATCGTTTTTCTGAGTTTGGGTCGACTCCGTCTAACGCTCGCTGTCTTATGCAAAAAAATAAGACGCTTTTCTTCGACTTATTTTTGGTGAATGTTGTGCAGTGTTGCCCCCCCAACTGATTGAAAGTGTAGTTTTTAGGAAAAATAAGTGTAGTAAAAACGTAGTAAAAAAAATGATTTTGCAAATCTTGTAATCCTTTAATTCACTTTTAAATATACATTGGTATAATAAACTATATTTATGAAAAACTCATAAAAAATTCTTATATAATAATAAATAAACTATTAACATCTTTACAAACCAAAAATACAATTAAAGGATTAATTTATTTACATATAATGATTGTAATTTTGCGGGTGGCTCAAAAATTCTCTCTACGTCTTTCGAGAGTTCTTTTAATTGAATAATTGCATCAACTGTTGAAATATTTAAATTATTTCTTAAATCATCCTTTATTATATTTAAACTTGAGAAAAACCTCTCTTCAGTTGCACTGTTATAAGGCAAGCTACACAAAGTAAGCATGTAATTGCATACATTTTCAAAAACTGGCTTTCAAAAGGGGCATTATAGTCGCAATGTCTAATTTTGAAATTTCGATAGGGTCAAGAAGAGCTAAATGACTTGTTTTTTTTTCATTATCAATTAAATTAAATTAAATTCGCATAAAGCTACATAAAATTGGGATGACTTCGTTTGTACTTTTTTTAAAATATTATTTTCAATGTCGTTTCTGCAGCAAAATTCTTCGAATTTAAATCCAAAATACATACATATACGCAACCTGATGAACTTTGTTTTTCAAATCTAAATTGATAGATATAAGATCAGGTTTGCAAACATTTTCATAACCTCTAACAAAAACTGTTTTGTGGACTTGTATATCAAATGCACTTTGGTGTTTTCGCTTTGAAAAAAAGTGTAGTGTTTGGAGGAGCGTGCGTAGTGTGTGCTTTTGAAAAAAAAGTGTAGTAAGAACACTACGATTGTAGTAGGGGGGCAACGCTGATGTTGTGTTGTGGTTGTGAGGTGAGTATACCCAATTCCAAAACCAAGTCACTTGGTGAATGGTGGGTTGCGCAGCAAAAAAATGGTGCGCAAGAAATTTAAATAGTGAAGAACTGAAGACTGAAACCGAAGGAAAAGGTTATTTGTGTTTGTTAAATTTTGTTTTATTTATTTATTTATTATAATTGCAATGTAAAATCGTAAAGATAATTAAAGAGGAAAGCATTAACAGTAAAGCCATCAGCCATAAATACACTTATCTGCTTATGCAAAAAATAACTCGCTTTTCACCTACCTACTTATTTGCTGAATTGTGTGAGTTTTTTCTACCGCTGCACTTTCTTGGATTAATTAAGTAGGTCATTCATTCATTCATACATATTTAATGTGAGAAGACTGAGAAGACAGGCTTTCAGATTTAGCACTTATTTCCACAGAAAAGCGGCTTCTTTTAAAAACAAGGAATGGACCTGCCTTCTATGAAAGAGTTTTAGCAGATTTTATATAAAAAAAGATCGTAGAATAGCTTTAGAATATCTTTTTAGGAACACTTTTCATAATTTCTTATTTGTTTAGAAACGCGAACTTTAGCTATTTTTTTTAATAATATACATTATTATATGTAGATATTTATTGTAGCCAAAAATATTACATTTCTTATACTTAAGCCTATATTGCACAATTTATAGAGATTGTTAGCATATACATAAATCATCTATTTGTAAACTTTTGTACATAACTATTTATTTTTAATTGATATTTTTTATATCATGATATTGAATTACTTGAAAAAAAATAATTGATTTATTTGCTTATTTATCTCATACTTAAATATATTTTTGTTTTGAAGTTCCTTATTTTTTTCATAACATTACCTTAAATTTTCCTTAATGTACTGCATTTGCATTTGCCAGAAACATACGGTGAAGTATGTATACAAAATTGGCATGAATTGCTTCGCTTGTTTGTTTTGGAAATCAGAACTGCAATACATTTTTTTAATTTAGGATACATATCGATATTAGAATTAATTATCGTTTCGACTTACCATTTGAAATTATTCACGCCACGCCACTGCTAGCGGTTTAAGCTAGCATCCCTGATCTCACATTTGTCGTGCTGGAGGACAAAAATGCAGAAGTCTCGTTGTTGGTCTGAGTGATCGTTCACGGCCCATGACCGTCAGTCACCACCAAAAGAATTGCGAATCCTTAGGCAAGCAAAATCCAAGAGGATTAACTTGATGATATAAAATGATGCAAATGCACGGCCTAATCTTCGGGGAAGTTCAGAGATCAAGGAATGACCTGCGTGTTGGAGAGTTTCCCCTCTGAAATCTCTTTCGGATCACTGATGGATTCAATATGAACTTCGAATTCCAAATTCTTCTAGTTCAATTTGTTAATTCTAAACTGCATATTACGACGAATCTCAGTATAGATTTGATAGTAGACCTAGAGTCAAAAGGTAAATCCCTTGAAGCATCATTGAATCTTGATTTTAATATATCTTGCCCAATAAAATAAAGGCGAAAAAATGTCCTCAAGAAATTGACAAGAACAATCTTTAGTAAGCATAAGTTTAAACAATCTTATAGAGATTGTCTCAGAATTTTCAAGCGAGTTCTCACATCAGCCAAGCAACAAGGTTGAAGAAAATTCTGTCAATCAATTGATAACAAAAAAGTTTCGGCAAGGCTTGGCAGAGCGCTATCGGGAAAACATGGCAATCCGTCATTTTTGAAAAGCCTGATGAATTCTTGACAATTCCTCCAGGTGAGTCCTTGGAACTGCTGCTAACCACATATTTTCCGGGCTGTGAGAACAGAACCTGTAGTACCCCTTGGCATAATGGTTAGTGCGTTGGACTGTCATGCGGAAGGTCTCGAGTTTGATTCTCAGCCGCTGCAAGAAAGTTTTTTTCAGGGGTGTACTGCCTCTTGCGAGGAATTGACAAATTCTCCAAGAGTATCTCTTATCATGGAAAGTGCTGCTCATTAGCCGTTCGGAATCGGCAGAAAATTGTAGGTCCCCTCCATTCCTGGTAACACGCACACAGGAATGGTTGAGAGTTGTAAGTCACTAGGTCCTGGGTTACTTCCAGCTGTTGCACCACCAAATTTATTTATTTATTTATTTATTTGAGAACAGAATCTAACACCGCGTTATGTCTTCTTATAAGTCTCCAGGGCTGGAAGGCAATTTCATTTCTGCAAATAATTTTCAAGTAATGACTTTTAACTATGTACCCTAGCCCTGAAGACAAGTAAGAGTTGTATCTTAGAGAAAGATGGAAGATGGATTTAGTGTTGATTCAGGAATTTTTTCTGAGACTCTGAATATATGTATCCAATTCTTTCAACTACCCGCTTGTACTAGTGTTTTCAAGTTGGATTACTGGCTATCAGAAAAGCATACAAGGTACGCAAATCAGATCAAAACCAAAACCGATTATTATCATAGACAGTCAGGCTATTGTTAAAGCCATTAATTCTAGTACATTATCATCCAAACTGGTTCAGCAACGCCCGAATAAGCTTGCCAGCAGAATTATTAACAGTTGTGTCACTCTAATCTGGGTTCCGGGTCATAGTGAAATTGATGGGAATGAACGTGAAGACGAAGTGGTTAGGCAAGGATCATATGACCCACTTGCGGAATGGAATGAGTCAAAATTCTGCTCGGAATTATTTTTTTTTTTACTTAACGAATCAAACCGCAGGTGCAGTTTAACTAAATGCATTATAGCTAGAAAGATTTGGTCCAACTATAATAAAACCCGCACAATATTGATCTGATATACAGACCGTGGCAAGACATAGACATAGCTACCTTAAGTGAACACTGGTCAACAATAGAGTGGCAAAAAAATAGTGAACTTAGGCATTCCTTACACCACTTACTGTCGTAGCTGTGCGGACCAGCGGGAAAAGTAAACAGTGAAATTAATGCATTCTTTTTTTGCTAATATCCTGCTTTGAATAAAATTGGTACAGAATCATTAGGAAGCGCATTTTTGACTACATTAACGACCTGGGGAAAATGAATTTCAAAGACATGATCGGTTTTTGTCAACTTAACGAAATGGATCTGACAGAAACTTTGTTTACTTCTCTGCTCTCTGTTTGATTCCCTTATTCGTGACCTAGCTAGGTTTATGCTGCAAAGGGGCCGGATGATCACTCAAAGCATCAGTCAACAAGCTGGCCAAGCTTGGCATAGTGTAGATGATTTCTGATGTATGTGGTGGTCCGATTGAGTGATTGAATTCCGGATGATTGGTGAAAAACAAATACACAATAAGGCGCATTTAAACCTACTTTGTCCTTTATTTTTAAGCTAAATTCAAACTGGACGACTCCATGATAATGGCCACATATCAATTAATTCAACAAGTTATGGTGTCAAAATGGCGCACTTTAGCCCTAATTAGACCAGTAGTCGCCGTTTCTACCTACTTACCTACTCACCTAAAGCAAATATCATATGCACCTATCCCAAATATGGTGCTTGTTAACGTTTCTCAAAATGATTAACTTGTTGATGAGCTATAACGTTGATAGTAGTTCAACTTAATTTGATCCAATGTTCCAAACGGTTTTTCTAAATTGTTCAAAGAATGTGGGGACCTTATTCGGAATTCCCCCCCACCAAAATGAACTTTTTTTTAACGCATCGATAAAAAAGTGTTTGCTGTTGATAAAAAACATCAAATTATGGAGGAGAACAGTTTTTTTGTTTAACAGTACTGTGGCTGGCCCGCTTCGCGGGTTCTCAGGATCTTAACTCCCTTTTCGTGGGCTACACCCTGCTTTTTCCTCTGCCCAACGACCTTTTTTTTTTATCGTATAATTATAAAATTTTCATTTTCTTATACTTCACTTTTTTACCATAAAAATTCCGAATAAGGACCGAATGTGGCACTTTCAGGTCTTACAAAAATATTTGTTACCTTAGAGCTTAGACAAAAGTTGATGAACATTTTCAGCAAAAAAGATATCATTGTCCATAAAAATTACTTAAGACGCTTATAACTTCGGTTCAAATGGTCAAACCTTCATGGTTGCAGGTTGAATGTTTATGACTAGTATATTTTTTCATAAAAAAGAATTAACTTTAAAATATTTTCGTAACCATTGCCATATTTTTTCTTAAAAAAAAAAAACAAAAAAAAAAAAAAAAATATTGTGGCTTCGTCACACTCTCTTCAGCCAATATTTCAATTCTAAGCCTTCTACCTAATTATCAAGTTCGTGTGATCAAGTCAAGCATTTTATTTTATTAGATGATGTTAAGGTGCAAGCTTTATGAAAATCGAATGAAATGAGAACCAGTATCTAGTGACATACATACATATTCCAACCATTCCTGTCTGGATGTTGGTAATCTGTTTTTCACTTCCTCGAAGTTCCTTTTAAATATCATACACACACGAGTATTTACCTATAGATAAGTGTAAATAATATCATTTAAAAAACGGAAACACTCAAACTGATTTATTGTCAATGCTTCTTAATTTAAAACGAACAATTAACAACTTGCCAACCAATCAAATCAAATCTCATTGACAAGTTCCACGAGTGAATTGCATCTCTTATCGATAAGCACTTCTCTCACTTTTCATTCGTTACGGATTCCTGTTTAAATCCTTCCAACTCACAATGCTGGCAAGGAATATAACGACGACATCGCGTAGCTGGATCGTATAACAACAATGCAAGACTTGACACCTCCTCGCACATTTCACCATTGGGATTCATGTCAGGCAAATAGCGTTAAGTAACACTTTACGTTACATATCCTCCATGTTCCCAATGCGATGCAAGGAACCAGATACCTACGAACAAAATCTGAAAAACACTTTACTGTCAATATCAGGACAACAGAAATAATTTATGCAAGTGCAAGTACCAACCAACTTTATACTGTAGGAGGAATTGAACACAGAATTCCGTTGAGGATAAAATAAAATTTCTGAAGACCTCATTCTGTGCCCCATCGAATTGGAATTGAAATCCACTGCCACTCAATGACATGAGCATGAGCAAGGCCCAATGTGACTCCTGCAAGTCAGTTCCATTTTTTTTAGTTTTTTTTATAAGATTAAAAGTACAATAGGTGCGCAAAGTTAGCTACATCGTTTTTTTTCAAATTCATTTCAAACAGAAGTTTTGAATTTTTTCTTATGAAAGGATAGAGGGCGCCTTTTTCAACTATCACTTCGCAACTTGCTACTTAAAAAAAAATAAATCCTGTAAAGTAAAAGTGAAGTAGCGAAGGAAAAGTTGTACGGTATGTTTTTTGCAAAGTGAAAAGTGTGAGATTCTTACCAATTTAAAAGGCAACTTTTGATTTTTAATCGCATTTTTAAAAGTTGCAAAGTTAAACAAAATTAAGTTTTTAACTATCTTTATGTCGTTTAAACGAAATAATTAAACTAAATAAGCGGTTAACCATGCAAGCCATCTCTGGAACTTCCCGCTACTTTCCTGATTCATGCAAAACCTAGCTCTTCTTAATAGAATAAGATGAAAGTAGATATATTTAATTCAAAATAAAAATAAAATTATATTTTTTTAAGAGAGTTTTACGAAATTCAATGAAATACATGACTTGATCCCACGAATTTGCCCCTATGTAATAGACCAGAAATTTTACAAACAAATGTTATTAAAGAAAACTGTTCATAAGGATAAAATTAATTTCTTAAATTCTTTTAGTAGTAAGAGATAAAAACAGAATGCTATACAAATATGAATTTATGCAAGAACAAAAATTATAAGTTGTTGTAGTGGTTTCTTTATAGCTTTTATATAAAAAACTTTTAAAACATTTTTAAGAAAAAAATTTGGTACGCCAACTTTAAGTTTTTATCACTGTACGAATGAAAATTAAATTTCCAATAAAAATATTCAGCCGCGGTTTAGTGATATCGAATTTTCCAAAAAAAAAAGACTATTTTTGCCAAAAATTCAAATAATATTTTTTTTTTCAAGTTTTGAAATGCAATGTTTTTTAAACACTTTAGAAGCATCTCTATTAAAAATTTCATTGAAATCCATTATATCGATAATGAGTAATTCAAAATTTGAAAAAATGGTTCTACGGTAGGTAGCAGCTGTAATATCTTATTTTCAATTTTTATTATTAAATTAAAGTTCATAAAAATTAATTGAAAGAAAAAAAATTTTATCAAAATTCTAGGTGCCGTTTTCGAGAAAAATACGATTTTTAGGATTTGTATGGTGGGTAGCTTTATTTTTAGGTAACGTAATTTCTTTTCACACATCTTGTAGATTATATAGAGAAACTTTTATTTATCAAGTTTAAAAAAAATCGAACAGGGGGTTTTCGATTATTGAGGTTTGAAAAAAAAATTGAATTTTTTTTCAAAAATCCAAACAAAAAATTTTTTTGAAAATTTGAATACACAATACTATTCAAATTTTTAGGGAGCTTTAGCAAAAAAATGATCAAGATCGGTGGTACCGTTTTTGAGAAAATCAAAAACTAAAAAATGGTTCCATGGGGGGCACCCTCAACAACCATATTTCGGAAAATTTGTTTCAACCATTCCCTAGCTTTAACATAATGAAAATTTGTTTGTATTTTTATTTCTTAAATCTAATAGTCTAACAGTTTTTGAGAAAAAAAAATATTTATAAAATTTCGAAAAAAAATCTGGCAGGTATCGGTTTTTCAAAAAAAAAAGAAAAAGAAACGTGTAGGGGGAAAAAATTAAAAATGATATCTACCAAGTTTAAGGAAAATTGGCCCAGACGTTTAGGCTGTAGTCGAACAGACAGACAGACAGACAGACAGACAGACAGACAAAATTGCGAGACCCACTTTTTTAGTCTTCGCTATCATCGTAATGTCAACTTTGGTCAAAACCTCGAGTTCGATTTTTTTCCGAATGCATAACCTGCCTTATAGTACCCATAAGTCGCAAGTAAAAATGAATTCGGCGAATGCTTTTGAACTAAAAAAAGTTACCTAAGTTGTTTATTATTAAGTGATTAAATAAAAACAACAAATTAATGAATAATAATAAATATACAAGAATTCTTGTACTACAAAAATTTTTCAAACACTTTTTGGTGATTTTTTCGTTTACCATATCTCTCGAACCGATTTGGTAGGGTTTAAGGCGATCGACGTTGTGTTTTAAGGTTACTTTAGGTTAGGTTGAAATGGCTACCAGTGTCGCAGCATGGACCAGAGTTGGTCCATGAATCTACTGAACTTCTCCCTCTTCGTTAAACCATTCGAGCTCCTTATGAAGAGAGAGAGACTGCAAATGTCTATATTAACTAGATCACTAGGTTCCTCGAAAAAAAAATCTCAAAGATGAAGCCTACGTACGTACATACAATACATACATATAATGAAAGTAGGGAATGTTCATAGAAGATGAGGAACTCAGGAAGAATCTCTTTCTCGTCCATACAACATCTGCAAAAATCGTTTGAATAAACGCCAAGCCTCGTTGTGCGCTGCACTATAAGACAGTGTCCGGTTATGACACCTATATTAAAGAGCTGATGTGCAATCTACTTTAGGATATCAAACCCTTAGAGCTTTTAAAATCAAGCCTTGGCCAGATTTTGTCGTCTGTCTTGTCATCAGACAAGTGATTAAATTATTCCATCTTAGGTTAGTCCTCCATAGCATCTCTCACCTATATTAGCCTTGTTAGGTAATTTAAATAATGTTGTTCCATTTTTGGCGAGTTCGTCAGCCTTACAGTTCCCTTGAAAGTCCCTAAGCCCTAACAGAGATGAACGGCTGTTAAGGGCTGTTATAGAGTTAGTAGAGATCGAGACAAGAGATCTAATATCGGCATGACTATCACGTTTTTATTAGGTCAAAATAGTACTTCTTTAATTAACATTATTTTCGCCTGGAACATGCTATAATGATTAGGAAGACGGAAAGAGAGACATAATTTTAGTCTATTCATCGATCAGTATTCGATCCATAGGTGTAAAATAAGATAGAATCATCTTCCAAGAAACTCATATCCATCCAGAAAGATCATAAATGAATGGTGACTTAGAAGTTTTTGTCAAACTGTTGTGTTGGGATAATGTAACTTCAAAGTGATCCCAATGAGTTTAGAAGGATGGAATGTCCAATTTCGTCATTGATCTATTGTGAAGAAGCTTTCAGTGTTCGCCACCGAACATTGTTTGCTGAAAATTTCGAAAAGCGGCAGATGGAACCGAACGTCTCGTGGGACAGACGTTCGAAAGTTATGGAAAGTTAATATACATTCATACAGACACCAACGTCAGAATATCTTTCTTGGAACCTCAAAACGTCTATATCTGACGAAAATATTTCATTTTCGAAAATCATGATGAAACTACTGAAAAAATGTTGCCTTATTTCAGTTCTGTTTCATGCTTATTTGAGCACATTTATTGTAACTAGAGTCTGTTCAATTTATATTTGCAGTACAAGGGTAAAGTCTGACCATTATGGATTTCAATAAGCTATCTTTAATTTAAAGCTCTAACAGGATTGCCGTAGTGAGCATTAAAATTGCCGCAAATCTCAGAAAAATATTTGCTACCAAAAGCTTGAAAAAGCTTAAATCCTGAAAGTTACTTAGCACAAACCAAAGAAAATGCCATACTAATTTCAATCAACTTGGCAATGGTAACTCTGATAAAGTGTTCTTTTTTTAATAAACACGATAAGGGTTGGTTGCAAATTGGCGATCAGTATCCTCTCTCCTTTCACCCGGGGAGCGGATAGGTCATGGTGGGATGTACGTGAGCTGAAAGAAGATTACACAAACAATTTTAATGTAACTCAGTGATTCTCTTTCTTATTTCAGTGGCAATTTCTTAAGTTAAGCTGCCATGCAAACAGCAGCAGGCACCAGTGTGTCTGAAAAAGCTCTCCCATAAGGCCTGTATTGGAAATATAAATTGAACAGAGTATAGACGCAGCTGTTAACCCTTTGAAGTCATTTTAAATCTTTGCAAAGCATCTGGTCAAAAGCAAATTAAGGGTAGGGGCTAGAGGCCTTTGCTTGCCGTTAAAGTGTATATCATCTCTGTTTGTTTCACACAGTGGGATGCTTCTGCTCTGTGTGACGAGCTCATCTACCAAACAATACTTGGAGGTTGTCTCTGACAACTTCACCTGAAGTACTCTTTTGCATTGCTCTAGGAGCTAATGATTTGTCGCTCTTCTTCGAAACCGTCAACCTAACTCTTTTTTCAGTAGCTGGTTTTCCTCGACTCGTTGGTTTTCATTTGACGGATTTCCAGAAGTTTATTTAAGTAATCTAAAATCGTATGGTATGTAATGTTATAAGTGGTTTCAATCGGAAGAATAATTCCAACATCAAGGAGTCATTCCTGAAATGTATCTTGATAAGGTCGCTCGGGGGTTGTTTTCTGTTTCCTCCTGTAGCGCTCCTATGACTGGTCGTGTCTATTACTCGTTTTAGAAAGCACAGGGGTAATATGACAGATGATACTGCATCTATGCTTCCTGATGATATCGGGTATTCAAGGCAATGAATGTTTCAACACAGCGCGGGCGTGAAGTTACGGAAGAGAAAGAAGGATAGGAAAGCTGTGTGGTACGATGTTGAGACTGAAGGTGGTTGTCTCAGATTTTTTATCTCCATTGAGTATATCTTGTTATTTGTGACCAAAAGTTCACAAAATAATAACGAAGGTCCCAGAAGTAAGTCCAAAATGAAAGATCAATTTCTGCGCAAGATTTGAAACTGTAGTGATCATTGCCATATAGTTTTTAATTTTCGTGCCAAGTGTAAAGTGCTTTAAGCTCAGTGAACAAAATTCAGTTTCCTATCCATTTATCTTAATTCTAGTTATCCTGTATTTTCATCAAATGCGGGCCTGAACTTGTGTGTTCATATTTTGTAAGCTGCATTCGTTTTACATATTTATTGACTACCTGCATTTAGATGGGGTTCATCTTCTACTCGACTATCAAACAATATCTTTGTATTTTGTACATAAACCGCAGAGCTTAGAGACATGCAATATACATGGAATTTTAAGGACATGTAGGTAGCCTCTTTTCTTTTGCCTTCGACTAAGAAAAATGTGAACAGTATTACTGCATCTGGCTCATGTTGTGTAATGCATACGTATATAGACTTTGTTCGAATTTGCCTTTTTTTGGCATGTGCACTTCTGCCCTAAGACTTCTTAACAACATCGTCGCCGTCGTCGCCATTGCCATCACCGTATGCTTCTGATGTCCTGCCACTTACCCCAACAACATACCAATACAGGTAATAATAATTTATAACCAAAATGGTATTGAGAGGAAATTGAAATGCAATTCAATATTTTATGTTGCATGGATGCCTTGCCAGTGAGTAAAAGCAGGGATAGGGATAGGTGAATATAAATCCTTGCACAGGCTTGTATACAAATGTGTGTGTGTTTTGGTTGTCGCAGCAATTTCCCTACCAGGATGTTAAAAAGCGACTTGTGTCTTCCTTGAAGAAGTTGGAGAACCCTCATTCCCATTTTTCAAACCCAATATAGTAAAGTACATACATATATTAAAAGAAGGTACCAGCAGAAAGAAGCAAGCTTACCCTTTATAGTATAGGCACCTAACACACATTTTTTAAAGTTAAACAATTTAATTTTTTTGGAAGGACACATTTTCATGTATTTCTTGTTTATTTTGGTAGGAGAGAGGTAGGTATATAATATAAGATATTCCCATGAAAAATGTGGAACCAAGGGGATGCTATTGAAAGGATACATTTATGCAAGGATTTTCTGCTGACAGAAGAAGTAAATATCATATTTTATCTCAAATGCACTTTAGCATCCTTTTGCCACTATACCTACCTACGTTTAAGTGTAACCGCAAAGTCTCCTTGCTCCTTTTCCCCATGAATAACCTCGCCCGCCCTGAGTGATGTCTGGTAAGGCAAGAGCAAGACAATGGGCGTGTGGTAGAACATCTTTGATGCAACATATAATATATATATTTTGGCCCAAAAAGGAATATCGACAAGGACCTGCCTTCCGTTGTGGCTCCTTGCTTATAGATAGCCGAGTATGGCGGGAATAAACACAAAATAATAATATTATGCAAAGTGTATGCGATAAAATTTACCACTAAAGTGTCTGCGAACATACTCTTTTATCCTTTCGTAAATGAATAGGAAAAGATTCTTTCATCGCCTTTGCAAGTGAAGGAGATGAATAAAAAAAAAAAAAAGATGTTGATGAATGAACTTAAATTCCAAATGATATACATACACACGTATGCATGAGTGTGTGTCAAAGAGTGTACAACAGTTTGATGTATGACTCATGTCAGCAGATATTTATGTTTGTTTTAAGATCCTTTTTTTTTCAAGTAAATGGGAGTTGGGGGTTTATTAAAAGGATTATATGACAGTGCTGGTGGTGGTGTCACTTGCATTTTTTTTTTTACTGAGTTCTCCAAATTAAGAGATATGCAGTCTTTATATATTATATATGTAAGTATTTAGAAGAAATTGATATGAAACTGTGTGTTCTCGATGAGACATAAGCTGAGTATTCATAATATTAGTTTCATCAACAAAGTGACATGTTTCAATGTCTGAGGAAAAAGGAATTTTGTTTTTTGTTCAAGGATGAATCATGGAGTGGAAACGATTCCTTCATCATAATTTTGATTTTGTATACATAATACATTTTGTGTTATCTACATAGTTTTCAAGTCTTTTGTTAGAAATGATAGGTATAAGCTATAATAAATAGCTACATTTATACATAATATGTAAATACTGAACAAAATTCTCATTAATTTTATTTTGTTGTTGAATAGATCGTAATTAGATCTTACAACAATGGAAATAGTTTTTATGTTGGGGCCCGTTATTGAATTTAAGTATTCCGAAGAAGAAAAATAATAGTGTATGCATTTTTATATCCATTTGTCACTGAAACTACCGTTATATTTCGAAAGTTGTCTTCACGTGTGTTTCTGATCTCATGCTTGAGTGAGTGCATTGGTGCTTTCAGAAATCCATAAACTTTTAACATTGCCACATTATATGAACAGATTCGAATTTGCTTTTCTCAATCTATCCCTCCTCTGTCTCATAAGGATCTTACTTCTTCCCCTTCATGGTATACCTTAGAGCTTCGCTCATTTAAGAATAGGAGGAATAAACTCTGGGAAAATATCTCAGTTCCAAGTCGAATAATTGTCTTATTTTATAACAACTTTTCCAACTTGAGTGAGTCCGTACATGCCAGTTATCTTCAATTCAATTCAATTTATAAATCCAAAAGGAAAGTCTGGTTATCTCTCAGCACTAAAATAAAACAAATCCTCAATATTTTGAAAACCCCATGCCTGAATTTTGAAAGACTTGACAGTTAAAAGTTTATATTAGAAAATACTTTATCTAAAAATAGCGGTACGTACCATACTAGTGTTCCAAAGTGGTTTTCGATAATCGTATTTTCTCTAAAACGGCGCTTAGAATTAAAATAATTTTTGATTCATTTTTACGATCTATAACCATTTTTTCGAATGTTGAATTTCTCACTATCGACATATCTCTAAAAAGCTGGAAATACATTGCATAAAAATATTTTTTTTTTGAAAATTTCTGTATCTCATATTTCATTGTGATAGAAACTTGAATGTTGGCGTAACAAATTTCTTCTTAAAAATGTTTTAAAAATTTTGTATATATAAGCTTATTTTTTTAAGAAACCGCTCCAACGATAACAATTTTTCTTCTTGCACCAATATCTATATATTTGCTTAAAATATTACTTGGCAATCTGTTTTTATCTCTTACTACTGAACGAGTTTATGAATTGTATGCCTGTTAACATTTTTCTCTTATATATAAAATTCTTAGTCTTTTACATAAGAGCAAGTTCGTGCGACCCAGTCGTGCATTATATTTAAAATGTCACTGCAAGGATTACTAATTTTGTGGTGTACAAGTTGTTATTTACTTTAAAATAGAAAATATTTTGTGAGATGTTTTAGGAATTTATGGAATGAATTTGATGCCTTTTTACATTTTGTATAACCATTACTTAATTATTATATTTACTATATTTTACATATGTTTCTAAATGTCTACAAAAATTTAAGTGCTGCATTTTATTTGTATATTTGTTTTAAATTATAAGTTTCACATTCAAAATAAAATTTACTATGTTTATGTTTCAAGAATTAGAAATATCACCGTTTTTGAATTACATAATTGTAATTGTTATGTCAACTTTAATTTCAATATTTTATGGTTTTTCTTTTCCTTTTTCATTCCACATATACATTAAAAATTTATTAAAAATTTGGTGTCTTAAACTCGAAACAGTCCACACTAAAAGTTTGTTTTAATTGGACAAACTGAAAACGAAAAAAAGTAAATACCAATAGCTATAACGCCCTAGTACCTTCAATGTAATACTTTTCTGCTATCACTTTTCAGCAGTCGCGTCATTGACTTGACGCTTTTCTTCTTGTCGGTTAAGGTATAACTTTGAAGTTTAGTGTACCCAACCTTAAAAACACAGCGAAGTCTATGTGGTTTGAGTGTAAACACACTTTACACCAAAGCATTTTCCTTTCTACCTGTTGTTTTGGTTAGGCTATATCCCTTACATGCCTAACCTACACTTAAAAAAATGAATGTAAGTAAAAAAAAAAAAAAACAATATATCGAAACATAATTCATAACAAAAGTTTATTCAATATTTTTTGATTTTTTTTTCATTAAAAATAAATAATTAATTGCGTACAAGCCTTGTATATAAAACTTGTAGTACTCTAATGAAGACGAACGATTGGGGCGACATCTTTATCATAGCGATAGTACTAGTTAGATTTGTCTCTGCTAAATTTAATAATAAAATATTCTGTTTTTTACTACTTGCTTTGTATCTTATCCTACTCTCCACTGTAAAATCATGAGCTAATCTTAGCGCCACCCCCAGGATAGTTGGTACCACAAAATCACACTCCATGATAACAATAGGTTATATATACAAAGGTGCAAATTACTTTAAGGTATAAGAAATTCAGACTTAAAATAAAATAAATATAGCTATAAAACAAACTTTAATAGAAACAAATTAAATATACATATAACAGTAAATAAAGACTTCCTTCCAAGAAAAAAAAAAAAACAAAAAAAAAAACAAAAATTAAATTCTAATAACATAACATATGAAAGTTAATTCAGCCTTCAGACTTGTAAATAAATAGTAATTAAATATAACTATTTTAATGTAAGTTTTCCATCAAATAACTTGTATTTTTGTATGAATTTTATCAATTCAAGAGGTGGCTCATAAATATCTTTACGTTTTTCCGTAAGTGATCTCGAAAACATTAAATTTGCCACGGTGTTTACGTTTAAATGATTCCTAAGCTTGTTTCTAATGTAATACAGAGTGACCAGCGCTGTTTTTAAATTTGTTGGTCATATTAGCAAAACGCGATAGTAATATTATAAGTCCCATTTGCATCACTGAAATAAATAAAATGCAAGACTGGATCGCACGAACTTGCTCTTATGTAAAAGTACTTTGGAATTTTAAATACATTGTATAAATATAAAACATGGATTTAATGAGATAAAAATGTTCAAATGCATGGAATTGCCGTGTCTGATTTCCGGAAAAGTATGAATTTATGCAAACAAAGTTTAAAAATCGTTTTAAAGTAATTTTTAATATAAGAAATATCTTTAAAATTTTTCGAGAACAAAATTTGGGATGCAAATTTTAAGTATTTAGTTGTATAGATTTTAGGAAATAATTTTAAAAAATAATCATTCACACGTTTTGAAGAAATTAATTTTTCCAAAAAAAAACCTTGGAATTTTTTTTTCAAGAAACCCAAAAGATATTTTTCGAATAGTTTTATATACAATATTATTTTAAACTTAAGAGGGCTATTGCTGAAATATTTTGTATAAAATCGTTAGAGCCGTTAATGAGAAAGGCGAAAATCAAAAAAACTGTTCTATGACAGATATCTGCCATTAATAATATCTTGCCCCAAAATTTTTTTTACAAAAATGTAGTCCATTCCATGTCCATAATATCACACATATTTTTTTTTATCAAAATCGAGAAAAATAAGATTTTGCAATACGGTTGTATGGGCTGTACCATTAGTCTTGGAGCTAAAAAACACATTTCAATTTCTCCTCTAGGGAATAACCGAAGACCCTTTACTACCTGGATTGAAGAACGTAGGTCTAGTGGCTTAGACTGTAGGGAGAGGTACAGACATCAGACACACTGAAACATGTTTTTTGTGTACTAAATTTTCCTTAAACTTCTTATAAATAAATTGATATGCAAATTATAAGTATATTCATTTATACATTTTATAACGTAATTTTAAAATTTATTCGTCTATCCGTTTTCAATACATATATTAAATTTTCAAAAAAAAATTGTATTATTTTTTTAAAAATCCAAAAACTATTTTTTCGAAAAAATTTTTAGATTATTTTTTTTTCAAATATATAAGAGCTTCTGCATAAAAAGTTTGGTTGAAATCGTTAGAGCCGTTGATGAGAAATTCGATAATCAAAAAAACCGTTCTGACAGGTACCGTTAATAACATTTCCCCCCAAAATTTGCTTATACCAAAATGTAGTCCATAGCCATAATATCAAATTCGTTGGAGCCATTTTCGAGATAAATAAGATTATACATTACGGGTGTATGGGGGGTACCGTTAGTTTTAGAGTTAAAAAAAAATTTAAATTTCTCCTTTACGGAATCACCGAAGACCTGACTTAGGCTGTAGATCGAGGTACAGACATACAGACATACCTACAGACAGACGGAATTGTCAAACCCACTTTATTCGTCTTCGCTATCATCGTATTGTCAACTTTGTCTCGAGTTCGATTTTTTTCCAAATGCAGAACTTGCCCTATAGTACTCGTACCTACATATATCGCAAGTAAAAATACAGCGTAAATTTGACAAACCAGATTGAAATCTTTTGTCTAAAAAGTTTTCACCTCAGAACACATACATACTTCTAATGAAAGTAATAGCTGTATATACCTATTACGTTGAAAACATAAGGAAGTCGAAAAACTCAGTAGTTTTCAAATTATTTTTTTCTAAACTCATGGGCTAACATTCTGATCATTCGGTTGTTTAAATATTTTTACTTCGCTCGCAATATTGGGAAAAAATCTTATTTTGCATTTGAAAAACAGTCTACCTAGGTGTGTATGTGATACATTTTCGATGAAAGTTATCACTTCAACAACATAGACCCAGAATTGCAAAGCGCTGAAGTAACCTCCCAGAATTTAAAATAACATCAACATACCTAGGTATATTTAATTCTCATTGAATTCACTACAATTTTTCGCTCAGTGTATTCCTTCATTTTATATCTTTATTTCTGTTTATTTTCAATCATTCTTTCAGTGGTGTTTTCTCTATGTGGTTGTCGACGGCCGTATTTTGTTCCTTCCCTACTCCATTTAGTTGCGCTTTGATGGAATATAATAAAATGCGCTTTTGATATCGTTTCAAGATGTGTACCCAACATTGTCTGTCCCTTCTGAAGCCTTAACGGAGCTGAAAATCACCTGTCTATATGGTTTCTGAACCACTTCAACCAGACTACGTCTATGTACACATGCATTCTCATCTTGTCTCAGAAGTTCGTGAGTACACCAAACCAAGCACTTGCCTAACTTCGCCTCCACGCTGCGCTGCCATCGTTGTCGGTCTCCACTCTCCAACGATGACAAATAGTCCTTTCATCGTGTTGTTTTTACTAAGAATACAATCAAATCCTCTTCTTCTGTTGCATCCAGCCCACCCTTTCAAAGGAAGGGTCCTTGGGTTGGTACAGAGGTTTGAAATTTGTAGATGGGTCTTGCTTATCGCAACATGTGCACGAGAATTTAAGTGAAAACTCTCAAAAGAACTATTATGCGTCAACTGTGAGGTTTTTGTGGGATTAAATGTGAATAGAAGAGACATCGTTAAAGGGTTCCTATTCTTTAAGAAGAACCTGGTTTCTTTTTATTCTCCTTATTTGCTATTTGGTAGTTGAATGTTTGTTTGGTTCCGAACATTCAATAGAAAAGGAAAGCACCATTATCGATTTGGATGATAAAATGATTTTCGAATTGGATAGATTCGCAAGACATTGAAGCCTTAACGAAGAAAAATTGTGTTATTAAGGTTACTTTCAAACCTATTATATAGTACATATCTCTCGTTCAAGAGAATTTTAGTGCTTCCTCAAGTCAGAGAAAGAAGATTAAATTGTTTTTTGCTTTCAACTTCAAAGATAAAACTAAGAAGAATATCTTCAATCTTCAATCAGTAACTGGTACAGTAACCTATAACCTATATCTACCTTATTTCATTCAATCCAAAAGTGATTTGCTGAGAGTATATAGTAAATAAAAGCTAACTTCTGTGGCAAAAGTTATACACTTTTCGAAATAATTGTGTAACGACAATAACATTTCATTATTTGATTGAACCACTTCACTTTGAGTGGGATAAAAAAGAATGAAAACGATAGTACAGCTTAATCAATCCAGCTAAAAACGAGGAGTTTTCTATTTCTACTGTAACACTAAAATGTTACAAGATCGTTTGAGCTTTGGGAACACGAAATTCACTCTGAAAACTGAAATAAATTTGAAAGAAACATTCTAACCTACTTGAAGTTGAAGGCTTTGAGTTAATACTGTCCATAATAGACCGCATACAGCCTTTACCTTATTGACATTCATTGGGTGGTATGCATAAAATTGCAGTACTTACTTAAAGTAAAAAGTTTAAGTATATACTAAAATTTAAGTAAAGCTCTGATTTTCAGTATTTACTTTGTTTCGTATGCGTGAAAAAAAGTTTTTACTTGATTGCAAATATTATAACTATTTACTGAATTCATTCAAGTAAATACTTAAAATTCATCCAAAAACATAGTAAATACTTATTTTTTTTATTATTTTTTTTTTTTATTTTTTTTTTAAGAATTTACGGTTTAAACAGTTACAATTAATTCGTTTTTATTGTAAACATCCATCACCTTGACCTTTTATGTCATTCTTAATTCGTTTCTTCATTTGGAAAGTATAGTATCCATCAATTAAAAGAGCTAAAGTAGAAGATCTAGAATTATTCATTGGTGAATATAAAAAGAAAACGGGTGTTAAACACATAACACATAATTAAAATTTTCAAGACTGATGTTAAAAACAAAACAGATTTGAAGAAAACGGGAAATAAGCCCATTAGACTAAAAGAATGGCAGAAGCTCTTACTTGACATTCTTAACGCCGCCGATGAAAATCCAACATATATAAATTGTATCCCTGGTAAGTCTTAAAATCTTAATTAATATTCGTTTTATAAAGGTGGCTTATCTGTTGGAGCAGATGACTATGCCAACCATGGACGGGCGGAAAAAGAAGCATCTAATGCACCATTTGCAGAAGAAACGGGAGGAGTTCCAGCACCTAAAAAAAAAGAAAGTTAAACGATACCGATGAAACGAAAAATCTAACAAATGGTGCGCTGGAACAATTAAAACTGATACGGAAGCAGCAAAATGAAATGGAAAACAGAAAACATAGCAACCAGAAGAGCAACAACCTAAAAATCTAGGGGGGTGTCCAACCCAAAATAATCCAAATAACCCAAATAACCCGACAAATCCGGGGAGTAGCGAGGTGAAGCTTAAGAATACGATGCAAACTATCCCCAAAAACATTAACCCCACAAACCCGGGGCGCAGCGAGGCCAAGCTCTCGAAGAGGATTTCAAAAAATTAATTTCAATAGCTCTCTTGATTTGCGGTTTCAACTTTTAAAACATTCTTACCCTTACATTACACAATCTTATAATCTAAAGGTCGGAATAAATAAAATGCACGACTGGATCGCACGAACTTGCTCTTATGTAATAGTAGTTTGGAATTTAAGATACATTTTATAAATATAAAACATGAATTTAAAATGAAATTGCCGTCTGATTTCTAGAAAAATATGAATTTATGCAAACAAACTTTAAAAAGTCGTTTTATTATTAAATAAATAAATTTGTTCTATAAGAAATTTCTTTAAAAATTTTCAAGAAAAAAATGTGGGATGCGAATTTTAAGTACTTAATAATATTGATTTTAGGAAATAATTTCTAAAAATAATCGTTCATAGGTTTTGAAGATATTGATTTTTCATAAAAAAAAAATTTTCCAAAAAACCCAACAAATAATTTTTCGAAAATTTGTATATACAATATTATTTTAAACTAAGGGGGACTCCTGCTGAAAATTTTTGGTAAAAATCGTTAGAGCCGTTAATGAGAAAGTCCAAAATCAAAAAAACGGTTCTATGACAGGTACCGTTAATAACATTTTGCCCCAATTTTTTTTTTACCATGTCCATAATATCACACCTAATTTTTTTTATCAAAATCGTTAGAGCCGTTTTCGAGATAAATAAGATTTTGCATTACGGGTGTATGGGGGGTACCGTTAGTTTTAGAGCTAAAAAAAAAAATTTCAATTTCCCCTCTAGGGAATCACCGAAGACCCATAACTACCGAGTTTGAAGAAAATAGGTCCAGTGGCTTAGGCTCTAGATCGAGGTACAGACATACAGACATACAGACAGACAGACGGAATTGCCGGACCCACTTTATTCGTCTTCGCTATCATCGTAATGTCAACTTTGATCAAAATCTCGAGTTCGATTTTTTTTCCAAATGCAGAACTTGCCCTATAGTACCTATATCGCAAGTAAAAAGTTATTCAAGTTAAAGACATCAAGCACTACATTTGATACTGAGATTAAATTCCGTTTTTTCTAATTTTTTTATTTTTTAAAGATCCAAAGACTTTGTTGCGAAAAATCGCTTCAAATTCATACTTTAACAAATATTTGGAATAATTAAAGCTTAAATACACTAGAATTTTATTCACAGAACTTAAGCGAAGAAAGACAATATATAATAAGAGAAAATGCCCGATTGAGACAACGCGTGAGCACATGAAGATCATTGGCATCATACAATCGCTTGGCATTCCAATATGATCCCACTGCGAACTACAGTGATGATGAAAATTTAGATATTAGACTAATGACGACTATATGCCGATATTGCAATGCGTTAAAGTTCAAAAGAGAAACGGCTGGATTGTGCTGCGCAAGTGGAAAAGTCAAACTGGATCCATTACTTACACCACCATGGCCAACAATGCCAAACATATAGAGAAACATGTCAACATTGGGTTTGCTGGAGAACGATTCTCATTGGGATTTAACACTTGCGGATTCAGTTGTTTCATCAAATGCGTACCAAATACGAACGCTGTTCGCAATTATCATCACCACATGTTTTCCTTCACAACCAATTCAGTTATGGAACAAATACAAAGACGACATATGTGAAGATATCTTGCATCGCTTGCGCATTCAAACGAATAATCCTGACATCCAAATAACCGATGAAATCTACAATGAAGGATTGATTCTGATTGAGGATCAATGCTTGACTATTGCAAACAAGCTACTGATTGAAGTAGGAATGATTGCGCCAAATCGATCGATGCACGATGCATTCAACCAAGAATTAAATCGAGAGCTGCTATACAATGTTGATACATTGCAGGAATTCATTCGAAATAATGTGCCTTTGCTGAATGAACAGCAAAAACAAGTATACGAAACATTAATGCAAGCGGTGGACAATAATACTGGTGGTCTATTCTTCCTGGACGCACCTGGAGGAACAGGGAAAACATTTGTCATTTCATTGATTTTGGCCACTATTCGATCAAGATGTGACATAGCTTTGGCGTAAGCATCATCTGGAATTGCGGCGACTCTTCTAGATGGCGGTCGTACTGCACATTCTGCGCTTAAGTTGCCACTCAATTTAAACACAATTGATACTCCAACATGCAATATTTCCCGATCCAGTGCAATGGGAAAATTGTTGATGCAATGCAAGCTCATTGTTTGGGATGAGTGCACAATGGCACATAAGAAATCACTTAACTTCACACTGAAGGATCTTCGGCGAAATAACAACATCTTTGGCGACTTGATGATATTGTTGGCAGGCGATTTCAGGAAGACGTTGACAGTAATTCCCCGTGGAACGCCTGCAGATGAATTGAATGCTTGCCTGAAGGTATCACCTTTATGGAATAACGTAAAAACATCGCTAACCACTAATATGAGAGTTCAACTTCAAATTGATCAAAGTGCTGCACAATTTTCCAAACAATTGTTAGCTGTTGGCAATGTTTCACAGATCATACATCACATACATTACATACATCATTACAATAAATTGATTATCATACATTACATCAAATTACAGAATCTCATTGGAAATATTCCAGTCGATTACAATGTTGTATGACAATGGTCATACAACAATTCTGTGAAACAGAAATGATACATCAAACCTGTTAAAATCATACATTGTATGTAATGTATGATTTGTGAAATAGGCCCCAGTATGTACAATTTTCAATCCAATCCTAGTGCATTTAGGCTTAAAATATTTCCGATTTTTAGCGGCTTGATTTTTTTGGTAGGGAAATTTTCAAAAATATAATGAAATCTCGGTTCGTATTAATTTTAGTACAGGGTCCCCATTGAGTAAAATCTATAGTAAAAAACTTTCTATTTTTACAGAATTTAATATTATATACTTTATAAAATATTAACACAATAGCTGTAATAAATATTGTCGATGTCCCTTGATAGGTAAGTTATAGTTGAAAATCGTCGAACACCTCCCTCGCCTAGCTTTTTAGTTTGACATCGTACAATCGTATCTTTTTTATTGACGCGCTTTGAAACCGTAAATCGAGCACCGGATTTGTAAGAGGTCACAGCTTTGGGAGGAGCTATTTCTTTACATTATCTTCTAAAGCTTGGCCCGTTGCACCCGGGTTTATCGGGTTAATGGCTTTGGGGATAGCTTGTGTCTTCTTCGCGAGCTTGGCCTCGCTGCGCCCCGGGTTTGTGGGGTTAATGGCTTTGGGGATAGCTTGTGTCGTCTTCGCGAGCTTGGCCTCGCTGCGCCCCGGGTTTATAGGGTTAATTGCTTTGGGGATAGCTTGTATCGTCTTCGCGAGCTTGGCCTCGCTGTGCCCCGAGTTTGTGGGGTTAATGGCTTTGGGATAGCTTGTGTCGTCTTTGCGAGCTTGGCCTCGCTGCGCCCCGGGTTTGTCGGGTTAATGGCTTTGGGCATAGCTTGTGTCGTCTTCGCGAGCTTGGCCTCGCTGCGCCCCGGGTTTGTCGGGTTAATGGCTTTGGGGATAGCTTGTGCCGTCTTTGCGAGCTTGGCCTCGCTGCGCCCCGGGTTTGTCGGGTTAATGGCTTTGGGGATAGCTTGTGTCGTCTTCGCGAGCTTGGTATCGCTGCGCCCCGGGTTTGTTGGGTTAATGGCTTTGGGGATAGCTTGTGTCGTCTTCGCGACCTTGGCGTCGCTGCGCCCCGGGTTTGTCGGGTTAATGGCTTTGGGGATAGCTTGTGTCGTCTTCTCGAGCTTGGCCTCGCTGCGCCCCGGGTTTGTCGGGTTAATGGCTTTGGGAATAGTTTGCATCGTCTCCTTAAGCTTGACCTCGCTACGCCCCGGGTTTGTGGGGTTAAGAATGTTTTAAAAATCGTCACTCTGGTGTCTATCGATTTCGGAGGGGGTGTCCACCGACCTCTAGGGGGTGTCCACCGACCTCTAGGGGGTGTCCACCGACCTCTAGGGGGTGTCCGGACACCCTGGACGTCCCCGGTTGTTGCGCCCCTGATAGCAACAATGAAGAACCAATTAGAACTTACTCTTCCCATAGCTCCACCAACATCAGAACAGATAGTGGATCAACTTTTTTTGATTTGTAAAAAAAAGCATTTTTCGAATTTATGTACATATATGTACGTTATTATTTTTTTTTGTATAAAATAAAGCAAATAATAATAAATATCCGATTCTTTTTATTTGGCGTAATCTTCGAGTTTCAAGCGAGTTGTTCGGTAACTGTTCACTTTCACGAATAGGTGTATTATTTTCTGTTTCTTTAAACGGTTAAAAATCTTCGTTGTCCTTTAAATATTTTGCAACGTTAGGCAAGACAAAGCAGGCTACAATTTATCAAATTTAGCCTTACGCAGTTTTGAGAATCGGAAATCTTTTTAACTGCCCAAAACATCTTTCTATTAAGACTCTCTTCTTAGAGTGGAGTTTATTAAATGCTTTTTCCTGATTCGTCCTTGCATTTTTAAAAGGGGTCATAAGCCACGGTATAATTCCATAGTCCTCATGTCCGAGCAAACCAGCGCCAGCGTCTCGTCTGTTGAATTTCTCATAATTGATCACACGGCGCTTTTTTTTTCTCACATTCCTGTTTTGATGTTTGGAAATGTCAAAGACTCATGTGAAGTTATCACGATACTAAACGATACGAACTTGCTCTTATGTAAAAGACTAAGGTCGGTTTTCTTCACTAACTGTTCAACTTGCCGGAAACTCTAAAGTTGGCCAACTCTAGAGTTGATACAAAATCGGCAGTTGAATATTGTTTTTCTTCACCTAAATTCTCAACTCAGAAGTTGAAATTTGAAAGTTGGCCAACTTGAGTTTTTCAGAATATTCCTGGGATATGTCATATGTTGGTATTTTCTAGTAGTAGATTTGAATTTATTGCGTTTATTGGCAATTAAAATTAAAACAAATAAGCAATTACGGAAAAAAAAAACTAATAAAACCCAACTAGACTCCCAAATTGTCAGAGAAAAGACAGCAACATTTGGCATAAAATCAAGCTGGAAATTCTGGACGCTGAAAGGGAGAGGTATAAGCTGGAGCGTGAGAGAGCTGCCAATACTATCTCTCATTACAAAGCAATGAATCCTCCATTAGCTAAAACACTTTTTTGTTGTGGGCTTTGAATGGCGGAAACGATAAGCAAATTCACGGTCGTCCTCGACTCCAACACGTGGAGTCCTACATTGTCTTATTTCAGGAGTCAAAAATTCTTCTTCTTCATCTTCGCTTTCCGAAGCAGCCGTCTTTCCCAAAAACAGTTTTCTCGAAACATTATAGATTCAAATTAATTTTTTCTGGATATTGAAAGCGAAAACAACTTTTGATTAAATAAAATCTAAATTCTAGTGGAAAATCTCAAGTTTGCTCGGCCAACTTCTACTTTTTTCGGGAGTTGAGAAAATCGAAAGTTGATAAACTCTATACTCTGTTCAACAAAAATTGTTAGTACCTACAGGCCTGATGCACTTATCACTAAACTACGTTGGGGAAAATGCCACTTAAAAAATATGAAGCCACTGACTTTCCTTAAAGAATTATTGTTGTAATTCTTCGCAAAAAGTTGTACACCCCAACGCGACCGTTGAATCCCACTGCTGAAGGCTGAAGGGATACTGTCAAGTCAATACGATCGTGCGTTTGTTATGTACATCAGAACAGAGTTACCATTGTCATTCTAAATTACAAGCAAGGAGCTTATTCAGTGGATTTTATTAAGGAGCTTTTGGGATTTGAAGTTTTTGAGAACAAGTCTTATGAAGCTGAGTATGTTGAGTGTTGGCGATTTATAATGCACACTAGGGAAATCCCGTGAGAGCTTTGAAAAGCGACACACTTATGCAAGCCAATGAAACCAGAGTGAGAGGCAAACGTCCTATCTTCCCTGTACTTACAATTTTTGTTGAACAGAATATAGAGTTGAAAATCATAAGTCGAAACTGTGAACTTTGAGTGAAGAACAAAAAAATCACAAGTTGAAAATAAAAATCCTAAAGTTGAGTTCAACTTTGAGTGAAGAAAATCGACCCAAGAATTTCATAATGAAAGTTATATATTAGAGAAAAACTGTTCATAAGCATAAAATTCATTTTTTAAATGACTTAAGCAACTCTTTTAGTAGCTGAAGCTAAAAACAGGATGCCATGTCATTCAAGCTGATTTTTAGTTTATACCAGAACAAAAATTATAAGTCGCTGTAGTGTTTTCTTAAAAAAATAAAGCATTAAACATTTTAAAGAAAAAGTTTGGTACACCAACTTAAAGTTGTACGAACAAACATTAAATTTTCAAAAAAAAAATATTGACCCAATTTTTGAGATATCGAGTTTTCCAAAAAAAAAATAAATAGATTTCTTTTTTTCAAAAATTCAAAAAATATTTTTTTTAAGTCTTGAATGCAATGTTTTTTAAACTTTTTAGAAGCTTTCCTTTACAAAATTTCATTAAAATCCCTTATGCCGATAATGAGAAATCAACATTCAGAAAAAGGTTCTATAGTAGGCATAGTCAGTAGTTAAATTATAGATTGTAAAAATTAATCGAAAGAAAAAAATTTTCAATCAAAATTCTCGGAGCATTTTTTGAGAAAAAAAGACTATTTTCGAAAACCATTGTTTAACATTTGTATGGTGGGTACCGTTATTTTTAGGTAAAATTATTTTTTTCTTAACACATCTTGTAGATTATATTCAGAAACTTTTAGTTATCATGTTAAAAAATAAACCGAGCATGGGGTTTTTGAAAAAAAAAAAAAAAAAATTGGGAAAATCAAAAACAAGAAAAAATGTTCCAAGGTGGGTACCAAAAATAACCCATTTTTTTAATTTTTTTTTTCAACCATTACTTAGCCTTAACTAAATGAAATTTTTTCTTAAAATCCGTAAGACGGTCCTTGAGAAAAAAAAAATAAATATAAAATTTCGAAAAATATTCGTATGGCGAAAATCGGCCAAGCCGTGTAGGTTGTAGTCGAACAGACAGAGAGAGAGAATTTCGAGACCCACTTTTTTCGTCTGCGCTATCATCGTTTTGTCAACTTTGATCGAAATCTCGAGTTCCTATTTTTACGAATGCAAAACTTGCCTTATAGTACCTATAAGTTGCAAGTAATAAAATAGGTATTCGATGATTTTATTTTTAAAAATTGCAAAACCGCCTTTTTAACATCGTATTAATTCAACTAAAATTTCGCGCCATTATTTTCAGCTTTGAAATAATAAATTTTTATTAAAATGATCAACTGTCTGTTAAGCCAAGTTCATCAAATTTCAAATAGAAACGCTTCTTCTGTAATTTGGGAAATAATCCGATTTCGGCTCTAATAAGAATGTTCATGGTATTAAGCCTTTTTGGATAGTGCCAAATAAAAATAAAAACTTATCAAGCCATGTCAGAGTTACTTATCTTCGTTAAATCCTTATTAATTCTGCCCTAGTTAAATCATTGCCTTTTTACAAATTACAGTGAAATCTTTTCATGAGATACTATATCAGATTCAAAACGTATCCCCAAGCCAAAACTTTTCAGCATAATATTTTGGCTATTTGGGTATTACCTAACATCTTAACACCTTTACATAGACAGGTAATTATCATCAAAGGGACCTTTTATACACCTCCGCAATTCAAACCAAAGGCATCATGACACATTAACGAACACACAAACAGAGTAGCCTAATGACTTCGGCCGTTGTTATATTATATCTAAAGTTTGAACTGTATGACGATGACCATGGTCATTTCAGTCCAAGTTTCTGCTTTCGTTTTTGTTTCACACTGCAAAAATAATTTCCACCATCTGATATAAAAAAAAAATTAAGTCTCAAAGGCAATATTAGGCAGAACTATAAGTCCATTCAGAAGAAGCTCCTGACACAAAGCATAACCCGGCATTAAACGCAAACATTAATGCTACACATAAATGATTGTAATTAGCAGTGACCATTAGTTGTAGGGATTTCGTAAATGGACTGTATGATACTGTTATTCTATAGATATAGCATTCAAAAAGGCTTTGTTCTGTCTGCATTACAATCGGGGTGCAGAGAGATATATCCCTTTTTAAGGTCCTTATTTCACTTTGAAACAAACCAAATCTCATGTCATATAGCTATATTCTGGGAGAATGGGAATAATTTTCAAAGCTCATGAGTACAATTTTCCAAGCTATACCCTTCTGCCAAAGAGGACCCAGTTCTGGGATGTATATTATAAATGTTTCATGTTTCATCCATTTTTTGGTTTTTGTGTTGTTTAAATAAAGTTATTGGGATGGGCGTATTTTGTCTGTACCTTACCTATATTGTAAGTGGTCCCAGGTGTAGAAGTCTCATGGTTGCCATATACTATACTTAAAAAGAAACTATTCTAGGTAAATTTATTTTTATAAATATGTATATCTACATAAGACACGTTCCAGAACCAATTCAGGCGACTAATCCCAACGTCAACATTAGTAATGTGTGTCCACTTTCGGTGTAGATAAGCATGGGGCTTGACAAACAAGCTTCTTCAATTGACCCGATCAGGTCAGTAGCGCAACTGTATCGCTCTCTACAGTCTCTACAAAAAATTCATATTTGAGTTTAAAATATAATATAAAGGTGTTGAATATCGATTTGCGATTTGTTACGTTTTTTAAAGTATCCGCACTCTGCAGGAGTGCGATCGATTTGGAATTTTCTGGAACAGTTAGGGGTTAATCTGTCAAGTCTTAAAACATTATTCGTTTTTCTAGGAAAGTTGTGGGTAGAAAGAAATTAATAGACTGGCAATCATAAAGGAAGCTTTTAAAAAAATATTTCGACCAACAAAAAAAAACTCCCCCGAATCCTTAGATCTGTGCAAAAATTGACGTTGCTTACTTTTTCTCATATATATACTACTTTTGTTATTAACTGCAGCACTGGTTCTGCTTCCATGGATTGCAGCCATTCTCTCCACATAATTGCTTTGTTTTGTATTGCTACGCAGCTGGATACCCACTTACCATACCACAAACCGGGACTTGATATTTTCATAAAATCAACAAAATTAAAAGATTGCTGGGTTGGCCCTCTGCCCGCTTCTGTGTCAGCATCCGTGCTCATGCTCATGTCCGTGTCCCTATTCGTCCATTACTCCAGGATAATTATGTCTGAGCAGAGATTTATACATTTTTCTTTTGCTCTAGAGTACGTACCAGTGATGCCAGACTTTTAAAGCGTAAAATCCCAGAATGAATAGAAAAAAACCCTTTTATCCCACGGTGTTACAAGAAAAAACCCACAAATATCCCACGAAGTGTAAAATCAAAAATTTATAGTTTTTTTTATTATAATCCATTTTAAAATTAAAAAAAAAAAAACAAGTTTTTTATAACAAAACATAATTACGAGTATTTATTATTCAGTCTTCAACAAACTTAAAAATAAAATAAAATTAACAATAAAAAACAAAAAATCACACATTCAGTCTGATAAAAAAAAAAAAAACTCATTTCACACCTAGGCTAGGACCGCACTTGCGATTTTTTGCCGCGCGATTATTTAATCGCGAAAAATAAAACACACTACTTTTTATGTGAGTGCACGCATTTGCTACAAATAAGTAGCGACAGAAAAATCGCTTGAAAAAATAGAACTTGTTTCATTTTTATAATCGCTACGATTTTTAAGTCGCATGTGCATTCACATTTAAGGCCATGTGTCTTACTTTTTGCGACTAAAAAATCGTGGATTAAAAATCGCATGTGCGTGCATGCCAATTTCTCTTTGCGACTACGATTTTTAAGTCGTAGTTATTTAAATCGCAAGTGTGGGCATATCCATTTGAGTACATGTGTTTCATTTAAGTTTACGATAATCGCATTGCAAGAAAAATGAAACAAATTGCGACTTTTAAATCGTCATGATTTGTTGGTAGCAAGTGCGTTCATTCTCATTTAAATTCATGTGTTCTATTTTTGCGACTAAAAAATCGTGCGATTGAAATCGCAAGTGCGATCTTAGCCTAAACCTTTAAAAAAACAAAAAAAAACTTATTTCACACTTAACTTATAAGAAAATCACGTATGCAGTTATAAGAACTGATACCTATATGAACATTATTACATTTACATATTTTATGTGTATATTTTTGGATTATGTACGGCTCCTCCTTAATTTCAAAATTGTAGCAGTAAATATTTTTGGCCTGGAAGCATGATATTAATAAGCAAAATGCCAATTTGATTCAAAAGATCGGATATTGAAAAATTTCTACTGCTGGACAGTAGAAAACAGTAAATGCTATATTTGAGCCAAGAAATTGAAGTTGACCAACAACAGCATCCTTAAAAGTCATTCGGTTGATTAGTTCTGAAACGGATGATTTATAAAAATTCAAACAATTTGTTTTTAAATCTGCTCTTTCGGCGCTGTCCAACTAGATTCTCGTATTCTTGACCCAAAAATATATTTTCTGTAATATACAACGTATTATTATTTATTAGTAAGATTTAATTAGATTAGTAGGAATTTTTTTTAACAAACGAAAAACGAAAATTCTCATTATGAAAAAACCCTTTTTTTTGTTCTACGAGCTTCAAAAAAACCCTTTATCCCTTTTTGCTTTTTTAAGACCAAAAAAACCCACAAAAAGGGATAAAACCCACGATATGGCATCACTGGTACGTACCTGACTACCAGCACAACTAGTAAACACCAGACCGAAGGACGGGACGGGACGAACGCGAAAACATGCAGAGAATTCAATTTCATGAGCTCACTTCCAGAGCGCCATTATCCTTGCTGCTACTATACTTTACTTCTTACCTATACCATCACTGTCGTTGTCGTGGTCGTCATTATTTTAATTTACTGCGTCATCTAGGTTTCATTATAAATTGAATAAAAGAATGCGAAATTAAGAAAAAAAATAATAATAAAAAAAAATGAACAATTGAAAGAATAAAAACGGCAAAAGCCATTTCAGAGTTAATGGGCTAAAGCCAACCTCGAAGCACGAGGAGGATGTGGTGAAAGAAAAATGAGGCAAAGCCATCAACCATCAATCCACAGGGTTTCCGCTACCTGAGCTAAGCTTCCAACGCGAAAATTGTGCCGCAATTATACGACTAAGACCTAAATATCAAAATCAATTAACCGCGACTGCTGCTATTGCCACCCTCTTTGTTCGCCATATTGGCACACAGTCATTTTCAATGGGCGTATTTGGAGGTCATATAACTCAACTCACGAGATATCAATCACAGGGTTGTTAACGCGCTCACGACCCATTAGAGTGCTGCTAGAGCAGCACACAAATCCTTCATCAATCGTGGCCTTTTTCGCGGAAAGCTTAGTTAACCTTCATTCCACCAACTCGCTGTCCTACACATTCCCTGTGCACAATTTCCATTCAACGTCATCCCTCAATGTCGAATTAGAAGTTTGTGCAGAAATTACCCACAAATTAGAGCATTTTTCAATTTTGACGCGCGATGACGACTTTGCTCTATGCGCGATAAATATGACGACCGTTAATAAAAGGGGGTCGTTTCCTATAAGGAATTCTTTTTTGGGATAGGATGTTTTCTGGGCGTATCTTTTCTGAATAAATTATATAATTATTTTTCACAACTGTTATTTCAATTTAGATTTTCAATGCTAATCAATTCGGTACGAAAAAAAATTATTCGTTAATACCAACGATTATAGGTCTAATTAATAAATTAATGTCAATTTATTTCTGTGTGTTTCTTAGAGAGAAATCACTGTTAGCTGATCCTACCAATAAATGAAACTCAAAGGGCCTTAGCAATAATCAAATTTAGAAACAACTTTAATATTCGACCAAAATGAATAATTTTTCAACGAATTCTTTATAATGGGAGCCTATCGGAGTCCCGCTTTTTGAAATCCCGCTTTTCAATAATCCCGAAAAAAAAGTTTTAAAATCCCGTCTGCTAAAATACTGCTTTTTTAAAATCCCGTCTTCTAAAATTCCGCTTGTTCAAAATCCCGATCTATTATAATCCCGCTTTTCAAAATCCCGAAAAATCCCGCCAAATCCCGCTAATCCCGTTTTTTAGAATACGCAGCTAAAACTTATTGATTTTATGTTGGTTATTTTCCAGATTATTTAAAGAAACTTTGCATACACCCAACCTCGCACCTACCCCAAATCCTATAGTGTGCCCAAGCAGGGGGGCAGCATGCCCCCTATTACATACCTCACTGCTTACACGTCGTAATAAGAAAGGGGATTATATAAAATGGGATTAGAAGTGACGGGATTTTAAAAATCGGGATTTAAAAAAGAGGGATTTTAAAAAGCGGGATTATAAAAAGCGGGATTTTAAAAAAGGGGAATAATAAGAAACAGGATTATAAAAAACAGGATTTAAGAAAACGGGATTATAACTAACCACACGTGCTATTTTTTAAATTTTAGGTTCAATACCACGAATGATTTATTATTTAGAGTCCACTTAAGTACTATGGTAATTGCTAGAGAGATGCCGCGTGTCGGGATAGATGCCGCACTTAACCAAATTCATGCATCTACGAGTAGTTTTGCCTTTTGTTGGTTAGGTACTAAACTTTAAACGAAGAAAAACAAATTGGTAACATCGGATATATAATGGGAGTTTTTTGCAAAATTAAAATTTGTAAAATTAACTTATCTTAATAATCAAAATGTCTCGTTACGACAACCAACGTGTAAATGCTTAGAACTTAAACTTCTTTAGTATTAAGAAAAAAGGTCCATCAGAATTGACAAACAAACATTAAAAAAAACGAACCGAGTATCAAAATTTAACGATAGACCTTCATCCCTCGTCTCAATAGATAGATTGAGGTTTGTGAACGATTGCTTCACGCTTCGAATCACTCGCGAATGATTTATAGTAAATGAGGGATTGTCGCAAAGAAACTTTTTCTCGGTTTTGTTTCTTTTAGATTTTCTCGAAAAATTTAGTTTGAAAGACGTGTGAACCAGTGGTACCACTTTACTTCAATTGAAGTAGATCTACTTCTTTTTTTAAACATATGTATTTTAAAATCTGAAATCTACTTCAATTTTACAAAAAAAAAAAATGCCCAAATCTACTTCTTTTTCTCTATTTCCTCTAGGTAGTGGGAAGCACTGGAATTCCCAATTAAAAATGAATGTCAACACAATAAAAGTACACAAATGAATAATTTTAAAAGCTTAGAAACTCACCACACTCATGTGTATACATATATTTTGAAAATTTCGCTTGCGTGCGGGTTTTTATTTTAAAATTAAATTATATTTAATTATAGTAATTTTATTCTTTAATGTTATTCCTTGGACAATTTTAAGTATTTAATAGATAATGTAGATTTAAGGAAAATATTTTTTTGTACACAATATTATTTCAAAATCAAAGAAACTCCGATGTACATAAAAATTTTTCATCGAAATCAGTAGAGTCGGAAATAAGAAAGTAGGAAATAAGAAAGTAGGAAATAAAAAAAAAAATTCCATGACAGGTACCGTTAATAACTTTTTTTTTACCAAAATGTAGACCGCATTGTTGGTATGGTCTACACAAAATTTTTTTTAATAAAAATCATTTGAGCCGTTTTTGAAGTAAATATGATATTTCATAATGGCTGTATGGAAGGAACCGAGCTAAAAAAAAAAATAAAACCATTTCAATTTCTCCTCTAGGCTGCAGGTTAAGGTACAGACCTGCAGACAGACGAAATCACTACTTTTTCGTGTTGTAATGTCAACTGATGAAAATATCGAGTTCAAATTTTTTTCAAATTTACTTCGATTTTTTTCGGTTTACTTCAATTTTTTCTTCAAATCTACTTCGACTTTTTTTTTATTGAATGTGGGTGTGAGAGTAAGGTTTTGATGACATTCGAAAACGGAGGTTTTCAAGAAGAGCACATATCTTTTCAGGAAGCCATGATCCCGTTACTGATAATCTCGAAAAAGCTTGGTTTGGAGGTGGCCGTGGCGCGATGGATGTGTGCTCGCCTGTGAACCTCATGATCACAGGTTCGATCCCTGCCGTCGTCTATGTCGTTTTAATTCCATTAAAAACCTTCTAAAATTGTCATCAATGGGTTGCTGGTTTACTCATTACATGTTGTTCAGGCATAGCACTAACAACATGTAATTGAGTTAAACTAGTATACCCCACAACGATGAACACGAATAAAAATAATGTGAATTATAAGCGACATAGAAATAAGACACGGCATTCTCCGCTTAGTTCAGCCGCCATCCCTGGAGATAAAATATCTAAGACAACAACCTTCAGTCTCAGAACATCGTGCCACATATCTTTCCTATCCTTCTTTCTCTTCCTTAACTTCACGCCCGCGCTGTGTTCAAACATTTAAAAAAAAAAAAGATGGTAAAGTTCAATTTTTGAAGAACATTTCAAGCGATAAGATGTTTTGTTCGAAACTCGACGACAAAATTTGGAAGACATATGCCAAAATTAAGAAAAAGTATTTGAAGAAAATTTAAGAAAATAAAGGTCGATGTGGAGAGAAAAAAAGTGGATAAAATTGAGGAAAATTCGGGAAGAATGAATAGGGGATTCCCAAAATCAAAAGTATAGTGATTTGGTTGCTTTTCCTAAAGCAAAACACAAGCACAAGTGAACAAATTTCCGCAGAAGTTGAACATATCGTAATAGAAATTTGTATCTTCTTAAAATGTGTTTTTTTCTATTTGTTTTAAGAAAAAGCAAAGCCAAATCAGGTGCATAAATATTCGCGTGAAATCCAAAAACCATACAAAACCAAGGAGGACACTTTGAGCACCTGTAATAACTGGTTAAATGAACACATAAAATTAAAATTCTATCTTAAACCTCACAAAATAATTTTGTATTAATAGCTTTTAGAGATTGGAGCAAAAACATTTTATTTTAATTTAGCCAGCTGTGAGCTTTCCCAAGTACCTATCATAAAGTCTTAAATTTGCATATTAAAAGTGAATGGCAGCACAACAACTTAACTGTGATACTGAACTGTCATACTTAAGGACACTATGCATTTCGAGATGAGCTGACTTGAATTTTCAACCTAAACAGCAGTAATTTTCTAAATCTCTTCATCTTCGTTACTTGCTAAAAATATTGATAAAAAGTTAACACACTTCCCATCCTTATATGCAATCATTATTAATTTAATAAAAAAAAATTCTTTAAGCCAGTTCTGTCTTATGTCGTTCATATTGCTTTTGAGATTTTAGGTCCTTTACGTAACTTAATCTGTTTGCTTCAATTATTTTTAATTTTCAACAATTTTGTTTGGGTATATATGTATACTCATGAGATTAACTTTTGGTATTTCATTTATAAACCCGAAAAATATAACCATCTGCCTCTCAGTATAGACATTGTCCAGTCGATTTAATTGGTCCAGTTGCGCAATATAGATATTCATTTAAAAATAATTGTTATTCTCTCTGTTGAAGGACGCATTTTTTGGGACTTTGTATTTATATCATGAAACGAAATTACCAAAAAAAAAACGAGACTTTCAAACCGGTTTAGCTATTTTCTAAATATTTTTTATTTTTATTTTATTTATAAACTACAAATAGTCAGCGAGAAAAATCCATTTCCCAAAAACTTTAATGCTTTGAGGCATAGATTTTTATCACAATCCTTTCATTATTCTATTCTAAATTGGTGACCACCATCACCATTCTACAAGAGCAGCATTTGAATGGGCTGGACAAGGATAGAAGGACATGGATGACATAGTGTAATTGTACACAAATTCCCTGCTTCGGTTTACCGAAATCTCAGGATGAATGAAAAATATTTTTACACTCCAATGGTTACAAACTCGAGCTAAAAGCAACAATTTTTCCCCAAGGACCAAAGGGAGGCGGGGTTTTAATCTTTTTGATAGAAAAACCTGGCTAAAAGTCCTCAGTAAAAAATAATGAAAATAAAAAAAAAATTGTATTAGGTTTGGAATTGTGAAACCCAACTGAATTTTATATACAGGATATATGATGTATAACATTTTTTTCCAATAAGTATACAGGACTTGAGCGGATATTGCGGGATGCAGTTTTTTTTTCAAATATATTTCGGTTCTGTATCGGTTGTTTTTACTCTCCATGGGTATTCGGCCATGATGTTTTGTAGTTTGCACCAATGGAATATTTAAGCATCCATTGCAATCCCAGCCCAGATAATTGGTGAAGCGTACGTGAAACAAATTGAAACCGTGGAAGAGTACTGAATAGAAATATGTTTCGTGCAGTGATTTTCTTTTTTATTTTAGTTATTTATTTAATTTTTTTTCGATAAACACTTTTTACATTTTTCGATAAAGGGAAAATTGGGTATGGCATTTTGGTAAAAATACACCAAACAATGAAGGAATTTTAAATGATTTTCGATTGAGCTTTCAAAAAATAAATGTCAGAGTGGGCGAGAGAGCCTAACAATGTTTCAATAGAATATTCAATAAGAAAAATATGTTGATACTTTTAACTGTTTTCAATAAAATATAAGGCTGATGAAAAAAATATATATATTTTTTATATAAGCGTGTTGATTTATTGAGCGACTGTATGCTTCCGGTAAACAATTTTTAAAGAGTATATCAATAAATGATGATTCTTTTATTACACACACACACTATACAAAAAAATCTAATAAGTCAGTAAATCAGTTTTATTTTTGTTAGGGATTTAAAAATAGATTATGAGGACTAAGCAATAGGAGTATACGACTATGTGATGCATAATCGCCTTCCTATCCGGTAGGAGGCTTAATAGTAACACCTTTTTTTATAGTATTGCCTGTGATTTATATTTACGAGTATTAAAGTGGAGCTTCTTAGCCTTGGCTCCATTGTTAAGAATGACCGCAGAGAGAAAGGTCGTCACAGAAATACCAAAGGTGACAGTATAAAGCAGAGTTTATTTGTCAAGTTATTCAATATGTTTTTGTTGTATTCTTTAATAATATGATCAGTTTATGTTTAATAAGATCTTTATTATGATCGAACTCGGTTACAACTGAAACTTTAAAATAATCTATCAAAGAGTGAGACCAGCATGATAACACAGATATAGGGTCCTGATGACAATTGCAATCATACGTATATCTTAGTGTGTATAAATTATTAGGTGTTGTCAAGCTCAGTAATACATCAGTTTTAAATGGAAAGAAAATCACAAAACAACATAAATATACCTACTGTGTCATACTTAATGCAATGCTATATCTCGTCAGTGTTTAAAAATAAAAATGATTGCGCTCGATATTTTAAAAACTTTTTATAGAATTTCGTTTCGACGTTCATACTAAAATGCCTGCATTTAGTTTTGATGAAGTCCTTCTTCAGAGTAAAAGATCATCTTTCGAACCACTTAATCCAATCAATGCTGTGCTTTTACTTTTACTTGTACTTTTCTGACAAAACTGTAGTTTAGTCTTTCTTTGGACTTTTGTCGATATTGGCTGTTTTTTTACCATAGTTGGCTTGAGACTTATTCAAAAAGTTTTAAATAAAATTTTAACCACAAGCAAAAATGTTTTTCTTTTCGTGGAATCAAAATTGTATGCTTCAAAATATTGTTTCTGGTCGTTCAAGAGGCACCGAACTCCTATACCGTAATCCATGAGTGAAACTTGTATTTTTTGAACAAAAAAACTTTCAATTCTTGATTATATTCATGGAGTACCCTCTACAGTTGAGTGAACGTCAGTTGTCAGTCCATATTTAAAAAACCTTCAGTTTAAATGTTCAGTTAGCGAAATTAATTAACGCTCCTTTAGAAACTACCGTAAATTACGGTTTTTTGATAAATTATTCATAGGATGTTTTATCAAAATTATTTAAACCACTTTTGAAAAAACTTAAATTTTTTCTTAACGATTATATGACACGTTTATTCATGTTAAAAAAAAAACAGATTTTGTTACATAAAACTGCTTCAAGTCATCTTCTTAACCAAACGCTTGGCTTGGTCTTTTAATATTGTCTCTTTTGTCTGTAGGATTTAAAGACTCTTTTGGGCTAAGGGGCCGCACTATGGGACCAAATGATAAAATCCATCTCAAAAATGGTTTTGGTGAATTTCGTAATTTGAAAAATCTAATGATGGGATTATATACAAGAAATAGGATTCTTCCAAACACAGTAAATCTTTTGTATCTTACTTTTGTTATAGGTACCTAAAATTACCGTTAAAAATGACATTTCGATTTTTTTATTTTTAAGAATTATTAGAAGTGAGAGTTTGAAGTCAATTATTTCATATTTTTCTGGACAGAATGTATAAGTATTATCATCATCATCATCGGCTCGACAACCGGGTTCCGGTCCTGGCCTCTTTCAACAAGTCTCTCCACCTATCCCGGTCTCTAGCCGACGCCATCCAGTTGCGCACCCCAAGGCTTCGGGCGTCCTGGTCTACGCCATCTCTCCAGCGCAAGCATGGTCTACCACGCTGTCGTCTACCACAGAATGTACCACAAAGAACTTTCCGAGCAGGTTCCTCTTCGCTCATGCGAGCTAGGTGCCCTGCCCACCGGAGTCTACCGAGCTTAATTTTTGTCACGATATCTGCTTCTAGGTAGATTGCGTACAATTCATGATTGTACCGTCTCCGGAATCGTCCTTCCTCGAACGCAGCTAAGAGGTCGGAGTGCCTTTTGCTAAGCACCCAAGTCTCGGATCCATATGTGAGTACTGGCAGGACCATGGTCCTGTACAGCAGCAGTTTTGAAGTTATGGTGAGATTTCTGGATTTGAAGAGCTTTGACAGACTATAGTAGGATCTGTTGGATTTGAGAAGCCGCCCGCGTATTTCTTCTTCTATATTGTTATCGGCTGCTACTATTGACCCAAGGTATTTAAAGGATTGCACCACTTCAAATTCATGCTCCGCAACCTTGATTGTTTGACCAACTTTTCCTCTCGCATTCGACGCCACCATGTACTATAAGTATTATACCTTTTTGAAAAACCCAACTCCTCTTCTTTACAAAACAGTTATATTTTTTTTAATTAAGTTCACCATTAAATTAATAAAAAATAAAATGCACGACTGGATCGCACAAACTTGCTCTTATGTAAAAGTACTTTGGAATTTAAGATACATTTTATAAATATAAAACATGGATTTAATGAGATAATAATGTTCAAATGCATAAAATTGCCGTCTGGTTTCCGGAAAAGTATGAATTTATGCAAATAAACTTTAAAAAATCGTTTTATTATTAAATAAATTTTTTATATAAGAAATTTCTCTAAAATTTTTCAAGAAAAAAATGTGGGATGCGAATTTTAAGTATTAAATAATATTGATTTTAGGAAATAATTTCAGAAAATAATCGTTCATAGGTTTTGAAACTATTGATTTAATTTTTTTTTTTTTTTAAAAACCCAACAAATATTTTTTCGAATATTTTTATATACAATATTATTTTAAACTTAAGGGGACTCCTGCTGAAAAATTTGGGTTAAAATCCTTAGAGCCGTTAATGAGAAAGTCGAAAATAAAAAAAAACGTGTCTATGGCAGGTACCCCTTATAACATTTTGCCCCAACAGACATACAGACAGACAGACGGAATTGTCGAACCCACTTTTTTCGTCTTCGCTATCATCGTAATGTCAAGTTTGATCAAAATCTCGAGTTCGATTTTTTTTCCAAATGCAGAACTTGCCCTATAGTACCTATATCGCAAGTAAAAATGAGTAAGGTGCAGTATCTTTTTCATTTTTTTGTTTTCGATTGAAGTTTTCTCTGTTAGCTCCGGCTGCCTCCGTTTAGTTAATAGCTGTTTAGTATTCTGAAAATATTCTAAATTTGGAAGAAAAAATAAAAACTTTCGCATTTTCATGCATTTTTGTTTAAGAAGAAAAAAACGTATGATGAGAAAGAAAAATAAGTTTTTAGAATAAAAATTCGTATTTTTATAACTTTATTGTTAAGTGATGAAAAAAATTAAAATTTGCCAAAAATGTGGTACCTTTATTGATGCACATAAATGTGTATTCCAAAAAGTTTTAGACCATTATTTTATTACTTTTAGCTCAAAATTAAAAAAAAAATGTGTTATTTTTTGTCAAAAGTTCAAAAAAATAACCGTTAAAACATGTGCAACACATTTTCATAAACATCATATAAGTGACTATGTTTCCACAAAATTTATAAGTTTTTATCAGTTATTTCCAAAATTATTATTAAAATTCAAAATTTTATTTTTAGAATAAAATATTTTTTTTTCCAACTTTAAATCATAGATAAAAATAAATGCCAAGCATTTGTGGGTGGGAGGGGGTGTGTGGGGTATGTTGCATATAATACAAATGTAGGTGCATAATTGTATAAATAACACAAAACAGAAAAAAAGATTGTGTGTACTGACGTACGCGCGGTTGAAGTAAAACTTCTTTTTCCTCAAGCAAAGCTTCTGTAAGATTATAACCTACGAACAAACATTTTGTATTCTAAAAACATGTCGCTGTCTTTGACTGATAACGTGACGGTTTGACATGTCACTGACAGCTGCATAGAGAATTTTTTACCACCAACGCCGGAAAAGAAGTTTTACTTCAAAAAGACAAAAAGTTAACAGTTCACTTAAAAGAGAATTGCATATGGAAACAATATGGAAACTGAATCGTAAACAATACCAAAAGCAACATCAAAAGCATGCGAAAAGAGTCTCAAAGGTGATAGAGTAGGCATGAGACAGCTAAATTGTTGTTGTAACATTAATCAATCAAGAGGCAAAATTCATAGATAATGTAATGAGATGATTACTAAGCTTTTATTCTCAATAAAGCGTTTGAAGAATTCGAATTAAATTTAAAAAAAAATCAAAATGAGAGAATTTATTTGCAAGGAAATGTTCAAGATCAGCTACGAACGAAGATGTTTTACACACTTTATTATATACATCTGATCCGCATATATCTAGTCTGGGAAAACCAAGAACGAAAACGATACACAAAGCATTGTTTGACGAGGCTAAAGAACTTTTAGACATTAAATAATATACCTAGTAATAAGGTGTACTTTTGAATTGCTTTTGTCTTAAGGGCTAAAAACTTTCATATATCAAAAATGGGCGTGGCATTACACGGATTTTACTAAAAATATATAACACTTTTCATAAACTCACTTCTACATATAAAACTTAATTTAAAAAATGCCTGCTCTTAATGAACTTTGAGCTGAAAATAAAAAAAAAAGGGGAGTTAAAGTAGGCGGGAAAGTGGGCAGAAAAAATATACATGCGATGTCTTAAGTTTAAAAAACCTCAAATACAAATTTTCGGCTTCCTGTTCACTAAAAATAAGAAAATAACAAAAGTCAGAAAAATATGGGCGTGGTAGTGGGCGGATTTTACAATAACTACTTTCAAATGTTTTCACCGGAAAAAGAAAAAAACTGTACAAAATTTCATCCAAATTGTTGCAATAAATTCTTGCTCCAACAAATTTTTCCCATATAAATTAAACAAAATCTACAAATTTGTTATTTTATTTTATTAATAAAAAATAAAATAATTTATTTCTATTTAAAACGTTTTAATATTTTAAATTCTTGGTTATACAAGTATAAGTGTGCAAAATTTCAAAAAAAAATATTGAGAAACGAAAAAGTTATTGATTTTTGAGATGGTTTGCACCATTTGGTCCCATAGTGGGCCGATCCAATTAAGTCGATTTTTTACTTTCTGAACTGCATCCACATCTTGGTATGTCTAATGGAGTTTGCAGTTGTACATGTTGTTTCTCTATTCGTCCTCCTCGAACACAGTACCATATATCTGTAGAAGAATTTTCGTTTAGAAACAGCTCAGTATGTACTCTTCCTTTCTGCTTATGGTCGAACACTTAGCACCGTAAAGAATGGCTTGCATAGTAAGAATATTGTACAACGTGTATTTCGGAGGTTTAATCCCATTTTTATTTTTTATTTTTATTTTTTTGAAACTAGAAGCTATTTCCTGGTGAAGGTCTTCCTTGGATCTCTACTAAGGTGTCATTCTTAGAGTTGATATTACATAACTCCGAGATCGATGAATTTATTCTAAATGTTTGCTATCAATAGTGATGTTTTGTTCTACACAGTTTATTTGTTTGTTGATATCATGTACTTGGACTTGTCCCCATTTTACTTCCACTCCAAATAGTCAACCCAACTATAACAAAATGTTGGTATGATGTGTAAATCGTCCTTATATGGCAATGCCGAATAGTGTAAATCCTTGCCTGGGTACCATATTTTCCAGAAAAAGATTGAAAAAATCACATGACAGCGAAACTCCTTGCCAAAAACCTTAGCATATTTGGAAAAGTTCGAAGGGGATATTCCCTGTAGTTGGAAATAAAGACCTTTCGACGATGAATGCATTTTACTTGCGATAAAGGTAGTATACTCGTATGGTAAGTTCTGCATTTGGAAAAAAATCGAACTCGGATTTTGATCAAAGTTTACATAACGATGATAGCGAAGACAAAAAAATTAGGTCTGGCAATTCCGTCTGTATGTCTGTAGGAGCTGCTTTGCATTCGAAATAATATAATCTTAAAAATTGTCGAAAAAATAGTTTTTGGATTTTTAAAAAATAATAAAATTGTTTTTTTTAAAATTCAATATCTTGAAAACGGATACACGAAACATTTTTTAAACACCGTTTCAAAATGTACATCATTAAATAATAACAATTTGCATATAAAATTTTTTTATAAAAATTTTAAGGAAAATTTAGTATCTACACAAAAAACATGTTTTAGTATGTCTGTATGTCTGTACCTCTCCCTACAGCCTAAGCCAGTGGACCTATTTTCTTCAATCTCGGCAGTTAAGGGTCTTCCGGTGATTCCCTAAAGGGGAAATTGAAATTTTTTTGGCTCCAATACTAATGGTACCACCACCCGTAATGCAAGGTCTTATTTATCTCGAAAACGACTCTAACGATTTTGTTAAAAAAAAAATAGATGTGTTATAATGAACATTTACTACATTTTGGTCAAAAAACTTTTTGGGGTCAAATTGTTATTAACGGTACCTGTCATAGAATCGTTGTTTTTTTTTGATTTTCTACTTTCTCATTAACGGCTCTAACGATTTTAACCAAAAATTTTCAGCAATAGCCCACTTAAGTTTAAAAATAATATTTTGGGTTTTTGAAAAAGAAATTCCAAAGTTTTTTTTTTTCGAAAAATCAATATCTTTAAACGTGTAAGCGATTACTTTTAGAAATTATTTTCTGAAATCTATACTACTAAATACTCAAAATTGGCCATCCCAAATTTTGTTCTTACTTTAATAATAAAATGATTTTTAAACTTTGTTTGTATAAAATTCATATTTTTCCGGAAATCAGATGGCAATTAAATGCGTTTTCGAATTTTTGTCTCATTAAATCCATGTTTTATATTTATAAAATATATTTTAAATTCCAAAGTACTTTTAATTAAGAGCAAGTCGTGCATTTTATTTAATGTGGATTTGAATTCGATGAAACGATGTTGTCTCTTGATTTGAAATTCGTCGGTTTTTCCAGGATTTGCTTCAATGTGAATATTTGATCTCCCTCTGGGCCATCTGTCGAGTCAGAATTCACTTTGGTATTTTCTTACAACGACCCTCACATAACTTCGACCAGGGACATTACTGAAATATTCTTGCAGAAAATATGGTTTATGTGAAGGTTTTTATAATACAAACTCTATGTACTTCTCAAATAAATCAGCCAAGTAGAAGACTTAGCACTATTATTGGACACGTTGAATTATTGATCCAAAATAGCTTTTTTGGCTTTTAGTACACACACTGGATTTTTGTCATAAAGTCGATGTAAGATAAACTGAATTTAACAAAAATTGCGTATTGACAAGGTCCTTGCAGTCAACTGATAGGTCCATGTGAGATCGCCGGGACGAAACGCCAATTTTTGTGGACTAAAGGCCAAAAAACCTATTTTGAATCATTATAAACCTTACTAACGGTGTCTTCCTCTTTTTAATAAAAAAACTAAATTTCAGGTTTTTCCGAAAAATTCGCATAACAGACATATAGGTTTTCTTTGTATCTATTTGTATTGAATTTTTATGTTGCATAAATATGTACTTTTACATAATTTACTTGAAGTAATTTTGCATTCCAAAAATTTTTCAAATTTTTTTTGATAACCTTGATTCATGATTTTTAAAGAAAGCCAACATGATTTTAAATATAACAGTCAATATTTATTTTAATATACATTTTCAATCAAACAATTATTATTGCCGTCCTTTCAATTACGGGAGCCAAATTGTCATTTTGGGAATTTTCTTTATCAATTTCGCAAATTAAAGTGACCTAGTAGTTGACAATATACTCAACCATAAAACATTTATTTACCTATTTTGAATATATTATTTTCATAAAATTGATAATGGAATACATACATATACACATGAAATCAACTCCTAACCACTACTTTTACCAATTTTCCTCAAAGGCAAAATGTAAAACAATTTTAACTTCTTATTAAAAATAAAAATGATTTTTAAAAACATTTTTTATCTTAAAATATAATAAAAATGATAAATTATGATGTTCATACGCACATGTCCTACACCACACTTCTGCATTGGACTTCGTAAAAAAAAAGAAAAAAAATTACGATTTAAAGAAAAAGAATTGCCCTCATTATTCTTCATTTTATTTCTAAAGGAAGCTTCCATATGATGCTTATGACTTATGCATTATACAAAAGTCCTTTTCATGACCCAAAAATATAAAAAATGCCGTTTTCTCTCTCAATGAATGATGTAAAAAAGAAAAAAACACTTAAGTTTTGTATGTATGTATGTATTTGATATCAACAAATTCAAAGGTAGCCCCTTAAGAATGATGAGGGTAATTTAACCTGCACAAAAAAAACAACACTTTCCATTAACTATGTTAAAGAACTCACCAAAATCATTCATATCTACATATACAGGTACCTGCACATAATAAACTCTAGAAATCGTGTAAGAACTTATGGAATTTAACATCTCAAATACAAATTTACCCAGCGATGAATGTAAATTTTCCCCGAATTTCCATTTACACCTTGAAAAGCATCTATTAGCTCCTTGGGAATTTGAGGAGCAATATCCTTACACAGAAGACTATCCTTTCCTTTATTCATTGGCAGATAAATTCCTTAGACTTCATCAACCTAAGCACTGAAATACGGCTGAATGGAGATATCTCTGTATCTATACATTCAAAAAACTCACTCACAAAAACATGTTGAATGTCGAATGGAGTGCGTAAAGTACAAATTGCGTTTACGAAACCGTATCAATTTCAATTTGCTTTCTACTTGTTTTATTGCGAAATCTTATTTCGAGGGTTATATGGAGATGTGTGGGTTAGTTTGGGCAACGTTACTAAATTATATGTCGGTGTGTATACAGGACAATCATAGCGCTTGTAGTACGTTATACGACTCTTCCTAAAATATTGAAGACGTTTATTTTCCAGGAGTGGATGCAGGAGGGGGCAGCGAGTGCAACCCACTCTCTCTCTCTCTCACTCTCTCTCTATCTGGTCAGTCTTCACTATATTCAAGTATACACGTTGAAAAGACAGATTTTTCTGCATGCGAGCTAAGCAAGAAATTATATTTTGTTCCATTTTCTATTCATTTATGTACGACTGGATCGCACGTACTTGCTCTTATGTAGAAGTAAATTGGAATTCAAAAATTAAGTACCTATACATAAATATAATACATGGATAAAAATGTTATGTAATAATGAGATAAAAATGTTCAAATGCGTAAAATTGCCGTATGATTTTTAAATTTATGCAAACAAAGTTTAAAAAACGTTTTATTTATTTGGGAAGCCAATTGTAAGTATTAAGCCCCATTTAGACTTTCGTTCTTCATTCGCTGTACGTTATTCGTTGGTCGTTCTTCTCTCAACAACGTACAGTGAAGAAGCATTTACATTAATTCGGTTTTGTTTTTCAGTTCGTTCTTAACAACAAACACATTGTTGGCAGTGGCGGCACTATTAATAGTTTAATCAGATTTCGCATTTAAACAAACGTTGCCCGGATAACAACGAACAACGAACACCGAAATTTCCGAGCTCCTTTAGCTGTATTTAGACTTCCGGGTGTGTGCTCTGTGTAAGTTGTTCGTTGTTACTCGTACGCTGAACAACGAGAATGTAAATGATAAAAACGAACAACGAACTAACAACGCTCTTTATTCGTTGTTAGTTCGTTGTTCGTTTTTATCGTTTACATTCTCGTTGTTCAGCGTACGTGCAACAACGAACAACGTACACAGAGCACAACACGAGCGGATTGTTGTGACTCCAGTAATGCAAGTTTTGGAAATTGGTAAGTCCATCTCTAGTAAACTGCACTGAATCTGTCCAGACTATCCTTTTAAAACCTACTCGTTATAGCTTTTTGGTGCACCTATACCAATCACCCTGTATACAAATATAAAAAAATACACAAATAAATAATTATGTAAGTTAATAAAAAAAATTATATTATTAAAAACAAATAAAATAAATAATAATAATAAAATAAATAAAATAAATAAAATAAATAAAATAAATAAAATAAATAAAATAAATAAAATAAATAAAATAAATAAAATAAATAAAATAAATAAAATAAATAAAATAAATAAAATAAATAAAATAAATAAAATAAATAAAATAAATAAAATAAATAAAATAAATAAAATAAATAAAATAAATAAAATAAATAAAATAAATAAAATAAATAAAACAAATAAAATAAATAAAATAAATAAAATAAATAAAATAAATAAAATAAATAAAATAAATAAAATAAATAAAATAAATAAAATAAATAAAATAAATAAAATAAATAGAGAGAAGAAATGAAGGAAAGGGAGGGAAGAGAAGATAGTTTGAATGGATATGAGAGACTGGAAATGGAAAGCAGAAAAGAGCAGGAGAAGGAAAGACGAGACCTAATCAAAGAATCCAGGTATAACAAGTGGTATAAAGAAGTGATGACGGAGGGAATACCGAAATATTTGACACAGGGATGGAATACAGAAAGGACAAGGAGAATAGCAAGAGTAAGGCTAGGAAATGAGGTGAGAGAAAGGTGGTACTGGAGGCGAGAAGAAGAGAGGGTGTGCAGGGTATGTGAGGGTGAACAAGAGTCGTGGGAACATTTAATAGAAAGATGCAGGTCAGGCGGAGATGAAGGGAAATCAATAGGGGACAAAATGAGGGAAATAATGGACGAAACAGGGAGGGGCGAAGAATGGATAAAGGAGCTAGAGAAGGTGAGAAAAGGTAAGAAGAGAGAGAATGAACAAGAGGAGGGAGAGTAGAGAGAGGAGGGAGAGTAGAGAGAGTAAGGAGGCGGACAGCTTGTAACCCTTAGGGGAAACAATACAATTAAATACAAAATACAAAATACAAATAAAATAAATAAAATAAATAAAATAAATAAAATAAATAAAATAAATAAAATAAATAAAATAAATAAAACAAATAAAATAAATAAAATAAATAAAATAAATAAAATAAATAAAATAAATAAAATAAATAAAATAAATAAAATAAATAAAATAAATAAAATAAATAAAATAAATAAAATAAATAAAATAAATAAAATAAATAAAATAAATAAAATAAATAAAATAAATAAAATAAATAAAATAAATAAAATAAATAAAATAAATAAAATAAATAAAATAAATAAAATAAATAAAATAAATAAAATAAATAAAATAAATAAAATAAATAAAATAAATAAAATAAATAAAATAAATAAAATAAATAAAATAAATAAAATAAATAAAATAAATAAAATAAATAAAATAAATAAAATAAATAAAATAAATAAAATAAATAAAATAAATAAAATAAATAAAATAAATAAAATAAATAAAATAAATAAAATAAATAAAATAAATAAAATAAATAAAATAAATAAAATAAATAAAATAAATAAAATAAATAAAATAAATAAAATAAATAAAATAAATAAAATAAATAAAATAAATAAAACAAATAAAATAAATATATAAATGAACTAACACATCTATATATACTTATACAAATAAATAATTATGTAACATTTATTTATATTTATATTTATATTTATATTTATATTTATTTAGCTTAATACAAGCTTCATAACTTAATCTAACTTAAAACTATGAAACTTGCAGCTAGGGTTGGGCTAACTTAAAACTAGAACTAATAGCTATGATTAGATTGTGTTTCGGAGGAGATGTTTAGGCAGGGAGTGCTGAGGTTAAAGTCGAAATCGTTTTCATTCGAATTAACCCTCCGCAGCATACGCGTTATAGGTTCTGTGGAGCCATAGGAGGTACGGTGGGTAGGGAGATAGAAGAGGCGAGGATTTCTAAGGTTACGAGGGTTTGTGCTGAAAAAGATAGAGTTGTTAAGAGTTTGACAGTCAAGAGCCTGAGAGAAGCCGATGACAGAAGCCGATGAATGAAGAGAATCTCTGCTATCTCTCCGTTCTTGCAGTGTATTTATATTTAGGTTAATTATTTGAATTTATTTATTAATTATTTTATCTACTTTCGTTTGGTCATGCAGTTCTTGTATTGAAATACACTACATTTTCAAAATGTGGTTTTGCCCTGTAAGTTTTGCCTATGCATCTTAGCACAATCTTCGAAATCAGGAAATCCATAAACATAGTAATATGGGTTGGTAAACGACTTCAAAAATTATTAATTTTTTAACTTTACAAGTAATATCTTTCAGTTAATAAGCGGATATGGCAATTTAATTCCAACATTTATGTTATTGAATGTAGCTTTTGTACATGTTGTTTTTCCCTTCTGGACGCAATATATTAGTATTTAAAGTAAAAACCATGATTTGCCTCTTACTCCCTTATGGAATAAAACATTGATCCGACTCTGTAACATTTGAAGTCTCATTCCCATTACGAAAACCTAACCTATGTATGAAATATTTAGATATTCCGATTAGGAGGTAATTCGAGAACAGTAACATTCCGTTCCGGTCCTAAAAACCTTCTGCGAATATTCTGTTCAATAACCTTCTTCACCAACTTTGTTTAGATCCTTTTTGTCGTTTTCTACCCCATTTTTTCCGTGTCACAGGGAATAAATTTGACTGCGAATACGTTTATGCTCGCAACGGGACCATTGCATGGCTATTTTTATGTTAATTGAAACAATTTTCGGATGGAAACAAATTGATTTCCATAACAAAAAATAATTTATTTTATATAATAAAACGGAACACAAAAGTCGTAAAGTAATGGAATTTTGAAAATTTCTGTACAAATGTATGTGTTGGTGGGAGGTATACCAATTGGAAAATAAAATAAAAGTAAACAAAAAAGAATCGAACAAAATTTTCAATTTCATGAAATTTGTTTTCTTTGTCGAATTTCGAAAGGTGATGATGATGGCATGACTTCTCAATCATTTGAAAAATGAAATTACTTTTTGTGCAAAAGGTGTAAGTTGGAGTCGGTTGTGAGTTTTGGAATGTGTATTGATGTCGATAACGATATCGATGTCTGAATATTTTTATGATAATTGGAGTGGAAAGATGCTGCTACTACTACTTTTGACTTAGAAGAGAAAAAAAGAAGGTTAACAAATTCTATGGGTTTCAATTGCCTGGAAATGTATTTTTTTTCTTTTATTTTAGTTCCCAAAAAAAATTAAGTTGAAAATTGTCTAAGAATCTTCCTTGCTATTACATAAGTAAGGAATTTTTAATTTGCCTAAGTATCGATGGGAACAAATTCCGGTAATGAGATTTCTGAAGAATTTACATAAAATTAATCCGAATTCCTTTAGAAATGTCGTGGTTTTAATATGGAAATCTGTTTCTATGTATTGTCAGCTTTGTTTTCAAGTAAGAGCGATGCCAAAGGAAAGTTAATAGTTTTAGGTATCCTCTGATTCTATCTGCTCTGAAGTCTGGAGTTCTGGGTTTTAATAATGTACTTATAACATTATGACGCGAGGACAGAAACGAAATATTTTCACTATTGTCTTCTTTTTCCCTCTTTCTGACTGATCTTTTGGATTGTAGATAGTTTAATAGATTGTTTTTTTATTTGATAAAATTATTTTTTATTGAAAATACGGAAATGGTTATTCTGCAGTTTAATTAACACTAAACCTTACGTTCTCCTGGGTGAATTAAGTATTTTCTTAAATAAGGGTAGGGGAAACCAGAGCAAGTTGATTCAAAGAGTATATTTGTTTAATAACAGATTATAATTCGTTTTTCTATATTTTATAGTTTTTGCATAAGGATCCATTTCAAAATAGCTTTTCTGGTATTTAGTATACAAAAATTGATGTTTCATGCTGGCAATCTCACTTGGACTTATCTAGTAAGTCTTATCAATAAGAAAATTTCTTAAATTCTTCAATTTTTTGACAAAAATCAATTGTGAACTATATCCAACTAAGATTATAATTGTTAAAAAAAGATCGTTTTCTTACTGGAAGTCGAACCTTTTTAAATGGAATTTTTGTGCTTTAACAATTTGAAAAGCAACCATTAATGTTATCTTTATTAATTATTACTACATAAGTCTTAAATAAATTTCGTTTGATATCAATTTTTGAAATTATGGGACTAATGTTTTGTCTTTGCTTTTTATTCAAGGCTCCGCTACTCGACCAATGGCAACATCACCGGCTGTAGGATCATTACCAAGATTTCTTTCGCGAGGCCATACGTATCGAGCGGTTGTAGGCGATACATTAGTGCTGCCCTGTCAAGTTGAAAACTTAGGTAAGTAAAAGATGTTTTATATATTGATACTAAAAAATATTCCTGCTATTTAAATATACCATTGAAGTCATTATACTGGTTTTCAAATTGAAAACAAAATTGTCCAAAAGTATTCCCTTCCTCCCTCTGCATTTAAATCGTTGCTTCAATACTCTTTGTCGATTGATTAATCTATGTTCTATTGTGAATAAGCTCGAATATTTTAAATATTTCCATTTTTACAGTTCCCGGAAATATTATTGAGACTAAAAATTAATTGGAGTACATTGCATATAATTGATAAAGAAACAAACATGCTGTTTATTTGAAGGTATATACTAATCAACTACTACCAGGGTTCGGAGTAGTAGATCTACTTCGATTTTGAGAAAGAAACTTAATCTACTTCTCTTTGAAAAAATCTTTCACCAACATATTTAAGGACAGCGCTGATCACTCTGTATTACATAATTTTGTAAACGACAGCACTGTTTTTTTTATTCAACCCCAAACAAAAAAAAGTTTGTTCCGTGAACGTATTTTATTTCTTTTGTTTTCTTTTATTTGTCCTACCTACTTGTCACTCCCTTTATGTACTTGTTTAGTTTTTAAACGAAAGAACTTGCTTTTATTATTATTATTCATTAACTTTTATATGGTATGTTCATATAATTTATTTTGTGTTTTTTTTTAAGAAGTCTTTATCTACTGTTATATGTAGGTATATTCATTTTGTTTCTATTGAAGTCTGAAGTTTGTGTTATAGTTATATTTATTTTATTATAAGTCTGACTTTCTTGTACCTTATAGGTACTTGTGCGCAATTAATTATTTACTTTTTAATAAAAAATAATCAAATAATACTGAATAAACTTTTGTTAAGAATTTTGTTTTTTGAATTTCCTAACACTATCTACTTGGGAAATTTTTGATCTACTTCAGTTTTTTTCCGTATTTACTTCCAAAATTTAAAACCAAAGTCCGAACCCTGACTACTACTATGTTCCTTTAGAATTGTAACCGTTGCGTTCGACTGAAGTATGATTAAGTCTGGTTTGAAATTGATGCGATGATTATTACCCAATCAAGATACAAAATACAGTAATCGACTATCGATAAATCGCTTAAAGTTTTTCATCTATCAATAAACCAATTACCTACAGAAAACAGGGACTTAGAATCAGAAATATTTTCTTTTGTAATGCCCAACAAGGATGAACACGAATAAAATAATGTGAATTATAAGCGACATAGAAATAAGACACGGCATTCCCCGCTTTAGTTCAGCCGCCATCCCTGGAGATAAAATATCTGAGACAACAACCTTCAGTCTCAGAACATAGTATCACACATCTTTCCTATCCTTCTTTCTCTTCCTTAACTTCACGCCCGCGCTGTGTTGAAACATTTAAAGGGTAATCATAATCCCTTGAGCGCGTGTAGATTATAAAAAAAAAAAAAAACCTTTAGACACGTCTTGGACACGTCTATCTTCTTCGCTACCTTTCGAATCGCTCAACACAAGTTGTGTTGTACGGTTTCAAGTCTGAAGATCATAAAGTAAAGTCTGGTGTGCCACAGGGCTCCCTTTTGTCTATGACTCTCTTTCTCATATTCATCAATGAACTTTTGTCTGAAACTTCTAATCCATTAAATTGTTTTGCTGACGACAGTACTACCAGCTTCTCATATTCGTTTCCAGATGTACGTTCTTGTTCTCCGGATTTGGGTATAGAACAATAGCGTATGATATGCTCATTAAATTCTAATCTCGATAGCATTGTCAAATGGGGAACGATAAACCGGGTAGAATTTAATGCTTCAAAAACTCAATGATAACTCTGTGGTTAAATCAGAACGCACCCTTCATGGCTTAATGCCACTAGCCATGAGTGATACTTGCATTGAGGAATCAGAACAGCTTTCAGTTCTCGGTATGTGTATCACAGACCACCTGGTGTGGAATGACCACATATTCGACGTCGCCAAAAACGCTTCTAAGTGCTTAGGTTTCCTTCAACGATGCAAGACATTTTTTACCCCTTCTGACCTTGCTGTAATCGATAAGGATTATATTGGTCCAAAGCTCGAATACAATTCTGATATTTGGGCAGTTGCTTCAATAACACACATGAATCTTTTGGATATAAACCAAATAAGAGCTTTAAAAATGATATGTGAGAGAGTATAACAGAATCATTTGAATCTCTCGAGTACCGCAATGGTTCTTGTCATTCATTATTTTTATTAACAGTGTTTAAGTGAAATACCCAATTGTATTCCTCCCCTTAAACAATTTGACAGTAATACTCGCACTTCAAAGAAATGCCCATCAGTTTGTACTTGAGCCCCACTTCGGACGTACTGTTAAATTCAGAGATTTTTCCTAGCCGCACTGCACGAATGTGGAATGCTTTCCCCGACCCAATATTTCCTTAACATTGCGATATTCTGAAATTCAAAACCAATGAACATCGATAGCTCTTTTTAAGCCCTCTAAAACTTTCCTAAACGCCCTACTGTGCTCAAACATATTGAGGGTTGTCAAAATCCCTTTAGTGCGTGCAAAGTATACAAAAAGGAGTTGATCAGCGTATTGTGATCAAGATTATCGGTTCCAGATTCTGATTAGCCAGTTTGACTTAAATATGATATTAAACGACCAGAGGAACAAATTGAAATTGTTGACCAGCTTGGTTTGTGACTTTGCTAGATTCGTTAAATAGGTTAATTAATTTGATAGATTTATTCGTTGATTTGAGTCGATCGGCTGTTGGATTGCCATCCCTAGGCGCTACCATTTAAGAAGAAAGAAACACACAAAATGTTGCTTGGAAGTCAGAAATCCTCCAAGTGTATATCTTGTCGTGAAAAGTGCTCATATCTTAGCTGTTCGGACTCGGTAGAAAATTCAAGATCTCCTCTATACCTGATAACACGCACACAGGAATAGTTGAGAGTTGTAAGTCACTAGGCTGAGGACCGAGCCTTATGAACCAGAATAGCAAGTTCACTTAATTCGTCTTAGCTTTCGATATTGATCAATCTACGATCACGTCTTGACTATTTCACAGTGCGAATTAAATCCTTTCACTATGGATTTTTTTAGAAAGTCATCTTATGCTATGAAATAAGAAACGTACGTAGTTCGAACAGGTCGAGAAGAATTAGAAGTATCATTCTTACCAGTCACATGAAACAATAATGGTCGGATTTGAAATAATTTCAGTTCTACTTGTGAATAATACTTCTTACAACAAATTTTCTTAAATCGTTCTCTTTTGGTAGGAATAAATGTAAGCTAACACATTTCTGCTAATTTGGAATTTTTTTTAAAACTAAAAAAAATATATCTTGATGGAAAAAGAAAATGGCGTTGAGTCGATAAAACTCTTGACTGGTTTTGAATTATTCACCAGTCTTAAACTATGCTCATAAATTCATCACATTGAATTCCTTTTTCAGAATTCTGAACCCGTTTTTAACTATCAGCTTAAAATACTCGTACCATCTTGGATCTAAGCCAATAATAAACACATATTTCAAGGATAATTTTGTATACCTATTCTCTTACTAATGCTCTTTTTATATTTATGACTTTAACATAAATAACATCCCTCGCCCTTCCATTCATTCCATATATTAAAATATTTTGTTGCTTCTCTCAATCCCGCCAGCAGAAAAAAATATACCATAAAAAAACGCGATACATATAATTATACCATCGTCACTCTTATATTGCCATGTCCAGTCCAGTCCAAGCGCAGAAATGGCAACCTTTAGGTGGCTACCTAACCAACCTAATATAAAACAAAATGTACAATAAACCCTAAAATCGTAAAGTAAAATAATGTTATACTAAAAAATTAGTTAATTAAAAAACACTCAACTCGCATGAAATAAGTTTTTTTTTTAAAACATCGTTTATTTTTGTGGAGCATTTTGAAAACGTGATTCTGCTCTAAATTGCCACATCCTTTTGCACATTGGTCCTGGTGGTGGTGGGAATTGGTCGGTCCTGCATCAACTCGGCGTGGACATTATACACGTATTTCATTTTGTACAGTTATTTGTATACTTTGGCACAAACATCAGGTGAGAATGTAGTACTCCAATTGCGGTTTTTAATATTGTAAAAGGTATTTTTCATGAGCTTGTTCATTTTTCTGCGGTTGGTAGGGCATGTAGTACTTGTATACGGGCATGGTGATTGTTTTTCACATTACCTATAGGTACCTTTACCTTCAGTATTTTTGTGGATGAGATAAATTGAATGTTTTTTTGTTTTGTTGTTGGAATTCACTTGGAAAATAACTTAATGAGTTTTTGTAATTAAATGAACAAACAAACATTATAGAGTTTAAATGTCAGCGGACGAAAACAGAAATAAAAGCCGAATTGTGTAAAATTACATGTAATAATATTCCCTTCCATCAATTATATATATAAGCTTCATCAAAGGACGATCCCCCGGATACCAATAGAGGGTGGGTAAGTACGTACCTACATAATGTGACATACATATGTATGTAAATTACTAGTGATTTATTTTTTAATGTGTCCACTGTCCATAATATACAAGGTGGCACAAAATTAATCATACGATTGTGTTTTTGAATTACTTTTTTACTAAATAAAAAAAAAAGATTTTGAGTGTTGGAAATCTTTATTTAGACCGTAACAATTTTTTATGATATGATCCGTCAAGTGGCTGCTGTCAGTGTTTGAATCACAGTTTTGCCCGTTTTATCGCATTTTCCATGACGTTCCGCAATATTTCCGGTCACGTGCTTCGACTGTCTGAGGCTTGTTGGCATAAGCGCGCAACTTCAAGTAGCCCAAAGAAAGTCTGGAATGGTAAAATCGGACGATATTATTGTCTATGCCAAATCGCCAAAACGGGAGATTCGCGACCAGGAAACGTTTCCTTCACCATATCTATTGGGGATCTTGCTGTTTATGCGGATGCACCGTCTTGTTGAAACCACATGTTCACCGGCAACAAGAAGTTGTTTATAATGGCCCTGTAGCGTTCCCCTGGAATAGTTTTGCCGATGGCTTCCTCAAAAAAATACTGCACAATCACTCCTCCCATGTGAACACCGCACCACACAGTGTCTTTGTGTGGATGTAATGGCTCTTCGTGCATCATACGCATATTGTTAGTACCCCAGAAACGATAATTTTGCTTATTGACGTAACCGCTTTGGTGGAATGCGCCTCGTCACTCATGATGATCTTTGACACAAAAGCATCATCTCTTCTTTATTGGCATTGAAGATGGCTTGACAGTAATTCACACGTGATGGACTACTGTCAGCAGGCATTTAGTGATGCACTGTTTGTACTTTGAACGAGAACATGTGTACGTCTTTCACTAAAATTCACTGTATGGTCCGTCTGGAGATGTCCAATTACATGGCCTGTCGCGTCGTCTGCTTAATGTTTCTTCGTTCTCAGCGTCATCGGTAGCTACAGATGCGATAGTCTCGACCGAACGTTCAGTCCGGTGGACACGTCCTGTATGGTCTCGTGTGGTTCCAGACTTATGGAGTCGAGTAGCTAAGCGCCGGGATGTTCGCCCAGTTGGTGCGACTCGAATAGGAAATCGACGTTGTAATTCACGCTGCGCCAAAACCACCAGCCGATTATTGGTCAAAAAAAATCGACACAATTATTCCACGCTCTTGCGGAGCATAGCGTTCCATTGCTTGTCTGCACTGAAAATAAATTCCTAGGTAATATTGACAAAAACGTTTTGTTGACCTTTAACAAAACAATTTTATCGTTATGATAAAATTTTTGTCAATACGAAAGAATGATTTTGTTGATTTCACAAAATTTTTATAATCCAGCATGATTTTTTGTCAGTTTAACAAAATATGCACTACAAATAATATTGTGATTTTTTGTGATGTTAACAAAATGTTTGTTGTATCTATCTACAAAAAATCTGTTTCGAGAAATAGAACCCGATATAGAAACAAAAGCGAGCAAGCATCGAGGTTTAAGGACATTCAGTGTTACTAGTGCCAAAAATGGTGCTATTGTAACGAAAGAGATTCTTAAACCAAGAGAGGAAAAAATTCAATAAATAAGAGAAACAATAATTTAAATAATGTTGATATTAGTAATAGTGATAATCTGTTTCATCTAACATTAGGTGATGTACATTTTGATAATGATTCTTTGTTGATTAAATTTAAAATAACTGTCCCTTATCGACTTCGACATAAAGTGAATGACGAATTAGATAATAATTGAAAAAAAGAATTTAGTCCCAGTGAAGTTCAGTTAATGATATACTGCCGCTGTGTAGTTCACAAATGTCAAATATGATTGATGTACGACGCCATTTGCAAAAATTATAACATCCTCCGATAGGGTGTTTAATTTTACGCCACCTTGTATAAAATTTTTAACTTTGATGTTTGATGAATGGGTTTCCATAAAATTAAATTAATTCATTATTTATGAGGATTTGGTTTTAGTTGGTTAAAGTTAGTTTCGTGAAAGCTTTCCTTAACTCATTTAATTACATGTATAAAAATATGTACATACATATCTCAGCACCTATGTATGTTTGTTATAGATTTTTCAATTCTTATAAATATCTAAGTATGTGATAAGCGCCATCAAAATACTAATTTCAATTGTTTTACTAACAATTTTTACTTGCGACTTATAGGTAGATATTATAAGGCAAGTTATGCATTCGTAGAAAAATTTAAATCGAGATTTTGATCAAAGTTGACATAACAATGACAGCGAAGACGAAAAATGTAGGTCTCGAAATTCTGTCTGCCTGTCTGCTCGAAACGGCTCGGCTGATATTCGTTAAACTTGGTAGATATCGTTTTTAAATTTTCCCCCACAAGTTTTTTTGTCTTGTTTTTTTAAGACCATGCGGTTTTTTTTTCGAAATATTTTTTTTTTTTTAAAACTGTAAAAGATTTTTTTAAAAAAAATTTCAAAAATTTCATTAAGTTAGATCTAGGTAACGATTGAAAACTTTTTTCCAAGAAATGGATTAGTAGTACCCCCTTGGAACCATTTTTTTTTTGTTTTTGAGTTTCTCAAAAAACATACAACCGATTTTGATAATTTTTCTCATGCTACAGTTCCCCAAAAGTTTGAATATTATTATGTATTCAAAGTTGCAATTTTTTTTTTTTGGATTTTTAGAAACAATTTAAAATTTTTTTTTTGAAAACGCAATATTTCCATTTTTCAAATTTTGAATTTCTCACTATCGGCATAAGAGGATTTAAATGAAATTTTGTATATATATGGAAGCGCCTTAAAAGTTTGAAAAACCTTGCATTTCAAAACTTAAAAGAATATTTTTTTGAATTTTGGAAAAAGAAAAACTTTATTTTTTTTTTTTGTGCAAAATTCGATGTCTCCAAAACGGCTCTATATGTTTTTTATAATTTTTGTTTCATTAGTACAATAATAAAAACTTTAAATTGACGTACCAAAATTTTATCTTAAAAATGTTTTACAAATTGTGTTTTTTAAGAAACCCCTACAACGACTTATAATTTTTGTTCTTGCATAAACTAATATTTGCTTGGCATCCTGTTTTTAGCTTCAACTACTAAATGTGTTGTTTTAGTCGCATTTAAAAATGTTTTACAAATTGTGTTTTTTAAGAAACCCCTACAACGACTTATAATTTTTGTTCTTGCATAAACTAATATTTGCTTGGCATCCTGTTTTTAGCTTCAACTACTAAATGTGTTGTTTTAGTCGCATTTAAAAAAAAAGAATTTTATGCTTATGAACAGTTTTTCTCTAATAACATTCGTTTTTGAAGTTCTTAGTCTTTTACATAAGATCAAGTTCGTGCGACACAGTTGTGCATTTTATTTCTTCAGTAGCAAGAAGATATACGTGTATATTCCAAGTTTTGTTCTTGTAGCTCAAGTCCACAGCAAACATGTTATGTATTTAAATTTAGTTAAAAAAAATAGTTTTGTTTCGAGTTTTTTCAAAATTTAGTTCAACTAGTTCTTAATCTAAAATTGGTTATATTCACTTCGGGCGATAAAACTTTCCTAGGCTCTTAGGAATCTATATACGCATTGGAGATGGATGAAGCTCGCCATCAAACTTTACTAATTTCTGAGTATAATTGTTACACTTTTTCTCAAAAAAAAAAATATAAATACTCGTATACTTCAGAAATGATTCTTGTGCACAATTAGGTTAGGTTACGTTGAAGTGTCTGCTTGTGCCATTTTGACCCCACATTGATCCAGTGAAATTTTATTCTTTCTGTTGAACCATTTTGAGTCGGAATGAGTCCATGCAAGATCGAAGGATGAAACCCCAGCTTTTGTAGATTAAAAATGCCAAAAAAGCGATTTTGAATTAATAATTCAACAAGTCCAATTGAAAAGTTCGAAGTCTTCCACTTTGTTGATTTATTTCAGTAGTATTCTAAAAAATTCATATTAAGGAGTTTATTTAAGCCATAAGTGATCCTAGAGCACAAAATGTAGAAAAATTCTGAACTTGTAGTTGATCTTGGACGAGTATTGATCTTACGTTAGCTTAGAATATCAGAAAAGAGAATAGATATTGACAAAAGTTCATAATACGCCATCCCATATAGTTGAACTATTTATGTACATTCTTTTTTCCATTAAGTGATTTAGTTTAAGTATTTTAGAAGCAATTAAGAAAACACTTTTGGAATAATTGTAGGTACATATGTACATTTTTATTTTGGTAAAAATACTACGAAAGTAAACAACTTGAAAACGATGACGCTGAACATTCCCATTCAAATTAAAACACAATTTCTGTAATTCAATTAAATTACTGTAGAATTTTTAACAAATTCAATTCTTTACATATTTATTTAACAAAAACAAAACAAAAAGTATTGCAAATTGAATTTTCAAAATAAAGTTTACCTTTGATTTTGATTAAATTTTATTTATCTAATAAAGCAAACTTAACCAGAAGTGTTGTATATTTTGTTTTTTTTTTTTCGTAAAATTTCTGTCAGTTTGTGTGGGTTGTGTTGAAAGCAATATCAAACACTCAACAAAATTGACAGGCAGTGTGGAAATACAGCTAAGTTTGTCAAGCATCACTGCCAGAGTGAAGAGACTCTGTAATATAAATCAACAAAATACTGAGATACTTTCAACACGAACCGCAATCGTGCTTAAGTTTTTGAGTGGAAAATAAAAGAGATAAAAGTTATGTGAAGTACATCCTTAACTTTGAGGGCTTTTGTGATAATGAAAACCATGACCGAAAATGGGAGATTCCTGTTGAATTAAAAGAAAATAAAACACATCAGGAATATTTTAGATTTTTGAACAAAAAACGGTATACCCTTTACTGATGTACAATTCAATGGAACTTAAGTTGTTAGTATTCTAAAAATGGTTGTCCTATTGATCAAACCCGCTATGATTTTTTAACCAGCAAAGTATACAATTGTCATATGGAAAACTGCGATTGTCCTATTGAAAACCACAACCATGATATTGACAACTACGATTATCATGTCCAAAATTGTAAAAAATGTACAGTGAAAAACAGAAGAACGCAAGAAAAATGTTAAAATTGGTATTTGTTAAAATAGTGGCACCACAAAATAAAAAAAAGGAGAAACCCAGACATAAAATTAGGAAGTGAAAAAACATGAAAAGGAAACATATAAAGTAAAATAGTTGATAGTTAAAACAAGACTTATAAAAATAAAATTTAGCTACAAGGTAGCGCAAAATTAAAAACCCTATGGGATGATATAATGTTTATAAATGGCTTCGTACTTCAATCATAGGCAACTGCAGTATACAAACAGACAAGCAATGGACTCCTATACTCCGCAAGATCGTGTTCGATCGGCGGTGTTATTGCAGCGTGAATTCCAACGTCGATTTCCTAATCGTGTCGCACCAAACTGGGTAAATATTCCGGGGCTTAGCTACTCGATTCGAACAAACTGCAATGACAGGAGATCATGAAGGGTATAGCCGCCACCGGACTGGTCATTCGGCCAATGTCGCGGCTGTGGCTGCGATGTCGCTTAAAACAAAAAAAAAACATCAACCAGACGAGGCGACGGGTTACGCATTGGACATCACGGACCTTACAGCGAATTTTAGTGAAAGACATTTCGTAAAAAGTGCAAACAGTTAACAGTGTGTCAGTTAGTCTGCTGACTGTCTGTCGACTTTAAATAACTTTCAAGCCATCCTCAATCTCAACAGCAAAGAGGACGATTTTGTGTCCAAGATCAACATGAGCCACGACGTGCATTTCCACTTAAGCAGTTACGTCAATAAGCAAGATCTTCGTATCTGGGGCACTGAAAATCTGAGTGTGATGCACGAAGAGCTATTACCTCCAATCAAGGCCACTGTACACAGTACACACACAGCACAAGCCATAATGGATATTGTGAAGGAAGCGTTTCATGGTCGCATAATCTCTCCTTTTGTCGATTAAGCATAGCCAGCAATATCGCCCGATTTAACCATCCCAGACTTCTTTCTCTGGGGGTACTTGAAGTAGCGGGCTTATTCCAACAAACAAAAATTTTTCAAATAAAAACTATTTATTTATTTTTTCTCAAATTCAAGGGATCTGCTGCTTAAAATTTTGGTCGAAATCATACGAGCCGTTTTATTTTATTTTATAACATATTATGTTATTTAATTGAATGGTTGAATTTCATTTAATTTTACTGGGAGTGAAAACTTATTTGTTTTCAACTATCTTTCAAAAAGAAATGAAACCTTTTTAAAGTGTTAACAGGTTCACTTCAAATATTTGCACTAAAAATTTATTAAAACATAATCTTAATCGGGCTGACAACATCCGAAAGTTATGAAGCTTATTATTTTTTATTAATTTCCACTTGCATTTCTGAAATCGGCTTACCATTTTATCCTACAGCTGCAGAAGTTGTTAAAAGACCTGCAAGTAGAGTTTCCTCACTGATGTATTCTGCAATCGCAATACCACATTTGAATAATTTGGACTATCTTCCTAAAAACCCAAGTTCCAAAACTATGCGTTTAAAATATTTCACCAACGCATTTCGTTTCATTAAACTAAAGTTACATACTTCCCAAAAACAATTAAAATACACCCTATCTGCTGAAATACTATGAAAATGAAATTTTTTGTTCGTTATACAGTCGTTCGTGAAACTTTTTTTTTTTTGGGGTTTTCATGGTCCTTGGTACAATATCCTTGTGGTGGATTTTGGGACTGCATACAGATAAAATGGTACAACTAAAACGAATAAGTTTGTAGTCTCTTTTTGCTTTTTTTGTGAAGCTATTAGTGTGTCAAGGCATTTGACCTAATTACAGAAAATTAAAATTTATATGGAAAGTTCAGTGGAACAAAAGCTGATGGCACTGCGCTGCGATACAAAAGATTCCTTCCTTTTTCAAAATCATGCAATTTAAACTAAATGTCGAAATGAATACAATTAAATTCTAAACTATGACATTTCTTTTTTGTTTAAATTTGATAAAACGAGAAAAAAAAGAGAGGAAATAGAGAAGAGAAGGAAGGGAAAGACACTTCTACACCATTCAAAAGTAGAAACGGTACAACGTTTATATTGAAAGTGGAAAAAGGTCATATAATTAAATTTTTAGATGAAAAAATTGGTTCTATGGTATGTGTTTGAGTAAATCTACTTCTTATTGTTGAGTTAAGCACCCGACAAGTTTGAGAATTAAGTTTGAACTAACCTTTCCTGAGAAAATAATTAAGCGATAAATAAGGGGTTTTTCAACTGTCGAGGGTAGATTTTTCGGTTATCAATGAGGCAATGAGCGAATATACCGTTGTGTAATGGTATTTGATCATATAATGTGACAGTTGTGTGGACAATCGGGCTTAATAAAATTAAAAAAATTTTTTAAAATCTTAGTTATGGAGTAATAGTGTTGCCATAGCCATAACATAATCTGTGATATTAGTTTAACAATCTTTTTTTTTTCTAAAATTCAATCTTGTTAATTTGTTAATGTTTACATTTTCAGTGTTAAAATCAAATTACTTTAATAATAAATTATCATATTCAAAAAATTTCTTGTTTGCAATACTTCACGTCATAAAATGTCGCCAAAACTAAACTAAAAACTAAATAAATAAAGCCGGAAAGAAACCGGTGAAACTTTCGGAAAAAATTAATTATTTTTTTTTAATTTCAAGAGATCATTAAGCCCAATTGTCTACACATAATCTGTATATCGTTCGTCAAAAGAATGCAAGATCGGCCAAGAGCACAGTCGCGCCCCCTGAAAGCCTACAGCAGAACCCGAGGCGGTTGATTCTTCGCGATGCACAAGAACTCGGCCTTTCACAGACTTCAACTTGGCCAAGCTTGCGATGGAATTTGGGCCGGGTGTATCCAACTGATCCAAGAGCTTAAAGTTCATTACCGTTTGTGCGCTTATTTAGATTCGGAACATTTCGAGGGAGACTCCAAGCTTTAACGACAAAGCGCATTTTTTGAAGAATGTCTGTGTTAAGACGCATAATTGCCGTATATGGGACGACATCAACCTGAACGAGCTTTACTAAGGTAACAATTTATCATTGGTCCGTACTTTTTTGAAAATGACGTTGAGAAGGTGGTCACCGTCAATGGCGAGCGTTACTAAACGATGATAACCAACTTCTTATGGCCCAAATAGAACCTAGACGACATGTGCTTCCAGCAGGACGGTGGTGGGTGCTACGAGTACGGGCAACACAGAAGCCACCACGATGGACATTCTGCATGAACGATATGAGGGTATAAGATTATCTCTCGCAGTGGTGAAATGAATTGGCCACCAATGTCATGTGATTTGACCTTGCCTATTTTTCTTATGGTGTTTCCTAAGATCGCTGGTCTGTGCGAATAAACCACAATCCACAGATGCCCTTAAAGTGAACATAACACAGGCCATCGCTCAAATTCAGATGAATCTATATGGAAGAGTCATTGAAATTCGGACCCCAATAGAATGATCAGCAATATAAACATTTAACAATTATTTATCCAAAGTTTTAGGGTTAAAAGGAATATCTTGATAACGCTTTAAGATACAATTTTGCAAAAAAAAAATGAAAATTTGGAGAGAATGAGTTCAAATTGGGCAAAGGGTACTCGTGTTTGACGTGAATGTTTGTGTTTAAAACACTTATCCCAAAATTCAGTTTTGATTGGAAGATTCCATGGTTATAAGTTATAAGTGTTCTATTACAACACCTTCCCAACCGATAGATATACCTTATGGAAGAGTGCAAGAACTGTTTCAAATCCGAAATAGGTTGCATCGAACTCATGTTTTGGTCAATTATAGTACCAAGATAATTAAATTTCTTAATTACTTCAATTTGAAATCAATTAGAGTTGCATGCGCATTTTAATAAAATGTTTCTTCGGACACTGATGTACAATCACAATCAATTAACCATAAACGCTGGCAGTCAAACGAATGGAATCTTACTCCAACATATGGTTGCTTAAGCGAACGTAATTCGAAGAACATTAATATGGTTTTGCCACTTACATTTAACCTAAGCAAACCATATTTTCCTTAAGTGAATATCATGGTTTAGTTCAGCTTTAAGATCCAAAGAGCTCATTAAGCCATAATGCGATTCCAAGATCATCAGCAAAAGCCATGAGTGTACCTGCAAAAAGTAGGGAAAAAGAAGTAAGTGCATATGAAAAACAGAAACGGTCCTAAGACTAACCGTTATAGGAAACCCCTAAATTTAATACCAGGGAGTAACTTAAGAATTCTCCGATTTTTACTCTCTGTTTACAGTTCTTTAAAAACGAAGCGAAACTGTGTAGATAAAGCCATCAAAAACCGGTCTCATATAGTTTATCGAAAAGAATTTCATGAACAACAGTGTCAGCTGCTTTTTAGTAATCAACAAAGAGACCAACGCAAAAACTTCTTTCATCCAAAGCTTTGTTAATAAGAGAGCAATAACATAAAAGAGCATCGTCAGTTGAACATCTTTTACATAACCCGAAATGCACTGAATTAAAAAAAAAATAAATTTCTCCCACATGCTTGACATTAATTATTTTTCTAGTTTTTTTTTTCCAAAATCTTCGAAATTGAAGAAAGCTTAGAAAAATAGCTTTTGATTAACTTTAAAAAAAATGGTAATACATCAGCACATTTTATTTACAGAAAAACAGATCAACTTGAAATACTTAAATTGAATAGATGACTTAATTTTGTGGAAGTTTCTTAAGTATAAAATTAAAAATTCTATCGTTACCATAAGACATCGAAAGTACATCGTACTTAAGACTTCAAACCCAGTAATCATACTACTTCATACTACTTCCATTCGTTTGAGGCCTTAAACATCTGTGGCAAATTGACCTTTGAATGGATTCGATTTTGTCTATTTGTCTTTATGTGATTCCCTTGAGGGGAAATTGATTTTTTTTTTAGCTCCAAAACTAACGGTACCTCCCATACACACATAATGCATAGTCTTATTTATCTCGAAAACGGCTCTAACGATTTTGATAAAAAAAATATGGTGTAATATTATGGATATGGACTACATTTTGGTAAAAAAAAATTTGGGGGGAAATGTTATTAACGGTACCTGTCATAGAACGGTTTTTTGATTTTCGAATTTCTCATTAACGGCTCTAACGATTTTAACCAAAAATTTTCAACAGGAATCTCTTAAGTTTAAAATAATATTGTATATACAAATATTGGACAAAAAAAAAACTTTTTTTTGTTTAAGAAAAAAAATGCAATTTATTTTTTGAAAAATCAATATCTTGAAAACGTCTGAACGATTATTTTTTTAAATTATTTTCTAAAATCTATATTACTAAGCACTTAAAATTGTCATCCCAAATTTTGATCTAGAAAAATTTTAAAGAAATTTGTTATACAAAAAATTAATAGGACTTTAATAAAACGATTTTTAAACTTTATTTGCGTAAATTCATACTTTTCCGGAAATGACACGGTAATAATTCTATTCATTTGAACGTTTTGATCTCATTTAATCCATGCTTTATATTTATAAAATGTATTTTAAATTCCAAAGTACTTTACATAAGAGCAAGTTCGTGCGATCCAGTTGTGCATTTTATTTTTTTTAACTTTATTTTTGTTTTCATTGACATACATATATGTTTAAGTTTTTAACTTCGAAACCAATCATAAATTTACGTGTTATAAGGTTCATTGAATCAAAAATAAAAATAGAAAATTTGTAATCAAAGCTTAAACTCTATCAAGGTCACGCAATGTCATGCGCAATTTTTGTACGTGATCCGAAAGATCACTAGATCCTGATAAAATGTCTACTATTTTCACTAGGTGATCAGCCATCTATAAAAATAAACCTGAATATATACTTCTACGAGGGCGGGTCAATAAGTCCGTGACTTTTGGAATAAAACACAGATTTTTTGATAAAAAAATAATTTTATTTTTCAACGTAGTCTCCCTTGAGCTCTATTCACTTTGTCCAACGCTTCTCCAATTTTTTTATCCCTTCCAAAAAAAAATGATTTGTCGAGGTCCTCAAAATAGGTCTTTGTTTGCGAGATGAATTCATCATTGGAGTCAAATCTTTTTCCACCAAGCCATTTCTTCAGGTTTGGGAACAAGAAGTAGTCGCTCGGAGCCAAATCTGGAGAATAGGGTGGATGAGGGAGCAATTCATAGCCCAATTCATGGATTTTTGCCATGGCAACTGCACATGTGTGCACCCTTGCATTGTCTTGGTGGAAAAGAACTTTTTTCGTGGCCAAATGAGGTCGGTTTTTTTTTCAAATCGTCATTGAATCGGTCCAATAAGTTGGCATAATATTCCCCATTGATTGTTCTTCCCTTTTGAAGGTAGTCAATGTGGATTATCCCGCGTGCATCCCAAAAAACAGTCGCCATAACTTTATTGGCTGACAAACTCACCTTGGCCTTCTTTGGCGCCGATTCACCCTTAGAAACCCACTGTTTTGACTGTTGTTTGGTCTCTGGTGTGTTGTGATGGATCCATGTTTCGTCCACGGTTACAAAACGGCGCAAAAACTCCTCCATATTGCGATTAAACAACGCCAAACCTTCCTGTGAAGTTGTTACACGATTGCGTTTGTGGTCGACTGTGAGCAAACGCGGCACCCATCTTGCGGAAAGCTTTCTCATGCCCAAGTGATCATTCAAAATTGAAACCACTGAGCCATGCGAGATCCCTACGGCTTCCACAATCTCTCGCACTTTCAATCTTCGTTCGGCCAACACCATATCGTGAATTTTTTCGATTGTTTCGGGTGTAGAGACCTCAACTGGGCGTCTAGGACGTTCGGCATCTTCAGTGCTTGTACGGCCACAACGAAATTCAGTAAACCACTTTTTTACCATTGAAATCGATGGTGCAGAGTCCCCATAGTATTTATCAAGCTTAGCCTTGGTCTCGGTAATGGTTTTTTTTCGCAAGAAATAATGCTTAGTAAGCACACGAAATTCACTTTTTTCCATTTTCTCCTCAAATTAGTGAGTAGTCTGATAAAAATAGCTGTCAAACACAAACTAACTGACGCAGCAAGTTTAAATTTTGACAGGAGTCAACTGACAGATGCCTGTTGACAGGAGCAGTGTTGCTGTTTCAGTAAAGAGGTCAGAAATTCAAAAAGTCACGGACTTATTGACCCGCCCTCGTATATATGTACAAGCTATGCCTACTCACATCGGAAATTATATTTGCACCTTCAAAAACAATCTTGTTATTTAACAACCTATAGAAAATCTTGCATTCTTGACGATTCAGTAACCTATTAGATATTATAATTTTTCTATGAAAATTGCACAAATGAGGTGCCAAAAATCGTTCGTGACCTTGAAAATAACTTCAAAAAACATTAAAAAAATCTATAGCTGACCAATTACTGAAGCTAGCTGAATTTTAATACTGCCTTACAGAACTTTTAGGTGGTATACATGTTACAAATTTCAATGGCTGACTAATTTCCAAAACAACATAGTTGAAATTTTTGACCAACTGGATGGCATACATTTTTTTACGAATATCCCATATGTGGAATGTCAAGATCACAGAGCCCTGTTTATGAATTATAAATATATCAAAATAAATTCCTTTTTCTAAATACGAAATTCAGTTTTTGGAAAACGTTACACGTAGATTGTATTGATTTGAATTCGATTCGATCTAAATTAATTCAATTTTTCAGCATTTTGCAATAACTTTAATTTTCATTTAAAAATACACTAGAAAGAAATCATTTTTAACACTTAAAATTTAACATTTCAATTGTATTCTATGTAAATAAATTAATTTCAATTCAAATTATACTTCAATTCTGTTTAACATTTAACAAAAACTTTGTTTTATGTGAAAATAAATTATTTACCATACTTTGTCATTGTATTTAATCGAATTGAATTCAAATTATTTCAATTCAATTCAATCAATTAAAAAGAAAAGAAAAGTCTCATTATATTGGATAAATTATTTAATTTTTATCAATTCAGATCAAAATTTTCCAAAAAACTTAATTTTTTTAGTAAGATTATTCCAGTTGATGTTTCAAAAGCCTTTGATAGAGTTCGGCATCAAGGTCTCTTATCGAAAATGCGTGCATTTGGTGTTGATGAATCTCTACTTCGTTTTTTGTTGGATTATAAACTGCCTTTCGAACCGTTCAATACAAATTGTGTTGGACGGTTTTAACTCTGAAGTTCATAAAATAAATACTGGAGTGCAATAGGGCTCTGTTTTATCTTCGACTCTCTTACCTATATTCATCAATGATCTTTTGTCTGTAACTTCTAATCCATCAAATTGTTTTGCTGACGACAGTACTTTCAGCTTCTCATATTTATTTCCTGATGCACGTCCTTATCCGTCGGATGTGGATCTGGAACGGCAGCGTATGATAAGCTCATTACATTCTAATCTCGATAGCATTGTGAAATGGGGAACGAAAAACCACGTAGTATTTAATGCTTCAAAAACTTAATTCTGTCTCTTTTAGTGAAAGCGGAACCCACCTCCCATGCCGCTATCCATTAGCGGCACTTGCATTGAGGACACAGATCAGCTTTCAGTCCAGGTGCTCCAATAACCCACTTGAGTCTTCTCTTGGATAGAATCCAAAAAAGAGCTTTAAAATTATAGGTGATAAAACTACATATAACAGAAATATTTGAATCTCTCGAGCTCTGCCGCAATGTTTCTTGTCTTTCATTACGTTCCGTTATTTTTATAAACATTGCTCCAGTGAAATAGTCAGTTGCATGCCTTGTCTTTAACAATTTAACCGTAACACTTGCGTTTCAAAAAATGCCCATCAGTTTACCCTTGAGCCCAACTTCGGACGTACTATGGCAACACTTCCAAAAGAAAGAATGAAGAAAAACAAAATAATATTTAGAAAGAAGATATAATGAAAGAAAGATATAAGTTAAGTAGAAGAATATACTGAGCGAATAAAGATATGATCATTGATCAGTTGTTGTCTAACTGTTAAAGAGGAAAGACCTTTTATTTGTTTAACCGAATATTATTTTAGTTTTGTATTAAGCAAAGTTTAACTGCTTACAGTACTGTTAAATTCATAAATTCTTTCTTTAGCCTCACAAAACGAATGTTGAATGCTTTACACGACTCTGCATTTCCCTCCCATTATCATACGAGTAATCAGACATTTAAAACCAACGTGCATAGGTACCAGCTTTTTAATCCTATCCAAATTTCGTCAACGCTCACACTGTGCTCAAACATTTTAAGGGTAGTCAAAAATCCTTTTAGTGTGCGCAATGACAACTAAGAATATTTTTATTTTAATAAGCCATATATAATTGTTCCCAAAGCTAACTAAATAGCAACTTTGTAATTTTGAACTTTAATGGCTGGGTCGTCTGATAAAGTCGTGTTTTATATTTCATAACAATTTAAACTTACTGAAAACGTAATATTCCAAAATTCTTTTTACATGTTTCTTTTTAAGGGTAAAAACCCATTCCATATCGATGCATTCCAAACACTTGAATAATTATATTTTGTCATTCTTTTGAATTCACTCTTTCATTTTATTTTTAATAAAATTTTTTTAGTGAAAGGCAGATAAAAAATAAGTTTCGAGAACAATAGTATGTATCTCTGGATGAATGAGCAGTGAAAGTAATTTGGCCATGGCTTTTTACCTGACTGTTACTTTGATTGAACTTTATCCCCTTAGCGATATCAGTTAAAATGAATTCGAGAGATTTTGCCTTCGATGAAGAGTTCTTTCTCTGTTTCAGTATAATATAACAGTAATTTATGTTCATTGTGCACTTTGCTAATTAGGTAACATATATATTTAAAATAAAGTTATAATCAGTTTTTCGGAGAAAACCAAAACTTTGAAATCATTATTTATTTATTATATTATAATTAAATGTTCGATTCAATGGCTTTTCCAAGATTCATTGAATAGAAATTACTTATGTAATGCATTCAACTTAGATGCTTACGCAATAATACACTAAAAACTTTTTCTTTTAAAAATTAAAGAAAATTAAAAATTAACAATGATGAACAAATTAAGAAAATTACTTCTGGTTATGTGGAATGATTGAAATGAATTCAAATTCAAATTAGCAATCTAAGAGAGAGGTGGCCCCATCAACTCACTGATGGTGCTGTTCACTGTTGGAGTGGCAATGACTGGTGAATATGCGAAGTGCCCATCCTCCGTTTTTTGCTGCTCCTACAAGAAAAACGTGCGTTTAGTCACTTTCGTTTGTTCTATCATTGTACCTAGGCCGTGATGATTATCAATCTCGAGGTCTGGTTGATAGAGCTTAGGACTTATAGAAGGGAAGAATGCAACTGGCTACTTCAAATGAACGCATTGCTTGTGAAGGAAGCGATAAAACAAGCAAAAACATAAAGCATTCCGAAGGTGTTCAAGACGGTGTTGAAAATTACTACAATTATTGTAGGCAACTGGTCCGTTACAATAATTGTAGCAATTTTCAACAGAAATTTTCTGTGTTTTATTTTCAACATCTTGTTGAAAGATGAAATGTTGAATTTTCAGCAAGTAAGCAATTTATCGTATATCGTAAAAATCGTATGGTGATCTTTTTAATCAAAATTCGTTGAAAAACTAACAATCATTACACAAAATTCAATTCACAGCCGTTGAAAAACCAACATATATAGTGATTGTAAATAAGCAAATATTAAATTTTTTTTAACATAAATGTTTAATAGTAAACAATACCTTTAAGAAATAAGATGCAAAGCGATTTTTATTTTTAATATTCAACTTTTTTTTGTTGATAATTCAGCAATAATTTCTGACTTTTCAACATGAATAACAAAAAATTCACATCGTCAGGAGTTCAACTGCTAGTTTTAATTTTCAACAGCTTAGCTTAACTTTCAACTTAATTGTTGGTTAATAGCACTTTTGACTTAACTTTCAACATAGTTAGCTATTTACTGAACTAAAAACACAAGCAATCAACATTCATGCTGGTTTCAGAGCATGCATGTTGAAAGATAATCTTGTATTGATAAAATAACCATTTCTTTGATTTTTAAGCATGAAAGCTTAAAAACAAGTATCATTAGATGAAAAATTATTCTTCAAAAGCTTAAACTCAAAATAAGTGATGAAAGATAAGCAAACATTACATTTTTTCCAAAAGTTTACTTATATTTAATCACCAAAAGATGACAAAAAACAAATACCTGAATATTCAACATAAAATTGCTGCTTTTTCAGTAATTCATTGAAAATTCAGGAAAATATAACTAATTTACAAATATATTTTGTTGAAAATCCAATCAAGTTGTCCAAAATTAACAGTTTCCTCCACATAATTATACGTTTATGTTGAATATTAGATTTGGCTATGAGTTCGTTTTATTTTCCTGAATTTTCAAGATCTTTTCTGTAAATGAAAGCTTGTTTATGTTGATCGAATAGTCAGGTCTTCATGTTTTTTTAATTTGAATACATACCATAGAATATCTTCGAGACCATGAAATAAAAAGATTCAATATAGTTATCTGAGAAATTTTCATTTTTATTTTAGATTTTTTACTTTCACTTTGTTTTCTACAATAAACGATGAATATGTCATTACTTTAAATAATTTTACCGTATAAAGGTTAATATGTTTACATATTGATTGAAAAAGTACAAATACAATACTGTGAAATACATTAGGAATAAATAATACGTGAATAAAATTTCAATTAAAGAGGTTATCTGTCCAGAAACACATCATCAGAAACAATCAAAAAAACATTTTTTGAGAATTGCAATATTCAATATTTATTATATTTGTTTCTAACATCTTCGGCATAAACAAAATTATTTTAACGGGTTGTAAAATATTACATTTTAAATAAATTTTTCCAGTTATTCAAACTTACACAACATTTAAATTAAAAACAATCTAATTTACAATGTAAACAAAGCAATATTAAACAGCAAATATTGTATACTTACCTTGAAATTTGATACTTTTATTATTTTTCTTTTCGCAGCTTCACAAGATTTTTACATACACACATACGATTTTATTCTAAAACGCGCACTCTCACTTTGTGGTTGTTATAGAGAGACTGATTTTGATCTGATGGACATTTTTCTACGTTCTTACATTTCTCACTTTGTTTTCTCACGATTACGAGATTATCAAAATTTACAATTAATATTCAACAAAAAATGTTGAATTTGAGAAAAACGATATCCCTAACTCCGCTGAGGAAAACTATGTTTGTTGAAATTTTGTCTCTCCTTCACCTTTTATATTCAACAAATGCATACCAGATTTTCAACAAAAACTGTTGAATCAAAGAAAAAAATGATATCCCGCCAAAAAAAAAAAATTGTGTTGGAAATTCATCTCCGTTGTTAGTTTTAAGCAATCTATTAAATATCAAACAAACGGGTCTGAGTTTTAAACAGCGGTGCTTTATTTTTTTCAAAAAGTGTTTAATTATGTTGAGGATTCAACATATATGTGTAATTTTCAACAAGAAACTGTTGAATTTTAAGCAAATGTTTATTTTTAGTACACTTCGATTTCGTTACTACAATAATTGTAGTAAAATTAAACCGGTGTTGAAATAAGTTAAACACTTATTGTAGTAATTTTTCGAATATTTCTTAGAGTGTAAATTGGCATGTTTTTCCGTTATTGAGGACATGGTTATATTATTTCCCAAGAAACAGTAATTATCTACCCCTACCAAACCAAAATCTTGCATTTCAAAGATATACGAGTATCAAAGAAAATCAGCAAAAAACCTATAATGAATTTTCTTGAAATAAATATTCTACCTACAAGTTGTTTGTAGAGCATCGCACAGTGGCGGAATATCCCAAAAACTTTCACAAAACTATTAAAAACAAAAATCAGAATTGTTGTTGTTTTTGTATGCCAACTTGTTAACAGATAAGTTAAGTACATGATCTAATTAATTCCGTTATTTTTTTTTTGCATCTATTTAGTCAGGCGATGCGACTAAATTGGGAACATTTTAATAAGCCGCAGTTAAAAATTTTGTTTGTAATAGAAGGTTGGTTTTCTTGATCTTTTTTTTTCGCTGGGTAAATATTTTGTTCATAAAATTATATGAAATCTATAGCTGGTAGTGAAATGAATAAAAAACATAAATAAATAATTTAATGTTATATGTTGGTTTATAACATGTACAAGAAACGCCCTTTTGTGGCTAAAAAAAAAAAACATTATTTTGTGTAGTAATGGAAAAGTTTATGTTTCCCGTGAGATCCCGTGATGAAATGTAGCTCTTACTTTACCTAGATATCTCCTTTATAAGTTATTAACAAAAAATGTTGCGATATTTTGCGATGTTGAGAGATACTCGTATTCTAGATGAAATCTGTTGAACACACTGAAAATGCAAGTTCGCCTCAATAAATAGTTTTCTACTTTCTATTTTTTGAAATAGGCTCACAATCAAACTTAATTTTTTTAACAAGAAATTAGCTAAGTGAGGTTTTAAGAACTTGTTCATTACATGATTCAAAATAAAAAATTTAGTTTTTGTCAGAAAAAGTTAAAAAGTTGACTTACGTTGATACATCTGATGAAACAAAGAAAATGTTGCCTAAATTTGTAAATGGATATAAAGATCGATGGTTATCTTCATCTAGAAATTACCGAGCTTTCCAAAATAAATTCAAAATATGATTGGAGTTCGAAATACCGTTTCCATCCCGTATCCATTGATTAGCAGGACGGCCACAAATGGACCGCGGAAAACGCCGGAGAATTAATCTATGCGGTCCAAATGCAACTTCGGCAACAAGGGAAAATTGATTCTTCCGCTGTAAAAAAAGATGTATGCTTTTCAACTCCATTACGCGCCGGAAAATACCTAAAAGCTTATAAAAAATTGAATTGCGAAATAATTCCATTTACTAAAGATAAGACTTTGTCAATATTTCTTCAGGCCAAACTAACAAAGTTTCAATACAATATTATTAGAGATGCAGCAAAAAAAACATGGTGCCAATCTATATCCTAGCTATGAAGCGATTACGGAAGCCAAGAAAAAATGTTATCTAGAAAATTTAAACATTAAAGAGTCACTTGCAGAATCACCACTTCAAAGTTTAGTCTTATTTTCAAATGGGGTTGCAATGGAACTTCGGGCATGAGCGTGTTTTTTGTTTATTTAAATTTAAATTCTATATTTTATAACATTGGCGCAAAATTTTAAGCGATTTAGTAATATGTTGAAGCCATTTTAGTAAGTTACTAAAGATTTTGCTAATTTTAACATCTTACTATCTCTTAACATTTTACTAAAGTTAAAATCACAAACTGGCTGCTTTATCTTTCTAAAAATTCATATGAAATCTGTCATTTTCCACAAAAAAATTTCTTGGCAATTTTATTTGAAAGAGTTAAATTGTGTTTTTTATGGTTCATTAGCTAATTGTTCTTAAAAGTAAATAAAAAAAAAAAGTGTGAGTGCCAGGACTCACGGTTAAGATGTGTAAACATCAGAGTTCGTCCGAGTGCCGAATTTTTGTTATCGAACGTACCCAATAAACATACAATGCAATCGTACTAGTTTGTGACTTTAGAATATACCCCTCACACACGCCACATCGATCAACCTAATCGTCAAAGTACTTCGCTTTTGTATGGGCATTTACACACCAATACGCCGACGTAGAAGTACATGCCAAAATCAGCTGTGAAATGGTAGAGTTGTAAAATTTTAAATGAAAAGCGAAAATGACCGAAACATATTTGAATTTTAATGCTCCAGAACCACTTTTTTGCGTTGATCAGAGCTTTATTGAATTCTTGCTTAAGGAGATTGAATTTTATTCTTGCTTTTTCAGGCGATTTGTAAATTTTAACAACTAAAACCGAATAACATCATAAAAAATAGTTTCTACGAACTAGTTCGGTCCTTTTACACGCCATGTCGGCATACTACTTCGATTCCCAGAGTTCGCACTGCTATGTCGACACAATATTCATTTCACACGACCCAAAAACCTTATCGACAATATACTTCGATGAAGTAGTTCGTGTGTTAGGAGTGAGTGGACTCCGCTACGTAATGTAAAGTTTGTTTGACTTATGTTTAACCAGGGATGTTGCTTGTGACAGCATTATATTTTTACCCTTATATTCAAACAGAGATGTTATCTGATAAAAAATAGACTGTTTTTACACGAATCTGATTTTAATCTCTGTTTCTGTTTTGGCTTCCTTTCGAGTGCATCTGTGCTTTTAAACACAGCGATTTTTAATATAAGTTAACTTTGTTCATGCGAAAAGGAGTCATCTCTTCGCACTCCTTACTCTACTAGGTTAAGCGAATTGCACTGAGCGAACGCCAAATATAAAAAAGAAAACCACAAAGAAGAATGAACGATAACTTCGCATTTTTCTCAGCAATTGTAAGTGTATTAGTAAAAAAGTCACACGTATATAGATTGGATGTAGGCTTGAAGAAAAATCAAAATCTTTTTAATCTAGCGTACTGCATAGAAATATTGTATGCAAGGTTGATGATTGATCATGTATTTATTGGTTCATTTGCGTATAGTACGTTGAAGAGATGAGAACACAGCACAGCATAAGCACTGACTAAAATATTAATACAGCAAACGAAAGTTGTATGATAAAATGGACAGACATCTGTGCTTTTAAACACAGCGATTTTTAATATAAGTTAACTTTGTTCATGCGAAAAGGAGTCATCTCTTCGCACTCCTTACTCTACTAGGTTAAGCGAATTGCACTGAGCGAACGCCAAATATAAAAAAGAAAACCACAAAGAAGAATAAACGATAACTTCGCATTTTTCTCAGCAATTGTAAGTGTATTAGTAAAAAAGTCACACGTATATAGATTGGATGTAGGCTTGAAGAAAAATCAAAATCTTTTTAATCTAGCGTACTGCATAGAAATATTGTATGCAAGGTTGATGATTGATCATGTATTTATTGGTTCATTTGCGTATAGTACGTTGAAGAGATGAGAACACAGCACAGCATAAGCACTGACTAAAATATTAATACAGCAAACGAAAGTTGTATGATAAAATGGACAGACAAAATAAAACAAATTACTCGGATAAAATTACAAAAATCTCAAAGAAATTCGTAAAAACACAATTTTGCTGAAAAAAAACCACAAAGGGCAACGTTCTCTCACCACTGAAATAATAGACTTGTACGTGCTTTTCATGCATTTGAACAATGTATACCTGGCTTAACGCCGCCAACAAATATACTTGTCATGCAGCGAAAAAGTCAAAACTTTTTTTTTGACAAACCACTAGATGGAGCGTTCACCTTACCAAAATCAAACAAATCCCTTAACTTTTTTTTTAGGTTTCTGTACTTTATCTTACTCCCTCTGTCAGAGATTTACAGACCGATTGACATCATTCCTACCTTGTAATGGAATTATAAGTGGCAAAACTAATTTTTTTAATACATTGAAGTCGTAGTCGTCATCCAGTTCATGGCTTGACAGATGGAGAACCATCTATATTTTGATATGTGAATGATATAGTGAATGCTTAAAGTATATTTTAATATAATAAAGAATATCTAATTCGATAATTAAAATAATTATATGGTATGACAGATAAGGGACAAATTAAATTTTGACGTATCGAGAATATTTCATTGCAGATGTCAACTGATTGCCCTGAAGAACATTTTTTGGATTTTTAAAGTTCAACTCTGAAAATGCATTTTTTGCAAGCATAAAATAAAATGTTATCGTCCGTCAATAACGTGAAGTGGATTTTTTAAGACATTAAATGAACCCGCTATGAAATTTTACACCAGTTGATTTGTGTTTCGTCTTTTTCACATATTTAGGACTATTCGGCGAGATCTTTTATTCTTCTATTCTGTTATTCTGCTATGAATTTCCATACAAATGTTTGAACTGTCAACAAATCTTCTATGAATTTTAATTTTGGTATTCAGCGCGCTAAAATCTGTTATAAAATCTGCTAAGAAAACTTTTATGAACTGTCAAACGTTCGAACATAGAAAAAATCTTTTACGAATAGCATTTTTGTTAAAAATCATAAAAGAATAAAAGACAAACTTCTGTTACTTTTATCATAAAAGATTTAAATAAGTACACACTACACAGGTGCATCAAGTAATAATGAATATTTATCTTGTCTTTCGTCTATCAAATGTTCTTTAAAGGAGACAAATGAAAGAAAATGTATCAAAACACATATCATATAAAGAAATGAGTAGAGTATGGCCCTGGTATTCCCAGAAACATAATGAGATAAAATCGTGTTCCATTGTATGGATATCCTTAGTGTGTAAGGCTAGGCGCGCACATTCAATTTTTAGTTGCACAACTGTTTGGTAGCTTATAGAAAACAGATGAACTACTTAGTTGAATGTCCGCGCAGGTGCATATAATTATTATTTTACACAAAATAGCCTTAGGCTAGGCGCACACATTCAATTTTTAGTTTCGCAACTGCTTGGTTCGAGCAACTAAAAGTTTGTGTTTTGATACAAACTAAGCTATTGCCTAAAATGAGTTCGCTATTCTGTGTAACATATAATTATATGCACCTGCGCGGACATTCAACTAAATAGTTCATCTTTTTTCTATAAGCAACCAAACAGTTGTGCAACTAAAAATTGAATGTGCGCGCAATCATTTAGTTTGTGTCAAAACACAAACTTTTTAGTTGCTCGAACCAAGCAGTTTCGAAACTAAAAATTGAATATGCGCGCCTAGCCTAAGAGTTTACTTTTTTGTTCGTCATCCATTTAAATTATGTCAGATGAAATATTTTACTTAATCACACATAACAGATTTAGTTCAGTTTTATAACAGATCTCGTTTTCGAAGTAGCATATGGCCAGGCGCGCGCATTCAATTTTTAGTTTCGCAACTGTTTAGTTGCTAAAATGAAACATATGGGCTTATATGGGACACCGCGCACTTAAAGCAACACGATTCGAGCAACTAAAAACTTTTTGTTTTGACATAAACTAAACGATTGCCTAAAATTAATTCGTAATAGTTGAGCTGTTTTCCATTAGCGCAAGAGAGAAAAGAGTGTGAGCGTGAGTAAAGAGTTGCCAGTGCGCGGTTCTCTTTCAACTGGTGATTAAACTATTTGATTTCAATCACAGTTGCCAGTGCGCGACTAGCCTAACAGACTTTTATAAAATTTCGAACCTCTGTATACCAATCATAAAAGATCTTTTAAGGTGGAAATCTTTTATGATTCATAACAGAAAATCTATAGCAGAATAACAAATGTGGCAGAATAGGCCTAATTGGTCGAGAGGTAAAGAAATGTTGAGGGATTGAATTAAGTTCTAGCCAGCAATGGAAAGTAATAAAATCGAGATTTTAGTACTCAAAGTATCCAATGTAAACACGATGTCGTAAGTACGCATTATTTACAATGTAAACAGGGTGTTAAATGCAATCGTCGGTAAGGTAGGTTGCTACACGGAACGTGTAACCGAAACGTGTAACCGTAACGTGTAACCGTAACGTGTAACCGTAACGTGTAACCGTAACGTGTAACCGTAACGTGTAACCGTAACGGGTTACACGGGACGTATAAGTTTTACACACGTTTTCGATTCAATCTACCGCCGGGAAAGATGTTTACACATCAATAATATAAAATGTTTTCGGAAGACTAAGTTTTATGCAGTAAAAATTCCTCATGGATAAATCCAAAGGATATTTCTTTGTACACCAATTAATCTTATAGGAGCATTACATGGAATGGTCCAGTCCACAATAGGGAAATGATGAAAAACATTTCGAAAAATGTTGTCACAAATAAGCAAATACACAAAAAAACAAAATATATTGTAGGTTGTCCCTTCGACTTTTGAGTTTCAAATTATTAAAATTTTTTAAATTATTAGGTCTGTTCCCCAGATTTGGTTTTGTTTGTTTTGTTAGTTTTCAAGAACTGTCATGGTTTAAACGTGTTCAGATCCACCGTTTTAAGTAAAAGGGAATTAGTATTTTACTAGTTAGTAAAACGAAAATAAAGGATATTAAGTCCTTAATAATAGGTTGTTCAAAATGTTGCCCCATTGTCGTTATTATTTTTTTTACAACTAAATATAATTAAAAAATGTTCCTTTTGCATTCGTAATATAGTTTAATCTGATAAATAAAAGCATTTATTACATTGCAAACACAAAAAATAATTTTGGCCACGTTTTTGGGATTTTCCGCCACTGATGTGCATCGTGTCGTTTTTTTATAAGATTTTGATGAAATGTATAAGAAAAATTTGCAGATTTGGTACCGCGAAGCGTTCATGTCCTATTTGATCGTCGCCATGTAAGCCATTCAATCATTTCTCAGGATTCGGCCTGAGTCACCTTATTCACCATTATCTACTACAATTGGGGGACAGTTATCTTTCCAAAAGACCACAGTTAACTGTGATATGAAGTTCAGTAAAGGTCAAATAAAACATTGGAAACAAAACTTTAAACATCATCATTGTAGATAGTTCTGAAGAACGATTGTAATGCTCAAAGAAAAAACAAGTTTATCTCTTAACCCACTTGCATACTACTTTATCTGGACAAAAACTTTTCCTATGATCTTATAACTCAAATAAAAGTCAATTATTGTCAATGTTTCACCAGATAACGTCTCATTCGAGTTGAAGGAAATAAGGTCTCGTCATCTAAGTGAGCGGACATTTTAATGTTCATATTTTTCTCTCACTTGTTCCGAATAAGATATTTTTATGTCACAACTCAAAATTTTGTTCATTTTGTTGTCACTTTTTGTACACCCTTTTATGAGAATTTTCACTAAAATGCCTTTCGCATATCCCTAGCAGAAATAAAACGTGACGCAGTTGAATAAATGAGTGAGCTTGAAAAGATACACTCACCAAAAAATATAATATTCAGTATACTTTTCATTCAGCTACGAGTATTCGTTAAAAGCAACTGCCTGCGAAATTCATCGTGACATTTTCTGATAGAGCATCATGTCATATCCTTAAAAAAAAGTATAGATATACATTTCCTATATAGATACATACATACAGTGCTAGCATTTCATAAAGGATTCATTCGACAAAAGTGCATACAAACTGGAAGCCGGATATGTAAGAGAGGGCATCGTCTCCAGTTATTGTGTGAATATATGATTAGCCAGCAGGAAGTATTGTAACTTTGTAAGGTGCCTTTAGGCGAAGTGACAGGACAGTTAACGTACGTGCTGTAGGTACGAGTACATATACATATATGCATATTTTATTCACCTTAAGGATAAGCGAGAGATAAAAGATGCATTTTTATAAAAACCTTTTTCCTTTTTGCATTCTGCAGGTCTGTCACTTGTCGGATTTCGACATGTCATAATAAAGGGTGGACGAACAGGACATTAAACAATTTTAAGTTTAAAATACAAAATGAAAGCTGAGTATGTCCTGCAGCTGAACAAAAAAGATCAGATAGCATATACTTCGTATTTTGGTTCCTAGATGTTCGAGTATAAATATGGTCGTTAATGTCATTAAAATATTAGAACAAGAGGAAAAAGGGTCTAGACTAATTAGAACATAAATTAGGTGTTGCGACAACCAATGTCTGTAGTAACTTACAGCACTCAGCCATTCCTGTGTTCATGTTGCCAGCATACCCTTAATTTTCTGAAAGCTTGTGAGAGACGTTTGGACTAACATTTGTAAAAATCAAGTGACACTTCGCAAAATTATGAAAATCAAAGATACGTATGAAAGATCTAATATCGTATACTCTCCAAAGATTTTTTCTTTCCTAGAATTATCATTTCAAGTCTTTCAAATCCTTTCTTTCCTCTTCGGCAAGGAGTTGGTTAGTTGTTAACTATGCCCGGCTCTACTTATATATTCAAATCTGATCAATTTCAAATTAGTATTTCTCAGTGTTTAGGTAGTTGAAGTATTGGAAAACTTCCAGATATATTTTAAAATGGATACTTTCACAGCCAACACGAGTTTTGAAAACAAAAATGTGTTCTATGTCTTCAGAAAAGTATAAGCAAAAACTGTTTTCTTTTACTTTTCGATTGACATATCTCAAAAGCCTTAAGCAATTCCAAAGACAGATTACATTCATTTCGAAGTCCTTAACCTAGAAAAGCAATCTTATTTTGACAACAGAAAAACCTAAACATTTTGCTGACTTGACGCTTGTTGAAGAAAATGGCATATCTGGTGTTTGCCCGATTTAAAAATATTGAAATATCTTATTAAGGAAAATGAAGTCTTTATCCTCGAATATACAGGGTGTACTTGCACAGAAAATGGGCGCCAGGAATTTTTTTTTTGATATATATAGTAAAACTCCAAACTATATCACAATAAAGAAAAGAAAAGAAAAGAAAAGAAAAGAAAAGAAAAGAAAAAGAAAACAAAGATTTTAGTTTTAACCACAAGATGGTTTTAAAAATTCATTTTATTTGGGAAACCTTATAGCCGGAGCTCAGGATTAAAACCCAAAATTTTTTCAACAAATTAGATCTCCCAAATTAAAAAACGAAAGCAAATTAATAGAAAAACGCAATTGGGCCGTTAATGAATAAATACCGTGTCCCTCGGCCTTCCTTCCTCGGCCATTCCATTCTCTCACACATTCATACGTCCAGCCAATCGTTTTTGAGATCTTCAGTCACGGGATCACGGCTTCCTGAAAAGCGTAGTCGAATCTCATCGAAACTTTACTCTCTCACACACATTCAATAATTCAACAAGTTGTTGTTGATGTCTTTCCAAAACTTGCCGATTCCAAATGACCGAGTTCAGACCACTTTCAACTAAATTTTTCGAGAAAATCTAAAAGGACCAAAATTGAGAAAAAGTTTCTACTAGGCATTCTCCTAGTTACTATTAAATATTCGCGAGTAATTCGAAGCGCGAAGCAAACTTTCCAGAACTAAAACCGAGGTGAGAGAGGAAAACATTTTTCTTTAAATTTTAAGATCTAATCAGTTGTTTTTTTTTTGTTGTCAATTCGGAAAGATCTACTATTATAACTAAAATTGCGCTTTAAGAATTTCGAAGCACGTTAACAACCCATTTTGATGACAAATAAAATGCACGACTGGGTCGCACGAACTTGCTCCCATGTAATAGACTAGGAATTTTAAAAACGAATGTTATTAGAGAAAACTGTTCATAAGTTTTAGTAGTAAGAGATAAAACCAGAATGCTATGCAAATATGAATTTATGCAAGAACAAAAACTATAAGTCGTTGTAGTGATTCCTTAAAAAAATAAGCTTTTATGTACAAAATTTTTAAAACATTTTTAAGAAAAAATTTTGGTAAGCCAACCTTAAGTTTTTATTATTATACGAATAAAAGTCTAATTTCCAAAAAAATACTAAGCCGTTCTTGAGATATCGAATTTTTCAAAAAAAAAAAATGATTTTTTTTCTAAAAATTGAAAAAATAGTTTTCCTTAAGTTTTTAAATGCAATGTTTTTTTTAAAACTTTTTAGGACCTTCTTTATAAAAAATTTCATTAAAATCCGTTATGTCGATAATGTGAAATTCAAAATTCGAAAAAATCGTTCTATGGTAGGTACAGTCAGAAATATCTAGATTTAAAATTTTTTTTTATTAAATTATAGATCGTAAAGATTAATCAAAAGAAAAAAATTTTAGCAAAATTCTCGGAACTGTTTTCGAGAAAAATACGATTTTTAAAAACCATTTTTTAAAATTTGTATGGAAGGTACCGTTACTTTTAGATAAAACAAATTTTTTTTCTCAAATCTTGTAGATTATGTTAAGAAACGTTTATTTGTCAAGTTTGAAAAAAATCGAGCAAGGGGCTTTCGAAATATTGGGTTTCCAAAAAAAAAAATTTGAATTTTTTTTTAAAAATCCAAAAAATTAAAAATTGAAAATTTGAATATGTAATAATATTCAAACTTTGGAGGAGCTTTGACATAAATAAAATTATTTAAATCGGCTGTACCGTTTTCGAGAAAATCAAAAACAAAAAAAAAATGGACTCAGGGGGCTACCAAGAATAAAAATTTTTTGTACATTTTTTTTTTTCAACCATTAGCTAATTTTAACCAAATGAAATTTTTCAAATTTTTTTTAAAAAATTCTGTGGGACAGTTTTTCAGAAAAAAAAAATATTTATAAAATTTCGAAAAAAAATCGTATGGCAGGTACCGTTATTTTTGGTCTTAAAAAAAAAACAGAAAAAAACATCCGGGGGAAAAAAATTAAAACCCATATCTACCAAGTTTGAAGAAAATCGGCCGAGCCGTTTAGGCTGTAGTCGAACCGACAGACAGACAGACAGACAGACAGAATTGCGAGACCCACTTTTTTGGTCTTCGCTATCATCGTAATGTCAACTTTGATCAAAATCTCGAGTTTGATTTTTTTTACGAATGCATAACTTGCCTTATAGTACCTATAAGTCGCAAGTAAAAATATTAAATTACGTTACTAAAAAGTTAAATTTTGTTAATTAAATCTTGATGATTCGGCCTGTTTGGAGTTAAGTAAGATTCCGCCTGACTCGCTTACTTCTTCAGCTCATCTGTTGGCACATCAAAAAAAGACCGCCTGGCTTCTATATAATTTGACTCATTTTAGAGGCAGCTGTTCCACTCAATTTGAATATGTTTTTGTTACTTTTCCAAAATACCTTAAGAGCAGGTCTCTGGCTGATGGCCACCAGGTATCCACTAACTCTACAAGTATTTTGGAGCCGCAACGGAATAGGAGAAGGTTAAAAATGGTTAAGGGTATAGAATAGGCAGGCGAAACTTGTTGTTGTAAATTTTACCGCAGCAAAGTTTTAAAGAATTTTAATGTTATGTGTGTTATAAACAGTGGCGATTCCTCTCAGTTAGCAGGTTTATCGCCGCTAAACCAAGAATTTAAATAAATAAATACTACTATGATGTACATTTTATATTGAAAACGTAACTTTCAAATCATATTTTCCTAAACACAACACAAAACTACCATACTAAAAGTATACCTTAGCGTTAAAATTTGCGATACCAAATTTCCTACAATATAACACCATTGACATAAATACACAAAACTACTTAACCTACCCACATTCCTATTCTAAAATCATATTTACTAACACAAACGCAACACAAAACTCTCATGCAAAAATATATCCCTTGAAGCATTTATAGCGCGAAAATTTGCGCTAACAAATTCAATACAATTTATACAATACAACATTGTTTGGCTACAACATGTCCTAAGCAAAGGCCAGCTAAATAATATGAAAGCGTTAGCGCAAAAAATTGCGATCAAACAAGAGAGACATCAGGTTGAATGAAAGAGGAGTAGCCGAGTAGGTAGGTATAGTCGTATAGTAGCAGTAGCAGGTAAATTTTGTGTGCGTTCTCTTGCTTGTATGCAGTAGAAAAAACAAGGAAGGAAAGGGTCTGATTATTTGTGTTGTTACTCGTATTTGATTGGCCTTTAATATCTGGCGACATTAAGTTAGATACTAAATCTCAAAAGTTTAGTACGAAATAAACATAAATCCTAAGATCTAAGATCAGTGTGAAATTAATTAAGTATATACCTACATATATTTTGCATTTGACTGGATTTTTAATATGAATAAATATAGATATGTTTGATACTCTGAAGGACGATGGTGTGATCTTGTAGGTATTTTTTTTTTAATTTTTTTGTATCAAGGTATCTTAGGGTGGTCTTTATATTGATTTTTTAAAATTAATTAATTAATTAATTTTTTGATTTTTAGAGGCCAAAATTAATCTGTTTCGTTTCTAAACCGAGAAAACTATTAAGTTTTTAAATGTATTTAAACAATACGCAACGGCAAGGGGTTTTAAAGGTACCTCCGTTCCTCCGTACCTCAATGGCAAAATGATTTGATCAAAGCAGTGTCTGTGCTTTTAAACACGTCTTACCTCTGCAAAAATTAAATAGCTTTATTTTCTTGCTGAATCTTCTGACATTCAAATGAAATCCCAATTGTTCGTTGTGTTTCGGTATTACTTTAATTAGAAAATCCATGATGTAAGTTCTGGGCGAACAGCAGAAGATTCACTTCAATTAGTTACAGGTCAATTGGAAAAATATAACATAAAATATAAAGTTATGGCCCAGGCCAACGATGAGGCTTCCTTTATGAGTGGTCATTTGAATGGAATTCAGATAAAAGTTGAGAATGTATAAGTCAAGTCAAAGCGTCATGAAAAAGGGCCTGACCTTGGGCGCATGGTCTATTTTTTTTTTAATGGATCGATAGGGACATTATGAGAAAGGCTTGAAACCAAATTTGCACTACCTGACAACTTTTTTTTACAAAAGTTATTGGTAAAATGTGTTTTGTGTAATTTTTTTATCTTTCGCGATTATCTCGGCACCCATTACAGAAGAAAATAAAACATATATTTATTCATAATAACATTAACTATTATATTATATAGAACACAAAAATTGTTTAAACAAATAAAAAAGAAGTTATAGTAAGTTAAAATAATTTGTTGTTGTTTGAAAATAATTTTTTCATGATTATTAAGAAAAAAGTTCATTTAACGATGCACTTTTTATTTTTTATTTTTAAATCCTCGTGATTTCCTACAATTTAAACAAATTGAATTTTACGCAAGTTGATAGAAAATATTGTTATAAAAGCAATAAATTGTTTTATGTCGGGCTGAGATATTAATTAAAACGTGATTTTGTGATGCTTTAACACATTCTGAAAAACGAAAACTTCAAAATGACCAATTTGATATAAATAAAACAAATTAAGCATGAAGATATTAAAAAGGTTGGCATCAATCGAATAACTGAAATATTTCGATTAACTGAACGGGAACAAATTTATTTAATAACGCAAAAAAACAAATTTTCCTGAAGAAGTAAATAAAAATCTAATTACGAACTGACCAAACATATTTGAATTTACTCAATTAAAGAATGAATTGAATGTTTTTTCATGAAAACGCAGATGCTATATAGCCAAAAGGTACGACATCAGCTGAGACTTTAAAAGCGATAACTCCATTTAATATCTTACTCTGGGTGGAAGTAAACGTCGCCGACAGTTTTTAGCAGGTGTACAAGCTTATAAAACTCCAGCTTGAACGGCGTGTAAGGAGTGCTTCTTTTATGCATCGAAGAGGATAAAAACGTACTTTCGAAGTACTCATGTCACAAGAAATTGAGCTATTCGGCTCTTATGTCTAAAGAAAAGGTTCTTTTAAAAGAATTAAAAGCAAGTGACGAAATTTATAATCAAGTCATCGAAGGAAAAATAGATCTCTTGGAAAATCGACTGGTCTTGTTCTACTCGATATAGAAAAGGCATTTGACTCAGTTTGGCATGATGGGATTGTGCACAAGATGGTATGTTTAAGATTTCCCATGTATCTAGTAAAAATAATTCAAAGTTTTTTGTCTAACCGTTACTTTAGTGTTTTCGTCAATAACTGTCCATCTAGTCGTTATCATGTCAACCAAGGTGTTCCACAAGGATCAGTACTGGGTCCTTTTCTGTACAATATATATACGTCTGATATTCCCAGATTACCAGATTGTCAAATAGCTATATTCGCGGATGATACAGGCATCTTTTCATCGCATGAATTTAGTCTTAATATTGAGACAAATTTAAGAAATGCAATCGAAATGATGACAAATTATTATACCAAATGGAAAATAAAGCTGAATACTGATAAACTACAAGCTATCTTTTTCAGTAGAAAAAGAAAGTCTTGTTACCTTCCAAGCAATCAGCTTACTGTAAATGGGGTGAATGTCAAATGGGACCAAAGCGTGAAATACCTTGGTATTTATCTAGATCAAAAACTCATTTTCAAAGAGCATATTGCTAGAACTCTGCAAAAAGTAAGCATTGCTATAAATATATTATATCCTTTTATAAATAGGAAGTCTTGCCTCAGCAAAGACAATAAAATGATTATTCAAAAGATAGTATTCCAAGCAATCATTCTGTATGGTTGCCAGGTTTGGGGAAAATGTGCAAAAAGTCACCTTAAAAAACTGCAAGTATCACAAAACAAGCTACTTAAAATGATGCTTAACCTTCCACGATACCACTCCACCGTAGATTTACACAAAAAGGCCAATGTTGAAATGATTTCTTTAAGAATTAATAAATTGTCGAATACTTTCTTGCTAAATTGCGAAACTTCTGATAATCCACTCATCAATCAACTCATTCCTTAACCATTTTTCTGATATATATTTATAATTTATGTCCGTACAATATTTACTTATTTATATGTATATTTGTTCATTTATTCATAAATTATTTGTTTAATTGTTTATTTATTAATTTGTATAATTATTTTTTTTTTTGTTTTACTTATTCATACATGTGTTCATTTATTTATTTATTAATTAATATTTTTTTTTTTTTTTTTTATTTATTTATCTTTTTAGTTATTTATATATTTAGTTTTCTTATTTATTTAATTATTTATTTATTTATTTATTTATTTATTTATTTATTCATTAATTAATTTATTTATTTATTATATTATTTATTTATTTCTTATCTAATTATTTATTTATTTACTTGAATTATTTATTTATTGATTAATTTCTTATTTAATCATTATTCTTTACTAACAAATTGCTAACATACTAAATAAACTGATTTATTATTATTCATACTAACATCTATTTTACTAACGTACTTCATAACTATAGTTTTGAAGATTTAATTTTATTCCGAGTCAAAATGTACCTGCCCTTTCAATTTGCATTGAAGGTTTTGTTTGTATTTTTCCTTCAATATTATCATCTTAAGTTTAGCTAAATTCAATACAAATTAATATACTTATTCAGTAGAAAGATATCATATGTAATATATCAAATCTCTGTATGTAAACTGTGCGGTAGCTTACCAAATGTAATTGTAAATAAAAAAAAAAAAAAAAAAAAAAAAAAAGTCATCGAAAGTTTTGCTACCGTTGAACGACGAACCGAATTAATGCATCGATACATTTTTAAACATTTTATCTTATGTTATTAATTTATAAAGTATTGATTGTGTTTTGTTTTCCTTATTAATAGAATTAAAAAAAAAATTAAATTAAAAACTACAATTTTTTCCTCACATCATGGCGCTAACCCAATACTAAAGATCAGGAATCGCCACTGGTTATAAAAAGTGTTACTCTTGATGAAGCTGCGAGAATATACTGTTCTAATTTTCTTTAGAGACGATTTCTTTTGAATACATATACGTTTTTTTTTTCATTCTTCCAAATGCACAAAAATCCAATACTGTAAGGTCAGGAAATCTTGCAGGCCAGTGAACTGGTCTGTTCCTTCCTATACAACGATTACCATATTCTTCTTATAGGCAATTCTTCATCTTCAGAGCATAGTGGACTGGAGCACCATCCTTTCGGAAATAGGATGAAGCCAGTTGAATCATTGGAGTGTCCTCCAATAGTTCTGGTACATCATTTCACAAATCTCCAGATAGTTTGTATAATTATACCTGGTTGGTAGCTAGAAGGGTCTGGTTAAATTGTTTCCAATTACACCTGCCCACATATTAACGCTGAATTTATTTGTTTTGAAATAATGACTCGTCTTGTTTTAAATTGAGATTCATCCCTCCAAAGAATTCTACTAACAAAATTCTTCTCATCCAAGCTCCGCTCCAGGAATCAGTTAAAAAAAATGAAGGCCTCTTTTCTAAATCATCGAGAAGTAGTTCTTGACCTGGTGTATGGCGGTTTGAGAAAAGATCTGCTCCATGCTGTCCATTAGAAATCTTATGTCTCGAAACATTGAATTCTTGGACCAGTTGTAACAGTTTCCAATATTTTTTTCAACATCCAAAATTCTTCGTTTGCAATATGTATTTCCAAATACTCCATTACTAGGAAGTTTTCTGTCGCGAAATTGTTGAATTTCTATTTCTCAGCCCATTAACGTAAGTAACGTCTGTGTTTTCTTATTTTGTAAATACTCGGGTATTTCAAATAACTTTTCTAAGCAACTATACTGTTTTTCCCAACATCATAAAATCTGTGGGTTTTTCGCAAACTTTTTATTGATGTTTCTTTTTGTAATTGTTAAGTTCATTAAAAATATAAGTAAAACGTTGTAGTTCTCCTTGGCATAATGCTTAGTGCGTTGGACTGTCATGCGGAAGGTCTCGAGTTCGGTTCTCAGCCGCTGCAAGAAAGTTTTTTTCAGGGGTGTACTGCCTCTTGCGAGGAATTGACAAATTCTCCAAAAGTACCTCTTGTCATGCAAAGGGCTGCTTATTAGCCGTTCGGAATCGGCAGAAAATTGTAGGTCCCCTTTGTTCCTGGTACCACGCACACAAGAATGGTTGAGAGTTGTAAGTCAGTAGGTCCTGGTTCACTCCGAGCTGTTGCACCACCAAATTTATTTTATTTTTTAAAACGTTATGGTTTGCTACGCAGTTTGTGGAGAACATTGACTTAAAAGTTAAAAATATAAACTGGCTTAGAAATTATGTATCTGAAAACCCCATGTTTCTGTCATTCGTATTAACGGACCAATTTTCGTTAACATTATAGTCAAGGTAGACTAAAATAGGCACGAACATCCTGTGTTCTTAGAATATACAAAAAGCCGACTACAGTCTTAACGACTCGATTTTCTTTAAACTTGAGAAATAAAATTTTTTCATTACCTAAGCCTTAATAATTTTTTTTTTTCGAAATTTAATTTTTCTTTCAAAAACTATTTTGCAGACTTTAAAAAAAGAAAAATTTCTTTAAGTAAAAGTTATCTATAGAGAAACGTGTAAAGAATGTTTCTTAATGGTACCACATACATAAATCATCCATTTTAAAAGTTTAATAAAATAGTTTTTGAATTCAAGAAAATGTTTGTTTTTGAAAATTCAGTATGCTTGAAAAATTTCGTAAAAATTTTGTTTTGTATTTTTTAAGCCACTACAATGTTTTTAAATGTTTGTTCTTGTATAAATTCGTATTTGCTTAAGAAACGTCAAGCATTCTTCATTAAGCTCCAAATTCTGTTTAAGTTATTTAAAAAATTCGATATCTTGTATTGAAAAACATAGTTTAACGTATATTAATTTTTTTTAATTTTATGAATTATTGGCTTAAGAAAAAACTTTGGGGAATGCGCAATTGGCACTAAAAAAAGAATATTTGTTTGTGAAGTTATGAAATTCTTTAGTGATTAATCACTGATTCAATGAAAAATTCAATGACCTAATGAAAATCCTTGTTTATTTACATAATTTATAATTTGTTTCATGAGAGTGTCATTTGTGTATTTTGGTGGAAACCCTTATCATATTATAAACAAAAGTATGTGCTTTAAATGTCTTATGTTTCAAAGATTTTATAAGAAGGTTGATCAAATAATTTAAAGGTTTTTTTTATATAGTTGCCAACAAAAATAAATGGCATTTAATTTTAGACTATTAAAATGTGGTAACAAGCTTATAAGACAAAGTTATTAAGGTTACTATCATATAAAGCGTTTTTGAATAATGGCAAGTAGATGCTGTTTTGAAACAAGGTGTGCGAAAGGCCCATAATGCCATTATGTGTGGAATATGACATCGTTCAAGTGCCCGTATCGGTTTCTTACGGTGGCATGGATCTAAGTGGGCCAATATTAAATGACGGTTCCCCATAGATCTGACTGAAAGTGAGAGATGGCGTGTGATGTAATGTCTATTGTGGTTTATTCGCATAGACCTGTGACTTCAGGAAACCTCAAATCGCAGGACCTTGGTTGTGAATTTACTTCACCTTTGCGAGAGATAACCTTACGCTCAAATCGTTCCTGCAGAATGTCAATAGCCGAGTCTGCTGTGTGGCACGTGTGGCCCGTCCGGCAGGAAAACAATGTCGTCTAGGTCCATTTGGGCTATAAGAAATTGGTTATTATTGTTCTGTAGTGCCCGTGCCCGCCATTGACGGTGACCGCCTTACCAAGGTGGTTAAAAAAAAAATTACGTACCAATGACGCCGTTGACCCAAAATCCACACCAAGCTGTAACTGTTTGAAAATACTAATAGCACAGTCAGTGAAAAATGGCATTGTCTATGGGCATAAACTTTGAGCTCCTGGGTTAGTTGGATCTTGTACGGATGGATGCACAAGGCCCGATACAAAATTCGCAGTTCTTGTACACAGCGCAGGTGGGGGTGATAGCGTGCTTCGTAGTTTAAGGCGTGTTCGGGGCTCTGTGAACTCTGCTGGCGTTGCTACGGATGCACAATCCATGCACTAACGTTTATGGGTGCTGAAGTGGTAATGCTGGTTTGATGTTCTAATGGGCTCGTCCACTGATTTATCGGTGCGCCGGTATTGCGACCTATGCAAGTTAACGCGGAATTATGTGTGGAGAATCATTTATGACAATTCCCACACTTGTAGTCATCTTTCGCTGACGCTATCTCTGGTCATCAACAGCAACCAGATGAAACCCGCATTCCATCACGTACCGGCGGGTGCAAAATGAAACCACCTGCGGGAACATCGCAACAACAAGCAGCGATCTATGCACTGGGGCTAGGTTAGCTTTAAGATAATTTTGTAATATAGTTTTTAGTTTTTATCAAGACATTCAATAAAGAGGTTCTTACCTCCGAAAAAATATTTTTTTTAAAAAATAAGAAGAAGTAGTTTTATTTTGCACAACTCTATCACTTCCGGTGCCTGTCGACCTCCTCGCGGTGCCTGTGTAAAGGTTACTTAAGTAACTGAACTAACTAGATAGCAACAGTCTGGACGGTGTCCTTAAAGTAGGAATCCGTTAACGAGTGTGTAACAACTCACCAGAGGGGTGAGATGGTTGATGGTTTCTACCTCGACTAATAGCTGGGTGTTTGTATCTGGGGTTGACAGACCCTGAGTTTTGCAGGAACTCATCTGTAAGTGACTTTCATGGTGGCGAAGCTCGACCGAAAGCTATATTCTGGCACCACGGGAGATAGTGCCCAGAGGTTTGTGAGCTGTCATGTCTTCGGGCTCTCCTATTCTATCTTCGGATAGAGAGGTGAAGCTGTCGCATGCGTGCCAGCATTCTTCATACTACCTTGTGGGAGTATCGTGGTGGCGTGAGACACATGGTTTCCAGGCGTGCCTGGATTCAAGAGGTGTTAGATAGACCTCGCCTCCAAGCAAGAGGTGTGTTCAGTGTTCATGCCTGCAACATGTCTTAGCTTTGCGACTCAGATGGCTTCGGCTATGTCAGGGTTAATGGTCAAGATCCAATCTGACTACGATGGAGGAAGGCCTGCCGAGGAGTTAAGCCATATTTGGCAGGTACTCACGTTAAACACAAGACAGTTCTTATGCACAGCGAGAGTTTTGCTGCACACTTTCACGGACCGCTGCGATGTTCGCCGCCCATCTTACGTTCCTTCGAAATTTGGTTCATTGATAACTGAACCAGGGCGTCTCAAATACGGCCATTAAGCACAATTCAATTTCAATTCAATTCTTTATTGAGACTTTTGAAACACAATTTTCTTATGTATATTAGTATATATATCTTAAGGTTATTATGTAGCCGACTTAAAAATATGCCAGGCAAAACAATTTTAGTAAATAATGTTCATATAATTATTAAAGCAGTTAATTAAGTGATACTTGTACAGTGTAAGGTTGCGCGTACAGTAGTGCGACAAAGCGATGCGATACGAGAAGCGATGCGACAAGCGATTCGAGATGCGAGAATTAGATGCGAGATAGTGCGCACAGTAGAAGCGATATTTTTTGCAGTTATGTTGTTAATCCTTTTATAATTATTGCCACCAAAATTGTAAAAAGTTGCACCACACAACACAAGCACTGAAATAACAAAATTTTACTCTTTTGATTTTTTTTTGAAGCCTCAAAACAAACAATATGAGCCTTCTCGCACGAACTCGCTTGAAAAAGTGGTCAGAACAGTTTGTGTGCGAGATGCTTGCGATAGGCATGCGAGAAACTCGCAGCACTCGCATCAAATATCGCTCCACTGTGCGCACGTGTATAAGAATCAATGTAAATATTTTTCTCGCACGCAAACGCTTCTCGCATCGCATCGCTTTGTCGCACTACTGTACGCGCAACCTAACGCTAGTGATCAGTGTACGCTTGCTCCCGGCGTACGTTTCATATTATTTTTATTTTTATATCTTAAATTAGTGACTAGAACCTAACACAAAAAATGAGACAAAACAAAAGATGGCTAACAAGCCATTCAACTTAATACTTGTATTTCATGTGTGTATGTATATGTATATATACATGTGTAGAAATGTATATAAACTAGAATATTAATAAAATTATATTAGAAAAAAGAGTTATAATAATGCGAGTGCATACTCTTCGATTACAACATATAGGACTTAGGCATTTATCCTCTTAAGTTGGAGCATGACGCTTTTTCGTAAAAGGGTATCAAGAAGTCCCTGTTAATGTCAGGCTCAATTAATGGTATTGATCTCTCATTTATAATATTGTAGGGAGAAAGATAATAATTGTCATTCAAGCTGTCTGTCAGGTTTGAACTAAATATGGATCTTATTAAGTTGTTTGGAAGATGTTCAGTGCGTTTTAGTTTGATTTTTGCAAGGTTTGTTAAATATTCCAAGAGCGGGGTTGTTTTGCAATCTTCATAAATTATTTTATTTGCGAAATATTTTTTATTTGCTCTTCTAAATTTGCCGCAGCAGAATCTTAAAATTTTCCTTTCAAATTTTTCGAGCTCCTTTGCTATCGTAGGCGAGCCATTAAGCACTGAAGTGTCGATTTTGAAGGGCAACCACGTCTTGCACTTAGGACCACTCATTTCGATAATAAAATTTTACCATTTGCACGTGCTTGGTGACAAATGTCACCAAAAGTACGTGGCCGCGCCAATTTAAAATCCCTTTATACATTTTTTTTTTCACAAGATATACCGTGTTAAGTTTCCAATTTAAGACCGCAAATTCCATCTAGGATACTCTTGTTATATATCTAGAAAAAAGGCTCAAATAGTAAGAAATACTAATGAACAATAAAAGTAAAAATTAGATCGTTTTATTAAAAGCTTAACTAAGTTTATTAACTTTTCAAATTAGTCGTTAATTTGGACTAAGACTTGAAATTATAGTGTGGAATATCAAATAAAGTTACTAAGTCAAAATAAATTTAAAAGTTGGGCTTCAAAAATTTTTTTAACGTTCCCCTTTAGCAAATTTCGAAAATTTAAGATTAAGTTCCTACTAAACCTTAAAAAAATGTAATCCCATTTTAAAAGTCATGGTTCTTCGTAAATGATATTGATCCGACTTTTCCTCTTTCTTTGCCCTGGCGATTAATCCGCCAGAAAAGTTTATGATGCATCCTAAAACTTTTACCAGGTAAGTAAACTTGTGTTTTGAATTTTCATGCAGAATTTTTACAGAATGCATAGCTTGTCCGGCCACAAAGAACGGAATTTACTTTACACCTTGTTTTTCGTCACGTTAGAAAGTATATACTCGTACATAAGTTGGTTTGGTACGAGTACGATGAATAAGGAACGTAGTTGTGCCTCACCTCTTTCAAAGCTGGAGGCCAACTACGTGATCTGTTTTTGTTACCTGAAAGATGTCGCCATTCTGTTATAGAAAACGGCTTAAAGATTGCTTTTCCAGTAGATAATCGATTTTTTTTAATCGCACATCACTTAAAAAGCTCACCGTTATGATCCGAAATTGCGCCTCGACAAGCATTTTCACTGAATTTATTTTTCTGTTATTCTATCTCTACCACTATCTTTATTGTATCCTTTTGCTGTCAGAAAAAAAGACCACCCCATTGTTTTAATGGGATTTCTTGCGACTTGGCGCACCTGGTAATCGGCATTAAGTGACATTTATTGGGACATGAAATTAGGTATGAAAATAAAGCCAAGTAGAAAAATATAGATTTAAGGACTTCATCCTTCCTTCTGGCATTATAGCGCAGAGGGAATGTTCATTGTGGAACGTGTGTTACCCTCCAAAGGCGCCACAGCACATACAGCACTCAAATCCCAAATACATTACACACAACTTTGTATATAATATGTACATATGTATCTTGTATAGCTACAACAATTGACTTTCCGGTATTATCTGTACTTAGAGATTTAAATTCTTTTTTTTTTGTTGAGTCGTTCATTTGGTATCCTGCCACCCTCCTGAAGTCCTTATGTCATTGAATTTTTGCCTGCATAGCAGCACCTGTGCTATTACATAGCTAGGGATAGGGAGCATTGAAGCATGTTTAGTGGCAGGGATAGGGGGATGAATTTCCTCCATGTGCTGTGAAGTGCAGGTAACAAACGTTTCGCCACCACCGCAGCACAAAGTCAAAGGAGGAAGTCGAGAGTCATGCGAGTTATCGCCTGTGGTTTAGTGCGACAGCTGTGGGATTTTTAATATAAATTTTCCGGTCACTTGGTTGGGTTTCCTTTAGATTACACTTTTTTTAAGTTTTTTTTATTCACGTAAGAAAAAAAAGTGAGCGGCAAGGAATTTAAAGAGGCAAGAGTGTGGGCGAGGTATTGTCGTTTTCTTTATCGCCCTAGTCTTGTATCCTTAAATTAAGTTTGTCGTTAAGCTTTGTTCGCATTTTTTTTTTGGTTTGTTGTTGCTTGGTCTCGTGTACCTTTTTTGCAGTCCGGAAGAAAAAGAAGTAATTTGAGATTGTTATTTGCTGGCAAATTGTCACATAGGTATGTGTAGGTACCATTACATGTTTGTATGCATTGGGCTTGTAATGTGTTAATCCGGGACAAAATAGCAGAACACAGAAATGCATTAGAAAATTCACTTACCAAAGGGGAATAGTAGATAAAAATTTACTTTAATTTGACATAATGGGTGCTCTTGATTGCATTGCAGGTGAAATAGAGTAGATATTTTTTTGCGTAGAAACGTTCACAATCTTAGAAATAAGGCACGAAGATAGTATGGGTATTGGAATACAAAAAGGTAGCTGAATACATTTGTGACTCGGTAGGTTTGTTGCCGTTAGACTACTGATTTTCCGAGTGCAAGTTCAAATTATTTTATCTCCGTTTTTAGACAAAACTCCAATTGCAATACATTTTTTTTTGAATAAGATGACGATCGTGGTGCTCATCAGTGACAATCAGCATCACAAACGTCAGCCAAAACAGATAACCCTTGTATTTCTATAAGTGACTCCTCAATTTTTACAACCTATGCCTAATGCAGAAGAAAGTAGAATTTTTAATGTCCGAAATTGCTGTATGACAGCCTAAACGAATTTTCCGAATTCCTATAAACTTTGTAGAAAATCCTTTTTTTTTCATAAAAACATTTTTCCAGATTTTTTTTAAACTTCTTTAAGTTTAAACTACTTATTCAATAGGTGAAAAAAACGTGTTAGTTCGTTTTACGGATTTGATTAAAAAAACTTAATTGTTTCTCATTTTATTTATTCTTATACATTTTATAACCTTAATATAATATATAATTTTATTATTCCTAGAAAAGAAGCCGATGCCCTTGAAGAGAATGCACTTTCGAGCTAGATGGTTGAGCTTGAAAACTGACTTACAAAATATTTACATGTTTTTATTAAATTATGATACATAATATGCTTATTCTGCATACGGTATATTCTACCGGCACGGGTACATGGACTTCCTTAGAGCCAATTGAGTATTTCTGAAAGAGAAAAATGGCATCATAATGCATTTTAAAAATAGATGTTGTGTTTTTTTACTTGAGACTTATAGGTAGGTACTACAAGGCAAGTTATGCATTCGTAAAAAAATCGAACTCGATATTTTGATCAAATTTGACATTACGATGATAAAGATGATGAAGACTAAAAAAGTGGGTCTCGCAATTCTGTCTATCTGTCGGTTCGACTACAGCCTAAACGGCTGGGCCGATTTTGTTTAATTCCCCCCCCCCACGTTTTTTTCTTTTTTTTTAAGACCAAAAATGACGGTACCTGCCATACGATTTTTTTCAAAATCTTTTAAACTTTTTTTTCTCAAAAACTGTTCAACAGATTTAAAAAATAAAAGTAAAAAAAAAATCATTTAGTAAAAGCTAGGTAATGGTTGAAATAAAATTTCCAAGAAATGGTTATTGAGGGTACTCCCCTTGGAACCATTCATTTGTTTTTGATTTTCTCAAAAACGGTACGACAGATTTTGATGATTTTTTTTTTGCTAAAGCTCCCCAAAAACTTAAATAGAATTATGTAGGTATTCAAATTTTCAAAAAATTTTTTTTTTTGGATTTAAAAAAAAACTTCAAAATTTTTTTTTTAAGTCAATATTTCGAAAACCCCATGCTACAGTTTTTTTAAACTTAATAAATAAAAGTTTCTCAATTTGTCGCTATTTTTTTATTTTACCTAAGAATAATGGTACCTACCCACCATTCAAATGTTAAAAAATTAAAAAAAAATGGTTTTCAAAAATCGTATTTTTTTCGAAAACGGCGCCGCGGCGCCTAGAATTTTGATAAATTTTTTTTTTCTTTCAATTAATTTTTACGATATTTAATTTAATAAAAAAAATTTTTAAATTAAGATATTTACAGCTTGTACCTACCATAGAACCATTTTTTCGAATTCTGAATTTCTCATTATCGATACATGGGATCTTAATAAAGACGTTTTCAAAAAGTTTAAAAAAAATTGCATTTCAAAACCTAAAAAAAAAAAATATTTTTTTTTAATTTTTGGAAAAAAAAGTACATTTTTTTGGAAAATTCGATATCTCTAAAACTGCTCAATATTTTTTGTCGAAATTTAATTTCCATTCGTACAGTAATAATAAAAACTTAAAGCTGGCGTACCATATATTTTTTTTTAAATCTTTTCAAAAATTTGTATATAAAAGCTTATTTTTTAAGAAACCACTACAACGACTTAAAATTTTTGTTCTTGCATAATTTCATGTTTGCACAGCATTCTGTTTTTGTCTCTTACTATTAATTAATCCTTATAAACATTTTCTCTAATAACATTCATTTTTTAAATTCCTTGTCTATTATAGGTACATAGGAGCAAGTTGGTGCGACCCAGTCGTGCATTTTATTTCTATCATGGTTGGAACAAATATAAGACATGATTTCCAAACAGGGTATTTTTCTTTACAGAAACTCTTCGAATTTAATTAATGATTAATTGCGCAAAACTTTCCAATAAGCTTCTTTAATAAAGGCGAATAAAAAATAAATAAAAATGATTTTCTTCATATAAAAAAAAGTGATAATGTGACTGGCAGGACAACGTTTATCACGAGTGTGACATGATCAGGAAAAAAAAAATAAAACAAAAAAGCACGCGTTATACTATGAATTAAAGGGACCTTAATGTAATATACCGTATTTAAAACAGAAAGATTCTGACGTTTATTTACAACAGAACACCAAAAAACAGTGCGGTATTACCAACATTGAAAAAAATTACCAATAGGTATCCAAAAAACTTTGAAGGTTATAAAGTTTCCTTGCGTCCATTGAATGTAGCGGGATAGGGTGTGATCTTTGAGGATTGGTTTTGCAATATATGTAAAATTGGCAAGAAATCGTTATGGGAGTGTGCGAATTTTTTTTTCATCATAACAGGTACCGTCTTAGAACCGTGTTTTTGATTTTCGACAATCTCATTAAGGGCTTCAACGTTTTTAACCGAAATTTGAGTTTAAAAAAAGTATTGTTTATAAAAGTTTTCGTAAAAATAGATTTTTAAGAAAATAATTAAATTGTTTTTATCTTGAATACGGGTATACGAATAATTTTTGAAATTATGTTTTTAAATTTAAATCGTTAAATTCTTTTAGTATATAAAAAACATGTTCAATATGTCTGTGCCTATTTTTTGAAACTCGGTAATCGGTACCTCCCATACAGTCGTTATGTAAAATCTAAAGTTTCTCCAAAACGGCTTTAAAATGCAAGACTGGGTCGCTCTAACTTGCTTTTATGTAATAGACCTAGAATTTTTAAAAACGAATGTTGTTAAAATTCATTTGTTAAAATCTTTAAGTAGTAATAGATAAAAATTGAATGCCATGTGATTTTTTAAGCAAATAAAAATTTATGCAAGAGGAAAAATTATAAGTCCTTGTATCGGTTTCTTATAAAAATAAGCTTTTATATACAAAATTTTTAAAAATTTAATAGAAAAAATGTTGATACTTCAATTTATTATTTTTATTATTGTACGAATAAATATTGAGTCTCGAAAAAAGAAAAAATATTGACTCGTTTTTGAGATATAGAATTTAAGAAAAAAAAATATTTTTTTTTTTCAAAAATTCAAAAACCATTTTTTTTCTTAGGTTTCGAAATACAAACTTTTTAGAAGTTTCTCTAGAATTTTTTTTTTATTAAGATCCGTTATGCCGATAATGAGAAATTCAGAATTCAAAAAAATGGATATCTGGTATGTAGATACAGTCAATAATATCTTTATTTCAAAATTTGTTTTATTGAATTATAGATCGTAAGAATTAATCGAAAAAAAAAATTATCAAAATTTTAGTCGCCGTTTTTGAGAAAAATACGCTTTTCGAAAACCATTTTTTAACATTTGTATAGTGGGTACCGTTATTTCTAGATAAATAAAAAAAGTTCTTAAATCTTTTATAGATTGTATTAAAAAACTTTTAACTATCAAGGCTTAAGAAAATTGAGCTAGGGCTTTCGAAATTTTCAGTTTTGAATATAAGAATTGAAAAATTGAATATGTACACAACAGTCTTCAAACTTTTGGAGAGCCTTAGCATCCAAATATGATCAAAATATTTATCGTTTTTAAGAAAATCAAAAACAAAAAAAATTCAATAGGGGGAGGGGGGTGTACTGACCAACTTTTTTCGTGTTCTCTATCATTGTAATGTTAAATCTTATCAAAATCTCTAGTTCAGTTTTTTTACAAATGCATAACTGCATATATACATACATACATATGTCAATTTTTGTTCTTGAAAAATCAATATTTTTAGAACGAGTTTTTGAAATTAGTTTCTAAAATGTACATATTATTTTTAAATTGCCACCCCATTTTCTTTTCTAAAAATGTTTTAAAGAAATTTCCTACTTTTCTATAAATCAGATGCAATTTTATGCATTTGAATATTTTCTTCTAATTTAATCCATGCTATTATATTTATAAGAAATTTTAAAATTATAAGTCACTTTTACATAAGAGCAAGTACGTACGATCCGGTCGTGTATTTTTTTTGTTTTTTTTTTTTTTGTTAAATTTGCTTAACGTAATGTTTAAAGTAAACCTTAGCAAAATTCAGACCCTTGTAAAACTACCCATGTCACGCATTTCATAAATTTGAATACACATCATGTAACTCAATGCCAATTTAATCTAGACAAATGATACGATAAATTCAAAACAAATAATCTTTATCTCTTTCCTTTACAAATGACTTTTAAAAAAAAATCTCGTTATATCTCTGTGGTCATGGGAATTTAATTTCTTAAAGAGATCGTAAAAGAACGAACAACGAATACATGCAATAAAAAAATATAATGACCAGAGTATCTCACATTCATCGCTCAGATGAAAACCATTTTTTCCTGGGAGCATTTCAAGTCGAAAAACTAACTTAAGAGTAGTTTTTCTTGTTTTCGCTTAGTCGAGTTTCTTTTACTAAAACAAAAACAGTAATCCTAAATTACATGATACAGTTTAAATTTATTTATTTGTACTAACATCATATTTTTTTTTAAATAAAATCATTTACAAGGAAGCACATTTTTTATATGATGTAAATATCAAAGTGCTAAACGAAATCATTAACAACAAATATATTGTAAATTTCAATTTGTAATGTGCCGCCACGCCGGCCGCCTTCCACAGTTTAAAATGCCGCAGCAAATCACAAGAAGTCGCAGTTGCAGCAACAAAGTTGATTAGCATGCAACTCAAAGTTGGAACAATTATTTTTCTATTAGCCAATAGAATTGTTTTTTCCAAAGTAGACAGGCTAAACCAGTTCTTGGTCGCCTGGCTTTGATCTCTTAGGTCATCGCTGGTTATTTTTTTAAGAAGTAGAAGAAGAAAAAATACGGAAAAGAAGATCCAATCTTCAGTGTTTCATTAGTTGAAAAATGCCTTATGTCACCATGAGATAGTAATCGACATTATGTAGTTTAAAAAAACAAAGCCATTTTGAAATCTGTTTTCCAAAGAACAAATTAAATAAAATGTCCATTGAAAATTGTAAACAAAATTCAAATTGAATTTCCTCAAGCTGGAGTCGGAGTGATCCTTAAACATTTTATTTATATAACAGCGGGCACAAATGAATGGCCACAATCTTCCTATCCACACAGAGCCTTTCAAAAGTTTAATGACAATAAAAACAAATATGTTGTTGACAGGAAACCATATTAAACATCTGATTTACGTTCCTAAATTACACATTTGTTTGAAAAAAAAAAAATAAAGTAAAACATTTTCTGACTGAAAAATGGAAAAAGTGATTTTTTTTTATTTGTCTCCATTTATTTACATAACTTAAGTTCATTGTTTATTTGCGAATGGGTGTTTGAAACTTACTCTATTTAAAATGGAGCACAGCCAAAATGTCTAGGTAGTTTTGCCCATCAAATATTTCACCAATTTGTTTGTAGATTGTTCCTTATTTTTCTTTAAATATTCTGTATCAAGTACATATGTATTTGTTTTTTTTTTTTTTTGATAAAATTGAGTATTTTATTTCAATTTTATACATACATATGTATATAAATCCAAAAGTTTGTAGACGTAAGCAAATAAATCTAATGTTTAATAAACGAAGCGGTTTTTTGTAGCGCCTTAGCTTTTTTTGGCGTCTTTAAAATTTGTTTGCCAAAATGAGAAAAGTTTTAACGAAGTACCACGACAAGGAAATGATTTTAATGTGCGAAATAAATGATAAAACATGTTAGGGTGATTCCATTGCCGCCGGTGCAAGCGTCTTATATGGACAGGCAAATATAATTATTCAGAACCATTTAATCAAGAACCACAAGTAATACAATTTATAAATAAATAACATGAATTTGCGTTTTTTTAATCAGCTAAACTGTATTAAATTTCCCAACCAGCTGGCCTTAAAAACTTCCTACCATGGGATGTCCTTATTATATTAAAGAAAGTCACTATACAAAATTGTAACATTTTTAAAAAATCTATACAGCGTGTGTTTTATTTTCAAGGTCGATTTTAATTTCTTACAACTTTTGTGTGAATCAAATTTATAAGTTGGAATTTGTCAGTCGTAGAGAGTGATCAATAAAAATTTATTATAGAGCATCTAATGCGGCAACAATATGTTAAAATTCAATTATAATAAATACGCGGAGAAAAGTCAACTATTCATCTATTGGGGCACTGAAATCCCTCAATTGATAACTACACTAAAGCAGGGCGTAGATAGCTTTTCGCTATGGGGGGGGGGGGGGGATGGATCTAGTTCGCTCATTTTTTTCGACTTCACTAGGAAGACATTGCTCAAAGTGTTTGTCAGTTGTGGAACTTTCATTGTTTTTATTCTCAATGCTCACTACATCGGAACGAGGTATTTTTGAAATCGTTTCAGCAGATGATGTTGGCTTAATTGACACTAAAAATCTTTTTATTTTGAACTAAAATGCAACTTCAATCAATCACTTCATCACTTCACGTACACAGTAGTTACCTAGTTGCAGCTTTTGAAGGAATGTCATTGTTGATGAAATTTAAATCATTGACGAGCGCCTTAAAGTAATAGTAGAAAAACTAAATGAAATGGATGCCGACAATAGCAACATTATAAAAGAATATATTGAATCAGCTAAGGAATTTCATAAAGGTGTATCGAAATATTTAAATAAATGAAAAAAAAAATAAAAATATATATTTTTGTTTACCTAAATGGATACTAATAACTCCGTATGTTTGTTGCTGTTGAATTAAAGTCACATATATTTATATGCGTTGTATGTTCTGGATGATCCCATTCCAAATTGTTTGTTAGCAATAACAACAATACCATTGAGTGTTTATGTGATCATTATTTGCATTAAATTGTGTAGAACACAAAATGCTTTTAAAATTAAAGACGTGTTGTCAATATGGCTGTAAAGGCCTTTTCCGAAATCTTGCTTTTATTTTAAATGTCCGAAACAGTTTTCTACAACTCGACGACATTTTAACAAAGAGTAGTTACATTTTTTTCTTCAGACGATTGAGAAGTTGAGAAAGGATATGGCTTCATTAGGTATCTGAATATCTTAGCTTCAACGAGATTTCGTAATCTTGTTGCTGAAATCCTAGATTTTAATTCGGTGTGAAAAGCCTATAACAATGTGCCACACGGTGCGAAGAAATCTAAATAATTTTCATTTTTTGTGTCGGTGTGGGCTTTTGTGCTATGTGATGGAAAGCTGGATGTAAGCTCTTTTTCTTGCACGTTTACCTATTATCAATTGGTGAGAGACGTAAACAAAAATTTCAGAGTGCGTTTCTTTAACTTATTTGGTTCATGACTGGTTATGTTGAACAATTATCGATCCCAATGGGGGGATATATCCCCCAGATCCTTCACCCTATCTACGCCACTGCACTAAAGACATTCCGGCAGAGTAACCGTATGGTGCGTCATTTGTGCTGGTTGCGTCATTAGGTCAAATTTCCTTGAGGATTGCATGAGCAATGCTGTAACAATTGCCCGTAACTGCTGTCAGGTTTGGTTAGGTTAGATTAGGTAAATTTGACGTGACTAGCCATCACACTTACACAATATGTTGGTCCATTATGATAATACATTAAATCTTGGAGACTTTCTCCCTAATCGTTAAACCAATTGGAGCTCTTAATAAAGCGAGTGAGATTGCCTGTATCTACATATGTTCACCAGATTAATAAGATCATTGTAGTATAATACAAATCACCCAAATGGAGTCTAAGTCTTAAGGATAAAGTAGGACACTGAATATTTATTTTTTGAAATATCACACCCGACATTAATCACACCCAACCTAAATCACGGTATAAGTTTCTTTAATCCCAGGAAAATTTTGAACTTTGTTAGCTCTAAGGTTTCTTGGAGCAATCAATTTCAACCGAGAATAATTTGAAAAAACTCGATATCTACATACATAGTAACTATATATCAATTTTTGTATATACATATGTGTATGTGGAACTTACACCCAAACCATAATAATATTACTACATACTTGTAAAATTACTCATAAAATAAAACTAAAGCATTCAAAGCTATAGCATTTTTTGGATTTTTATATTTTTTTTATATTTTGAAACCATTGAAATTAGACTGGTTTAGGCCACAGGGGCAACTTTGGTGCTATTTTTAAGGACGATGGCATGCTTGTTTCGGCTCAGCTAAGCTGGTCGGACGGGGGAGTTATTGTCCTTATCAAAACACTTTTTGCTCAATTTCATATTTCTCTACCTCACTAAACCTAAACTTCTAGACCTATGTTCTTCAATCCTGGTAGTTAAGGGTCTTCGTCGATTCCCTAGAGGGGAAATTGATAGTTTTTTTTAGCCCCAAAACTAACGGTACGCCCCATACATCCGTATTGCAAAATCTTATTTATCTCGAAAACGGCTTTAACGATTTTGATAAATTATGTGTGATATTATGGACATGGACTACATTGTTGTAAAAAAAAAATTTGGGGCAAAATGTTATTAATGGTACCTGTTATAGAACCGTTTTTTTTTGATTTTCGACTTTATCCTTAACGGCTCTAACGATTTTAATCAACAATTTTCACTAGGAGCCCCCTTAAGTTTAAAATAATATTGTATATAAAAATATTCGAAAAAATATTTTTTTTTTGTTTAAAAAAAAAATCCAATTTATTTTTTGAAAAATCAATATCTTGAAAACGTGTGAACGTTTTTTTTTTTAAATTATTTCCTAAAATCTATATTGGTAAGCACTTAAAATTGGCATCCCAAATTTTGTTCTAGAAAAATTTGAAAGAAATTTGTTATATAAAAAATTACTTTAATAAAACGATTTTTAAACTTTATTTGCGTAAATTCATACTTTTCCCGAAATCAGACGGCAATTCTAGGCATTTGAACATTTTTATCTCATTATATCCATGATTTACATATATTTATAAAATGTATTTTAAATTCCAAAGTACTTTTATATAAGAGCAAGTTCGTGCGATCCAGTCGTGCATTAGTGTTAAAATAAGCCCTTGTTCTGTAGAAATTTGTTTTCACTGTTTTGTTATTTTTTTGTAGAAACTTTTTCCAGCAGCAAATCAAATACTTTTATTGACATTCGTAAATATTGCCTGAAGTGATCTTCATTTTTTCGCAGTTTATGGTGAACACCAAGTCTTTTTTTTTAAACTAAGAAAATTTTCTAAATTTTAAGGCGACTTTCACGTAAAACACTATCGCGAACAGCACTTGACAACGGAATTTTCACAATTAACCACTCAGCCGCTCGGGAATTGCCGCTTTAACTGGCTAGGTGTCGCTTAAACTTGTCGGTTGTCGCTCTGCCGCTTTACCGCTTTGCCGCTCACTGCGTGGCCAGGGCCTTACTCCTCGTCTCGACCATTAATGACCTATACATAGCTCTACGGCCGTTGTGGTAGATTAACGAAACTGCCATTCTATCCTGGACCAGCCTTCGACTGTCTTAGAAGAGGAATGCATCGGGCGGGATAAACCGCGCTTTAGGCTTTCGGTCGAAGACATCACTCTTGTAATGTGACCCTAAAAAAGTCTAAGATATACCAAACACGTTAATGTTTTTTTTTTTCATTTGAGAATGGGCAACGTTGAACCATACCGGGCAGAATAAGGGCCATGCAGTAAATCAACTTCACCCTGCCATAAAGCTGGCTGCTGTTATACATTCGTTTTGTCCGGGAAAAAGCTCCAGTTCATAGCAGCATTTACGACCAAGGTATACTTTACTACACTTTTTCTCGTCAGTGACTGTCCATGTGGCCCTACAATTACTAGCTTGCTCCATATAACGTAGTCCCTTACAGAATAGTTTCCGATTTCTGAAAGTTGATTTTCAACTTCCAGTACACAAAATATCGCTGACTCTTGTCAAAAGTCACGTTACAAGAGAATTCTGAGGACGTAGACTTTTGGAGCTGAAGACCATTTTTAATATCTACCATTGCGGGCGAAGTTACATTGCCACTTTTGATAACAAACTTTCTACCATTGAGCATGTCAAAAAGCATATTCTATAACGGTTTACCTATGCCGAGTGTGGTCAATCATTAAAAAAAAACCCTCTTACCACACGGCGTCAAAAGCGTCCTCTACATTCCTGTGAGCTACATACTCAGCCAGTCTGATATAATGTCAATACTTGCCTTAAAAGGAACGCTGGTTGAAAGAACTTTTTCGTGTTTTAGTGGTCCAAAAGAGTTGAATACTTTCAGAAGGCTTAAAGAAGTACTAAAGAATCACAAACATACCTACTTCATGTCATAAAGATTAACCACCTTAAGAAGGATTAAAAAAGTATTAAGGAAAACAAAAAACAAAGATTTAATGCTAATTGAAAAAGTATTTAAGAATACTTAAAGTAGGAATTAATATACCAGTATAAGTTCCTGGTGAAAATATCTAATAAAAAAGAAAGTAAAGTTAAACAAAGAAGCCATAAGTTGACATATCCATTAAAGATTGAATAAAGTATGATTTAAGAAATGTGATACTGAAATTATCCTTTTTTGTGCTACTTTGTGATGTCATGTAACTAATCAGCAAAAGCCCTTATCCTTAACCCAAAAAAAAAAAAGGAAAAACAAATACAAACACTTGTTTTTGTGTATTTCAACTCGATCAGAAAAGGTGTACGGAAAATAAGATTTGCTCATGTATGACTATTTGAGGACACATAAGGATGTCTCTAAGGCCTTAAAAAAAATTCCTACCCAAGAAAAGACAACATCCTTTGCTGTTAAGTAATCTCAATCAAAATTACACTTGGTCGACTTGGCGATGTCTCGGCACAGCAATAAATTTAAAATTAGACGAGCGGGAACTTTTGTGACAATTTTAAGTGATTTATTTATTTAACACCCCACTAAGACAAGTTCCGCTCATTTCCTGTCTCTTAATCTTCTTACAGAGTCTTACTCATCTTCTACATGTTTTTGTTGAAGCTTCACGTTCTTAATTTTTTTATTCGGTCCTTACTTTATTTACAGGCAGTTTCGTGTTACTTTGGCGACGTGGAATAAATGTGCTTACAGCCTCAAATATTATGGTGACAAGGGATGAAAGAATAAGACTGATAGATGGTTACAATTTAGAAATATCTGATTTGGAGCCGCAGGATGCCGGAGATTATGTATGTCAAATCAGTGACAAAGTGAACAGGGACCAAGTGCACACAGTTGAAATTCTTGGTAAGTTGGTTTTGTAGAGAAGAAAACGATCATCATATTAATGCCACCCGCTATATCCTTTTAATCCTGGCAATCCTTATGGAAAAGACCGCTTTGTTAACACTACATATATTTTTTATTTTTGTTCTATCTTTTTATTCTTCCCCATTTATTTTGTCCTGTTTTATCCTTGCAGACTTTTTGAGGATAAAGTCATCTATTCTAAGAAACTTGTGTGTTTATGTGTTCGTTTGTTTGTTTATCCTTTTGAATAATTATCAAGGATTAAACTTTCAACTTGTCACTTATTTTGTATTTCTTTTTGTTCTCAGTTCCACCGAGTGTTAGAGCGATACCAACATCCGGACAATTGCAGGCGCGAAAGGGTGGCCCAATAACGTTGGAGTGCAAAGGATCTGGCAATCCAGTACCATCGATATACTGGACAAAAAAGGTTTGTTCCTTTGATTTTTTTTTGTTCTCCTTTTTTTTATTATTATTGTATGGATTTCCTTTTTGTATTTTATTTCTCTTCTTAATTGGGCTTAGGGGGATCAAGTTAAAGATTTGTTATAAGCAAAGTGGGGCCAAAGTGTAGTCGAACAAAAAACACGAAACAACAAGAGGAGGACGAACAACAAATATACTAAGAATTTTCAATTGAATTAGAATTCTATGGGTTAAAGGATTGACTAAAGGATGAATGGTAAGATTTTGTTTCAGATGATAATGGGACCTATCAAAGAATACAAAGAACAGGGCATAATGGGTTGGGTTTTTTTTTTTTTATCTCACTTAAGAATGGAACATGTTATTGTATTAAAGGTAGAGGCAGACAATTTGCCTTTCAGATAAGGAATGGGTCTGGTCTGAGGAGGAGGTTATAGGTGACGGATTTAATTCGTAAGTGGCTCATAAATAGCTAAGCATATAATTTTATTAGAGGGTAAATCGGATGAACTGGAGCTACTTAAATCATTTTGATTTACATTAAATATCGACACACGTACATATATACATATATTGAAGCGCAGTTAATAGATATGTACGTTTTATGAACTTAAACAAAATATATACATATATTCAAAGTCTAAACTGTCAATGTTTAATCATAATTATAGACACGCTTTTAAGTGGTATCCAAGATAAGCGTACATATTGATTTTTAAATTAAGAACTAAACTGGGTGTAGGTTAATCACTTGCGTTTGTACGTTAAATGGAAAATGAAACAAAAATCCATGTTCCGTGGTTATTTATAATTATTTATTCGCTTAGTTCAAGTACCTATGTACAATAGTATTGAAATAAAGTTTAAAATATTTAAATAAACCAAAACTAGGGTAGAATGGATCCTACGCTACGAGTATAAACTTAGCTATAAAAGAACTAGCTACCATTTTGTTTTTAAAAAAGGCTTAAAAACTGAAAAGACTATAGAAATTTCTGTGGTGTTATTATTGAATAATCTTCATCTTGTATAAACTCTACCTATGTTTTAAATTTCTAAATTTTCTAGATTTTCGACAAAATCTAGCATGTGGTTCTCCAAGTATTTACTTTAAAAAAAAAATGAATATTTTCCGAAAATATAAAAATAAACAATCTTTTGAAATTGAAATCTAAAATTTGCGCCGCGGCTTCAATTGGTGCCGAAACGTCCACTTTTTAATAATTCTGCCGCATAAAACAGGACAGTGGCACTGATTGTGTTGGCCTTAAGGGCACTTGAAGTTTTTGCTGTTTGGTATAGACCTGTGACTTAAGAAAAACTTATAAGAAGGTGTCTAACGGGATCAATTCACAAGATCAATTCAATTCACTTCCGCGTGAGATAACCATGTTCGGAAATCCCTTGACCAAAATGTCAATTCTGCGTGATACGTAAGGCCGTCCAATTGAAACCAAATGTTGTCGGTGTCCATAACATTCAATTCGGGCCAAAAGAAATTAGTTGACATCTAGCTATCTAGCAAGAAAGTATGGACCGATGAAGCCAATAAACCCAAATCCACAGCGTACGGACTGTCTCTGGATGCATTGCAATTGCACGAGCCAAGGTACCTCAGTGTGATGGAAACTCTGGATGACAACGTAATCATGGACAACGAGGAGGTAGTCTCGTTCTACGCTGACATTGGGTGAACCTACCACCGCGGCTAAAAAGCCATCCCTGCCCACAACCCACAAAAATCACCACTGACAACCAGGAATGAACACCCTGAAGACAATACAGTCAACCGACATTTTAAATTTAACTTGTTTTTTTCTCGTCATGTAAATTTTATATAAAAATAATTAAACTTAAGTCACTGTATATAGTTAGGCCCCCTATGAGCCAACAAATGGAAATTTTCATACATTATGTAGTATCTTATTTTTAGATGTAAGAAAAATTGTAAATAGTATGTTCAATAAAACAAAAATTGAATTCAATTGCATTGCAATTGCAATTTGTTGGAACTCGTCTGGATTGTCATCACCCCAATTTCGAAATTTTTTCTTTTTGACGAACTCATTTATCCGAAAATTTGCTTCGTCACTGAATAAGATTTTTTAACCAAATTGGGAGTCAACTTCCAACTGTTCGAGACCGAACTAAGTGAACACACGATGTTGTCTATGGTCGTTAACTCTGAGCTCCTGGGTTTTTTGAAGTCTTTACGTGGGTAGGTTGATTTTACAAGAAAAAAATAAATGACAGTCAATTTGACAGACTAAGCTTTAACAATATGCCGGCAACCACCTGTCACTGTTAAGAAATTTCTATTCAAACACCCTTCATAAGTTAACTTTTACTGAAAGAGAAATGTTTTAGAATTTTTTTGTAATCAATGAAACAGATTTCAAATCAAATGAAATCAAATTTTTTTGTATGACAGGTTTCCTTAATTCAGGTCTCAAAAAAAGGAAATAAAATATGTCGGGAGATAAAACTTAAAAATTTAAAATTTTAAAATTTTGTCTACCAAATTTAAACTTTAAGCCGTTAAGGCTGTAGTATAGGACAGACAGACATCAGATTGAATTATGAGACCTACTTTTTTCGTCCTCCCTATCTTCTTAATGACAAGTCTGATTAAAATCTCGATTTCTCAATTTACAGCCGCCGAAAAATGTTTACAGAGGTGAACTGCCTCTCTCAGGGAACAGTGTTGCTCATTTACCATTCGGAAACGGCAGAAAATTATAGGTTTCCTCCATTCCTGCTGCTATTTAATTTAAATAAAAAATTAGATTTTAAATGATAGTTTTAAAGATGTCTAACGAAGTTCATTATGGGTAAACACAATAATTTGGTTTGAAGTTTTTAAATGATATTTAATAAAGTCTTTTTTTTTTTGGCAAAACTTTCCCAAGGCTTCCTGATCAGTTTAATAGTTTATGAGAAAGTTGAAAATAATTTTACTTATGTACATAAATATAACAGTTTTTGAAAGCAGTTCATTTATTTTTGATTCTAAAACAAAGCCGAAGAAATTACTAAAAAACGCTTGGGAGCAAGTTTAAACAAAAGCCGTCGATCAGTTAAGGCTGACGCCAAAATACATACAGAAATCAGAAACCCACTTTTCCCTACAGGTCCTTTTTTCATGTTTAATCGAAGTCTCGAGATCTATGAATTAATATCCTGCGTAACCTTATTGTATATCGCAAATAAAATAAGCGTGTTTAGTACTTCAACCACTATTTATCAAAACGTTTTTAAGCTTATAAAAATTGACACTGGTAGATTTTGGCATCCTATGGCGGCCATGTTGTTTTATTGACACATGTTAAATGTGTTGCTTATCATTCAGTTACACTACGTCTAAATGACAAAACATTGTTATCAAAATGAGTGATTGTTAGTGTAAACGTTGCGCGTATTGCACATTGCGATTGTGGCTGTTCACAATCGACTTTTGAACGTTTGCTGACAAAATTTAATTTCGGTAATCAATCAGCCAAAATTCGTACGTCAAACAAACGATAGATCGGCCGAGAACATCGCTGCGGTAAGTGAAAGTGTACAGCAGTATCTACCCGAGGCGGTCGATTCCTCGCCGTGCACAAGAACTTGGCCCTTCGCAAAATTCAACTAGGCGAATTTTACATCAGGACCTGAGCATAAGACCCAACTTACACAGGAGAGATCAAAGTTTATGTTCATAGGCCCTGAGTAATAGATCCGAATCTAGCCTAAGTTCGATTTTAACCAAACATTCGTAGAAATAAAACAAATTTCAAGTATAAATACTTAAAAGCGGCTTTCCTGTAACTAAATTAAATTTAAAATGATAGAATCACAATAGAATTTTATGAATCTGGTTAATAGAAATCTGTTTGTGTATCAGTTCACAATAACGAAATTATGAAAATGAGTCACAATTATTGGTATATAAGACTGTTGTTAAATTTGATCTCTTACTACGAAATTTTAAAAGCAACTTTTCTACGTCTAACAAAAAGTGACTTTAAAACCGATTCTATGAATGTCTATTACTAACAGCCATAGACAACGCCGCCGTTCGTTCGGTGAGTGGGGCTTCGGAAAATGATCTATAGCAACGAGGCCCATTTTTGAATGAATGGCTGAGTTAAAAAGCAATATTGCCATATATGAGATGACACCAACCCACACTCAGTTCACCAGGTGACAATACATCCTCAAAAAAAAACTGTTTTGTCTGGATTTTGGGCCTGCAGCGGGGTGACGTCATTGGTTCGTACTTTTTCGAAAACGAAAAAGCGTTAACCATAACCATATGGATCTAGACGATATGTAGTTCAATCAGGACGGCCGGCGCGGCGCGCGCACTATGGAACCAAATGTTGCAAACCATCTCAATAATCCATAACTTTTTCGTTTCTCAATATTTTTTTTCGAAATTTTGCACACTTATACTTGTATAACCAAGAATTTAAAATATTAAAACGTTTTATATAGAAATAAATTATTTTATTTTTTTTAAATAAAATAAAATAACAAATTTGTAGATTTTGTTTAATTTATATATGGTCAAAATTTATTGGAGCAATCAGACAGCAGACATTGTTGCAACAATTTGGATGAAATTTGTACAGTTTTTTTCTTTTACCGGTGAAAACATCTGAAAGTAGTTTTTGTGAAATCCGCCCACTACCACGCCCATATTTTTTGATTTTTGTTATTTTCTTATTTTTAGTGAACAAAAAGCCTAAAATTTGTTTTTCAGGTTTTTTGAATGTAAGACATCGCATTTATATTTTTTCCGCCCACTTTCCCGCCTACTTTCACTCCCCTTTTTTTTTGTTTTCAGCTTAAAGTTCATTAAAAGCAGGCATTTTTTAAATTAAGTTTTATATGTAGAAGTGAATTTATGAAAAGTGTTGTTTTTTTTTAAGTAAAATCCGTGTACTGCCACGCCCCTTTTTGATGTATCATAGTTTTTTTCCCTTAAGACAAAAAAAAAAACAAAAAAAGGAATTAATTAATGTCTAAAAGTTCTTTAGCCTCGTCAAACAATTCTTTGGTATCATTTTTACTTGCGATATACATAGGTACTATAGGGCAAGTTCTGCATTTGGAAAAAAAATCGAACTCTAGATTTTGATCAAAGCTGACATTACGATGATAGCGAAGACGAAAAAAGTGGGTCCGGCAATTCCGTCTGTCTGTCTGTATGTCTGTCTTTCTGTATGTCTGTACCTCGAACTACAGCCTAAGCTACTGGAGTTATTTTTTTCAAACTCGGTAGTTAAGGGTCTTCGGTGATTTCCTAGAGGGGAAATTGAAATGTTTTTTTAGCTCCAAAACTAACGGTACCCCCCCTACACCCGTAATGCAAAATCTTATTTATCTCGAAAACGGCTCTAACGATTTTGATAAAAAAAATTATGTGTGATATTATAGACATGGACTACATTTTGGTCAGCAAAATTTTGGGGCAAAATGTTATTAACGGTACCTGTCATAGAACCGTTTTTTTGATTTTCGACTTTCTCATTAACGGCTCTAACGATATTAACCAAAAATTTTCACCAGGAGCTCCCTTAAGTTTAAAATAATATTGTATATAAAAATATTCGAGAAATTATTTGTTGGGTTTTTTTGAAAAAAAAAATTATTTTGAAAAATCAATGTTTTCAAAACCTATGAACGGTTGTTTTTTGAAATTATTTCCTAAAATCAATATTATTAAATTCTTAAAATTCGCATCCCACATTTTTTTCTTGAAAAATTCTAAAGAAATTTCTTACATATATAAAAAATGTATTTAATAATAAATCGATTTTTTAAAGTTTGTTTGCATAAATTCATAGGTACTTTTCTAGAAATCAGACAGCAATTTTATGCATTTGAACATTATTATCTTATTAAATCCATGTTTTATATACATATATAAAATGTATCTTACATTCCAAAGTACTTTTACATAAGAGCAAGTTCGTGCGATCCAGTCGTGCATTTTATTTGTTCTTGGTTTTCCCAGACTAGATATACAAGGATCAGATGTATGTATATAATAAAGTGTGTAGAACATCTTCGTTTGTAGCTGAGCTTGAACATTTTCTTACAAATAAATTCTCTCATTTTGATTTTATTTTTTAATTTAATCCGAATCCTTTAAATGCTTAATATAAATATGAGTAAAGAAGTTTAAAATTGGAAAACAAATATTGTATTCTAAAAATAAAATTTTGAATTTTAATAATATTGGAAATAACTGATAAAAACTTATAAATTTTGTGGAAACATAGTCACTTATATGATGTTTATGAAAATGTGTTGCACATGTTTTAACAGTTATGTTTTTTAACTTTTGACAAAAAATAACACATTTTTTTTTAAATTTTGAGCTAAAAGTAATAAAATAATGGTCTAAAACTTTTTGGAATACACATTTATGTGCATCAATAAAGGTTCCACATTTTTGCCAAATTTTAATTTTTTTCATCACTTAACAATAAAGTTATAAGAATATGAATTTTTATTCTAAAAACTTATGTTCTTTCTCATCATACGTTTTTTCTTCTTAAACAAAAATGCATGAAAATGCGAAAGTTTTTATTTTTTCTTCTAAATTTAGAATATTTTTGGAATACTAAACAGCCATTAACTAAACGGAGGCAGCCGGAGCTAACAGAGAAAACTTCAATTGAAAACAAAAAAATGAAAAAGATACTGCACCTTACTCATTTTTTTTATTAATTTACTAGTGAACTAAATTTAAAAAAAATATAACTGTTTTATAAAGAAGAGGATTTGGGCTTTTTAAAAAGGTATAATACTTATACATTCTGTCCAGAAAAATACGAAATAATTGACTTCAAAACTCTCACTTCTAATAATTCTAAAAAATAAAAATATCGAAATGTCATTTTTAACGGTAATTTTAGGTACCTAGAACAAAAGTAAGATACACAAAATTTACTGTGTTTGGAAGAACCCTATTTCTAGTATATAATCCCATCATTAGATTTTTCAAATTACGAAATTCACCAAAACCATTTTTGAGATGGATTTCATCATTTGGTCCCATAGTGCGGCGCTAAGTACCACACAGCGGACGCCACTATAGACATTCTGTATGAAAAATTTGAGGGAAAGGTTATCTTTCACAGAGGTGACGTGAATTGGCCACCAATGTCATGCGAATTTACCCTGCTGGTTCCTAGACGTAGACGACACATGATTCCGTATAAGAATACGAATACCACACAGCGGATGCCACGATTGACGTTTTGCGTGAAAGATTTGATGGTAAGGTTATGTCTCGCAGAGGTGATGTGATGTAAGTTCATGCGATTAGAAACTTTTTTTAACTTTAGTAGCTCTGAGAATTTTTATTCTCATACTAATTCTAGAAGAAAAGGGTTATAAATAACAAAAAGATTAGTTTCTTGTAAGAGATTTTGAATAATTGTTTTGAAAGATGAACTACATTACATGTACTACGGGGGAGAGGAGAGAACGAACATAGGTACTTACTATCCAAACCTGCATTCTAGATAACGAATTGTTTGGAGTTCTCAAATCATAACGTTTGGTATGGTTTATTTGAACCTACCTCGTTTAAATCAAAAAATAAAAGAGTGAAATAATAATGTAGGAATCAACCACTTGCATCCATTTATCATCCATTTAAAAGTATGTTGAAACATTTATCATAACCCCCATCATTATTTCGTTAACTGTTACAATAACAGTAGCCTCACAACTTAGATTTCTATTCCAATAAAAGTCATTCAACTGCGTATACCTATGTATACAATTCATATATCTCTTAATCGTTCTTTTGGGAAACCAAAACCACTAACCATTAAAACTTCAAAACTTTATCCAACAACCGATTAATGAAGCTTTATAGCCCACGGTAAAATCTCAATAAATGTTCTTCCTGAATAAGTATAGTGTTCGGCTCGTTGTAGATTAGACCACTTTCTCACCATAAGCATGCGATAACAAACTTTTCTCAATAACTTCTCTGAACACACTCCAACTTCATGGAATCACTCATTCGCTCTCCACACATCTCACAACGGCCCTCAATAACCATTGATATATGCCGTTTAATTGGAACTAACCTCGAACAAGCGGTAAAAAAAATTATATCGATCAAAAATTCGAAAGCGCAAGGATGAATGGGGGACCCTTGTTCTCGTGGCACGAAATTAGGGATGCCAAAAAACTCTATTGGTCATACATGGTGTCCCTGTCCATGTACAATTTCTAAAAATGAATCAACGGTTGGGGCGGCAGGACCAGCAGTGGAAAAAATTGCCCGTAGAAATGTACTGGGTATAACAAAAAACATAAAACCCCAAAACGACTCTCCTCGTCTCCGCCAAACACATCCGCATGTTCAATCTGTCATAGTTAGGGTGTACGTGGAACACATTAAATCATTCTACAGTGCTCCCTTCACAGGCCCATACATAGCTACATGTATGTATAAGCATGTACTACATACCTACTCTCCCAAAATGGTTATAAATCAATTCCCAAAGTTGGCGGCATGGAGAGGGCTAAAGTATAAAAAAAAAAACAAAACTAGGCCCTTCATTTCAGGTTGAATATCCGTTTTGAGAGTGGCAAAACTTCACCCACTTCTAAATTGCCTATAACAAGCTCTTACTACCGAAACGAATCACAATGGCCTATGCGAGTCGTTCGGCATCAATTTTGGGGTATATGAATGTATGTACGGTTAGACGGACGACTCCCAGCTTACTTCTGGCTCGGGTGCCATTATGCGGTGCATAATTAATTCAACTGCAGCCTGCATATTGTGGAACGTGGTCGGGCCAGGGATCTCAAAAACTGGTGCTGCTTGTAGAGGTTTCTCAAGTGGTGGGGTCACATTTCAAAAATTTGGACTATTGCACACAAAACAACCACGATGACAACGACGACCAGGGCAACGGACAAATGAATAAATTCCAGGCTACACTCGGAGTTGAGTAAAGGACTAACTCCTTTATTTTTGTAGAAAACTTGATGAGAGAAGAGAACTTCCGTCGATCGTCCTTTAACGCCCGGACCGCCCGTGCATGTTAAGCTTAAGATTTATGCTTCCATTTTAGTTGTTCTTTCTTTGAATGGATATACAATACACATTTATACAAATGTATTTTCCTTATTCTCCGTTGAGTTCACTTTTGTGTGTTCGTTCACTCTTTGCAGCATAAAATATCGAGAACAGGCCACCGAGTTCCTGAATAACGTCTACGCGACGACGAATAGAGGTAGCTGCCTAAATTGTGCATAAATATTATCCTCTTGCCAATGTGATGTGTGTGTGTCCTGTGTTTTTTTATTTTAAGACTAATATATGAGCTTCCTGATAGAAGCATAAACAGACAGGCGGCAGTGTGTAATACTTAGATACTTTGGTGGGGGTTCTTTTCGTGGATATTTCGAAATTTAAGATAGTTTAAATGGTATTTTTTATGCACTCAAACAAATGTCGGTTACCAATGGAATAGAAACATCCTTAGGTTAAATTATATTTTAAGAATGCAAACAAAAAATAAATTAGGATTTGCTCGCATATACCTAGATAATATTGAAATTAAATATTTTCTGAGTAGCTATCTGACAGATTTTTAAATAAACGAAAAGTTAAGATACCTAAGTAACAGTAATTCAAACTTAACACACAGACTCTTCAGAAGACGATAACATCGATAGAATTTCATACCTACATAGGTATCTATTAAAACAAAAAAGAATAATTCATAAGTAATCTATTCTAGGTGTGTTACAGTAGTCTCTCGATAATGTGAACTAATTAAAATAAGGCTATTTCTGATTTTAGAGGGATTAACATTACTGGAACTTTTTTTCAGTTCCTCTTTATCGACTTATACAAAAAAAAAACAGCACAACAAAAAGCATAACAATGTAAAGTGTACCTACATGTACACAACTTACAGGAGACATTCTCTTGACTGCTGCATTCAAAATATTTAAATTTATCTAGATAAATAACAATAAATTAATCCCTCATATCGCACGCAAGACTAACAAGCGAAAAAAGGAAAATACATAAAAAAAACTTTTACAAAAAGAAATTCACATTTTTGAGTGCGAAAATTTCGCAAGTTCAAATTATAGAGATGACAATGTAAAGTTTTGGCGGTTAACATTTTAGAGAAATTCACATTATCGAGGGACTATTGTATTAGGGTCAGGGAAGTATTTTTCCGATGTTAAAATGTACGAAATACAAGTTCAATGACAGTCCATTTTTCAGCTAACAAGAAAAAACGAAATTGCTTGCAGCGAAATTTACTCCCAGAAAGTGACATGACTCCTCCTATAATCTGAGAGATCAAATGATTTTATGGGACAAATCTTCATTCGCACTCGAACAGTTGCAAGACTGCCGAAACATCTCGATTTACACAAATTCACTGGCCCAGATTGTAACCCTTTCATTGTTCTGAAGAGGTGTTTTTCAACGTTGGCAACACTATGACGAAAGCTTTACCATCTGTCCAATTCTACTGGTATCTTTCCTAGTGGATGGAAAACAGCATTTGTCCAGCCTGTCCCTAAAAAAGGCAAATCTCCTTCCCCCTCTAACTATCGTCAAATTGCACGTAAGTCCGTTTTGGAAACGGTGATAAATTTTATCAGCTCAAGATATATCTTGAAGAACGAAAGTTGAAAGCCCATCTCACTGGCACAAATATTAACATCGTTTTATTGATATTTCAAAATCATTTGACAGCGTTTGAAACCAAGCTCTCTTATCGAAAATGCGTGCTTTTGGTATTGATGATTCTATTTTATTCGATGGATTAGCAACTACCTATTGAACCGCTCAATACAAGTTGTTTGTCTGAAATTCATAATTAAATGCTGGTATCCCACAGGGATCCGTTTTATCTCCTACTCTCTTTCTAACATTCATCATCTGATCTTTTGTCTATAATATTGTTTTGCTATGACAGTATTCGCAGCTTTTCATATGCCCTTATTCATGAGCGGCACTTGCATTAAGGTAACCGTAGAACTTTCAGTTCACGGTAAGTTGATCACAGACCAACTTGTGAAACAACCTTTTTAATTCCTCCCTTAAAAAATCTCAACCATAATACTCGCTCTTTCGGATTGCTAATCAGTTTACCCCAAGCACAACTTCGGACGTTCTGTTGAATTTAAAGATTCTTTCTTTAGTCGCACTATGGAAAGAGTGCTTTATCTGGTTCAATATCTCTCTCATATTGCGATATTTAGGTATTAAACCTAATGTGCTGGGCATCAGTATCCAATTTTAAATCCTCTCCAACTTTAATAAACGCTCCAACTGTGCTCTAATATTTCAAACGTAGTCATAATCTCTTTATTTTATTTGAAAAACCCAGATGCTACTCTTCAATTATTGCCTTGGGGCTGACTTCTCACGCCTTACTATCTATCCGATTTCTCCTATCCTCTCTCTCCTGAGCATGCTGGTTTCAATCATTCAGACCAATGGCTCGAATAATCACAATAACTTGATCTTTACATCAGACAATTATTGCTCATTTGAACCTGAAGTCTGGGAATAAATGGCTCTCTTGGCTAAAGAAATATTGCCTTTTTATTGCATGTTTTCGAGCGAGTGTTAAGGTGCGTGTCCATTTGAGAGCAAAAACACTGAGAGTAGCTATCAGGCCACTCTTGAGAGTAAACTCTCAAGTGGACACAGCCTTGAGAGAAGCTAGCGGAGAGTTGACTTTTCACTCTCGACATACGAATTTTTTGAGAGTTACTCGCAAGTGGACACACTTTTTTATTACTATCGGAGATGAGCTCGCAGAATTCCAACATAGTTCGTATTTTGCGATTAGCTGTCCGAGAGTTGACATGTAAAAACATTGAACAGAAGGGGACAAACGAACTTATGAAAATGAAATCAAGAGAAAGCTTCATAATTTGCGAAACTAGGTAAAGAAAATAATTTTTGTCAATCATATTGAATCTATTATGTACATTTAATTAATAATCATGAAAATATTAACGGATGTCACAAGAATTAAAAAAAAAAAATAAAAAACGAAAAGTGGAGCCGGAACTGATGAAGTATAGTGTATAGCACTAGGTGGCCATATTTTCGGGGTTTTCAGGTTTTTATTCCATTTTTAATGGCTGCTTCAACTAAGTCAAATCTGGTACGTATTTGATTTCTTAATTATTTTCTGTGATGTGCCTGTACTGCCAAGGAACTTCACCTTATGGGCTCATAAAGTAATTTTTGAATTCATCCCTGAAATCCTTTTGAGAAGTATTATAGTTGTGCCTTCTTCCATTTTGAAGATCGGAAAATCAGTTTTCGAAATTGTTGTCTAAACGCCAGCTTCCATTCAGTACATCGTGAGTTTCTATTTGTTCGGGCAAAATTATAGTTTTGCAAAAATATATCAAGTGGACACGGTTATGAAAGTACTCTCAGAAAATCATCTCCCAAAACTTAACTAGTAAACTCGCGATAGTAAAATCTCAAAAAAATTACTCTCAAATGGACAGGCACCCGAGAGCAACTCTCGAGAGTTTACTAGCGAAAGAACTCTCAAATGGACACGCACCTTTATAGTCGGTGATTTTTGACTTTTCAAAATACATCCACATCTTAGGATAGCTCAAATTTATAGCTCTCCTATTGGTTTTTCTCACAAACATGACCAAATATTTATCGAAATTTTATCTTCCGACAGAGCCCAATATCAGCTCCCTTTTTATGAATATCTTCCAATAAATTGGAAGTATTAAGGCTTATGGCGATCGTTCATTTCTTCCAGGGTTTATCGAAATCTTGTGCATGTTTGGAATATTTCGGAGATGATATTCCCTAAGTTAGAGATTGTAATGCCTGTATCTTTTTTCAAATATCACACAAAAGAGTTGCTTTAGTTTCACCGGGATCCCGAGTTCTGCCCTCGCGGTAGGAAAACTAACGAAGATGAACAATATTATACGTGTGTTTTGAAAATGATGGAAAGATGACAAGATGGTGTATGATCAAACTGGTGAGCTGAATTTGCATATTTAAGTGTTGGAGAATGTGCAATTACAAAGTTCTACGATCTTTTCTAGTTGGGAGACTGCTTACCCTCTTGTCTTTCTTCGCAGAATCTTCTTGGCCATTATTTTAGGAGGATAGTGATAGTTTTCCCCAATGTTATTACTTCTGCTGCAATACCTTCGCATCTTCATACTTTATACATCTTTTCTTCATCATACTTCGTGTTCTTTTTCTTTGTTTGTGGTGGTTGCAAACGTACGGTTGGTTTCGTCTACCTCTTTGAAAATGTCCCGATACTAGAGCGATTGATTATTGACTTATGTGGTGGTTATGTGGCCAGATAAGCATAGTGGTTTAACGCCAATTACTAATTTTGGTAGCTTCATTTTGTCAGACAACCGAGCTCGACTTTTGGTTCTCGAAATGTCACACGATTAAGATATTGAATAAGTTACTTGTGTCGACTAGCGTATATAGTCGATTTGGTTTGCAAATTGAGAGTCTGGTTCCGCCATGTTGCTTTTAGAATTTGATTCGCATATTGGTGTATAATTATCATCGTTTTATGAGCTGCTACAAAGTCGATCTCTATCTATTATGATTTCCCGGAAGCTGGCTTACCATCTTATTCGTAGATGATGTTTGTTTTCAGAAAAAGATAACTTTGACGTAGGGAATTAGATTTGAAAGCTCTAATAAACATAATTTAGATATCATTTTTAATACAAGTAACACTAAAATGGCGAGGAAACTGAATCAAAATTCTTGTGATGTCGAATATTTGAAGGAAAACTAAATACATATATTACAACAGTTAAACTGTATTTAGGACCAGCCATTTCAGAATCTCAAAGTTTATCAAACTGACCTATACAATAAGTTTCAAAGTAGAACTGATAACAAAGAAAAGAATTTGTTTCAGACTAAGCTGAAGTTAGAAAGTTAGGAATAGAAGACCACTATATAAAAACCTTGATTTGCCAATAGCTTTTAGACTTTTGTCAATTCCAAGGGAGAAGTAGTCGTTGGTGGAATGGGAATCTATTTTCAAGTTTCTGTTCGATGCTGGATTTCGTCCTGTATCCTTTATTTTTCCACGAAGAAGATATTCTTGGAATAAATTCCTTGTGTTACTTTGTCGGAAGTTGTCTCTATTTAGTGTTAGAAAAAAAAGCGAACAAACGCTTTCGTCGAATAAAAAACTTACGTCAAACAGAAATATTTGTTGTTTTTTTTTTCAAAAATAATATTTTTTTTTTAATTTCTTAAAAAAATATTGTTTGCGGTGTAAATTTAATTTCGTAAGTATCCATGGCTGCGCCAGCTCAACCAAAAGGCTTTTAGGTGGAAATATATAAGAGCCGTACCAAAGAACCGCAAAACGTGTCTGTAATGTACATTGAAGACGTGTTTAACATAAATTACACTTAAGACTATAACCGTGTATATACGAGAAGCAGAGTCTTTCTGGCCCTTGTGTGGTACTTACCGCATTCTTTTGTCGAGGTGCAACATATCATGCATGAGCTGTCGACTCTGGGAGGACTGAGGACTGAGGACTGAGAAGCTCTTGCAGCCCATTTACCGATGAAAACAACTCTCCCATTTTTAAACGAGCTTTGCTTCTTTATAAATACGATTTCGAGTCCCTATCCCCTTACGTTTCACAGAGACACAGAACGAAGAATCATGGTTCATGGAGATGAAGGGAGAGTTCTTGCATAATGCAGTTAGCAAAAGTAGTTTTGGTTAAGTTGCAGACTCTGTCGTTTCGTCGCTTCGGTTCAGTAGTTTTATATCCTGGTATTCTGCTTTCCATGCGAAATAGTTTTCAAGGTAAAGATTGTTGATGGGTGTGGTATGGAATATGGATATGTGCAGGTACATGTTCCAAAATGTAACCAAAATTATTATAAGAATTTATGGCAAACTCAGGCAGGCGAAATTACTTTGAAAAGACAAAGGCGCTTCTTCATTTTATTTTTCCTAATTCTTTTTTATTTTTTATTTTTCAAAGTTGTGTCCTTGTTATCCCTTGTTTTTTTTTTTTTTGGTGGAAAAAATTGTACAACAAAGATTTCTTTATTTGTAAAATACATCTTTTGTGGTATCTTTGTGTCCTTGCAGAGTGGTGCTGGGAAATCATCAGCTCGTATTGGCGATGGTCCAATACTGACTCTGGAGAAATTGGAACGTCAACAGGCTGGAGTATATCAGTGTACGGCAGACAATGGAGTCGGTGATCCGGTTACAGTCGATATGAGGCTTGATGTTCTATGTAAGTTTTGGGGATTTTCATCTTCTTTTTCTTGAGCAGGTATAACATCCTTGTAATATTCATGGGTGGTTTTTGATTAAACCTCGAAAAAAAGTATCAAATTGAAATTTTATTAGTTTGAGGTTTTCTTCCTTTCTAGTGGTTTTCAAAAGGACTTTTGATAAAACTGTTTCACAGAGACTTGAGTCTTTGTTTTTGTGTATCTTTTTTGTATGTGTGGTCAGAGAATGAATTTTGATTACCAGATGCTTCATGCAAGCAAGTAATTTGTATGATATAATCATTGATTTTTGTCCAGGAATCATTTTGTGTTAGAGATAGTGGTAGTGACATAGTTACCAAATGTTCGCCTGTGTATGGGAGAATTCTTCTTTCAATGAAGGATATATAGCGATATAGGTGCATGTATTCTGAAGAGCAGTTTTTATTTTCAATATTCTGTGACCACTAAAGTATTATGCAATCAACGTTATAAAGGTCATAATGGGTGGTTGCAACATACTTATTTGTATGCATGAAAAATAAAAGAAACAGTTCGACTTGGTCCTGAGAATTAACCATCGCATAAGCTTAAAAATAAAACATATTTTTCGGTATAGATAAGATTATTTCGCATCAAGAGATAAAAATTATATACATGAACTTGTAACGGCATGTACAGTACTATCATTATTTCTTCATAGAATATGCTTAAGCTTTTTTCGATATTTGTATTTTCCATGAAGATGCGCTTTGTTGAAAATTATGAGTTTTGCATATTCCAAAGTCAATAAAAAAGGTAAGGCAAAAACTAGAAACTCTCACAGAGGAAAGAAATTATGAGTATTTAAAAGAATTTAATAGAAATTTGGAAATTAGAAGATTAGTATAGTTTCAAATAACAATAACTAATAACAAATAAATATCTCCACATTCACTCTATCATATACTGCAAACAAAAAAAACTTCTTTTTCTTAACTTTAAAATAAGAACATTTTTACTTGCGACTTATAAGTAGGTACTATAAGGCAAGTTATGAATTCGAAAAAAAGATCGAACCAGAGATTTTGATCAAAGTTGACATTAAGATGACAGCGAAGACCAAAAAAGTGGGTCTCGCAATTCTGTCTGTCTGTCGACTACAGCCTAAACGGCTCGGCCGATTTTCTTCAAACTTGGTAGATATGGGTTTTGATTTTTCCCCCCACACGTTTTTTTTCTTTTTTTTTAAAGACCAAAAATAACGGTAGGTACCTACCATACGGTTTTTTTTCGAAATTTTATAAATACTATTTGTTTTTCTCAAAAAATGTCCCACAGATTTAAAAAAAAAAAATTGAAAAATTTTGTTTAGTTACAACTAGGTAATTTTTGAAAAAAAAAAATTACAAAAAATTGTTATTTTTGGTAGCCCCCTGGGCCCTTTTTTTTGTTTTTGATTTTCTCGAAAACGGTTCAGCCGATTTTAACCATTTTTTGTATGCTAAAGTTTCTCCAAAATTTAAGTATTATTACATATTCAAATTTTCAATTTTTGATTTTTTGATTTTTAAAAAAAAGTTAAATTTTTTTTTTTGGAAACTCAATATTTCGAAAACCCGATGCTCAATTTTTTTCAAACTTGACAAATAGAAGTAGCCTAACATAATCTAAAAGATTTGAGAAAAAAAATTTTGGTTTATCTAAAACTAACGGTACCTTCCATACAAATGTTGAAAAATAGTTTTCGAAAATCGTATTTTTCTCGAAAACGGTTCTGAGAATTTTGCAAAAAATTTTTTTCTTGTGATTAATTTTTACGATCTATATTTTAATAAAAAAATTTTGCAATCTAGATATTACTGACTGTACCTACCCTAGAACGATTTTTTCGAATTTTGAATTTCTCATTATCGGCAAAACGGATTTTAATGAATTTTTTTTATAAGGAAGCTCTTAAAAATAAAAAAATACTTTTTTCAATTTTTAGAAAAAAAGCCGTTTTTTTTTTGAAAATTCGATATCTCAAGAACGGCTTAATATTTTTCTTGGACATTTAACTCTTATTCGTACAATAATAAAAACTTAAAGTTGACGTACCAAACTTTTTTCTTAAAAATGTTTTAAAAATTTTGTAAATAAAAGCTTATTTTTTTAAGGAACCACTACATAGACTTATAATTTTTGTTCTTGCATAAATTCAAATTTGCATAGCATACTGTTTTTATCTCTTACTACTAAAACAATTAAAAAAATTCATTTAATCCTTATGAACAGTTTTCTTTAATAACTTTTGTTTTTAAAATTCCTAGTAGGAGTAGGAGCAAGTTCGTGCGACCCAGTCGTGAATTTTCTTTTCTTTTGTTCCATAAAGATTCTGAGGCTTATTTCGTACATCAAAATTTGTCGAAAACGTCTGGTAGTCTGATTTGTGTGTCAGGAAAAAATTCTAATTTTATCACACAATGCTACATTTAGTATCTAATGAATGGGCAGGTTCATTTGCCAGCAACTTATATTTTCACTATTTTGTTATTATTATAGAAATAGAAACAGGAGAAGGGCTTTAGTTGGTTATGAAACCTTATCGTTTTTATTTATTATTGTACCTTTTTTTGTACATTTTTCGATTTCATAATTATGTTCGTGTCGAAAAGCCGTTGGGTATACATACGTATACGATCTAAGTGAACCTTTCCAAATGATTTGTTTTATTGAAAACAAACTCAATGCTGTTAGGAATTGCACTCCTAAAATTAGTTAAAAATCCTCTTAAAGTCTGTTGAATTGATGCTTTTCTTTGATCATCTAAAAGTTTTTTTTCAAATAGTAGAGTTATGCTATTTAGTTAATTTGACTGATCGATCAATTTAGTTCAAAACACCCTACTAAACTAGTTCGTTCATTTTAGTTCAAAATAGTTCGTTAAGCAGGAAAATCTGAAGAGATATCTTCACTTTTTACTTAAACGATATAGGTACTGTTGACAGGAGCAGTGTTGCTGTTTCAGTAGAGGTCAGAAATTCAAAAAGTCACGGACTTATTGACCCGCCCTCGTACTATAAGGCAAGTTTTGCATTTGGAAGAAGAAATAGAACTCGAGATTTTGATCAAAGTTGATATTACGATGATAGAGAACACGAAAATGTGGGTCTGTCTGTCTGTATGTCTGTAGTTTAATTTTGTTTAGCTCCAAAACAAACAGTACCTTCCATACAGCCGCTATGCAAAATCTTATTTGTCTTGAAAACGGCACTACCGATTTTGATAAACAAAAATTAGGTGTGCCATTATAAGCATAGACTAAATTTTGGTAAAAAAACTTGTGATAAAATGTTACTAACTCTCATAGAACGGTTTTTGATTTTAGACTTTCTCATTGCGGGTCTTACAATTTTGACCTACATTTTCTCTTTTGAATTTAAAATAATATTGCTTATAACAATATTCGAAAAAATATTTTTTTTTGGGTTTAAAAAAAAATCAAATTCAATTTTTTGAAGAATAAATTGCTTGAAAATGTGTGAACGATTGGTTTTTGAAATTAGTTTCTAAAATCTATATTATTAAATACTTAAAATAAGCATCCCAGATTTTTTTTAGCAAAATTTTAAAGAAATTTCTTTCATAAAAAAATAATTTAATAATAAAACTATTTTTAGAATTTGTTTGCATAAACTTATACTTTTCTAGAAATCAAATTTCAATTTTATGCATTTTTATACGAGTATTTCATACATTTTAAACCTTTTTAAAACGCGTCAATACTTTTCCGTTTTCGACAAATTTCTAAGATTTCTTATATTTGAAAAATCTATCAAAAAATTAGTTTTCTATATCTATACCCGTTTAGAAAGTGTTCACACTTTTTTAAAAAAAGCTCATGGAAGCTTTCAAGAGGTTGATGGTCGAAAGCTTGAAACTCAGCTTTCTATTAGATTTTCTAACTATGATAAACGAACAATATTTTAACAGTTCTGTAATTAATATCCATAGAAATCATAACTTAATATACAGGACAATGAGTAAAATTAAAACATATATTATTAACTTAGTTCACACACCTTAGTTAAAAGTAGTTCGTTCACGAAGTTGAACTAAATTTCGCTAGAAAAATCATTTTTAGTGACAGGGCCCATTTCTGGAAAAATGAATTCTTCAACAAGGAAAATTTTCGAATTTGGGATAATCGCCAGTCCCTGTTTCAGCTAGCGGCATCATTAATCCATACCTCTTTTAAAAAAAAGACGTTTGCATTGTCACCACTGTCAACGGCGAGCGTTATTCATTGATAGCAAGCATATTGGGCCAAATTGGCTGATATGGCCACTGACTATTGGTTTAGTTGGTTTTCTTAAGGTCTGTGCAAATAAACCACAAACATAAGCTACCACACAATACTATTGGTCAAGTTCTCTTCGTACCTTTTTAACAACTTATATGCATAAATCATAAGTTCTTTTGTTTGATTGGCACAGATAAAGAATAAGAATAAGAGTTTTCATTTGAACACAAGAACAGAAAAAGAAGAATTATTCTCTAAATAATTAAGGAATTAAAACAAAATTTTGGAAACCTTCCTTCCTGTCAGAAATCAAAAGCAGGGTTGCTCTTGTTTAACAACGAATTTGGACAAACATACTAAAGGGTTTTTCAACAGGGACGCTACAAAAGTAGACGACAGAGACAGCAAACGACGCCATATTTCTTGCCGCTCTTTTGACATTTCTCTTCAGCAAGGTTTGCCAGATTAGACCTCTCGGTAAATCATCTCACCGAAGCCCTTAACGAATCAATGAGGACTTCATGCCCTATTACCATTGTAAAGGGTAAAAAGAAACCTCATTGGTGGCACAAAGATCTAGAACCATTCAGGAAGAGCTGTCGCAAACTCTTCAATAGATCTAAATACACTAGATCCCCCTCTGATTGGGACTTATATAAACAAGCTCTAAGACAATATAAGAAAGAATTAAGGAAGAGCAAGAGGTCTTCTTGGAGAAACTTCTGTGGAAAAATAGATAATACTTCAGAAGCCTCAAGACTCAGGAAAATTCTCTCAAAAAGTCCAACTATACCTAGTGCTTTAACGAAAGATGCGGGCACATGGACTACCACAGATGAAGAATCTCTTAATCTGTTATTAGACACCCACTTTCCAGGTAGCTCTAATATACTTTACAACTCAACATCAGAGTCTCAAACCGCTACAAGCGACACAGTTGATCTAATAACGCGGGAAAAACTGCAATGGGCTGTAGACAGCTTTGATCCATATAAATCTCCAGGACCAGACGGAATCATTCCGGCCGAACTACAAAAATGCTCTGACATGATCATTCCACCATTGGAAATCATTCTGACGAGCTGCGTAAGGTTGAGATATATTCCTAAAGCCTGGAGAATGGCAAAAGTAGTCTTCATTCCTAAAGCAGGGAAACCCTCTCACGTTAGCCCTAAAGATCTACGACGAATCAGCCTATCATCCTTCCTTCTTAAAACCTTGGAAAGATTGATTGAAATTCACATCAGACATAACTTAAAACCATGTCTCATTTCCACAGCTCAACATGCGTACTCTAAGGGAAAATCAGTAGAAACAGCACTTCATTCGCTGGTACGTGGTATTGAATATTCCCTCAAATACAAAGAATATAATCTAGTAGCTTTCCTAGATATCGAAGGAGCTTTCAACAACGTCAGCTACCAGGCGATCACAACAGCAATGAACAAGCTCGAATTAGAGAAACCACTCATTGATCTTATAAGTCTCATGCTCAAAAGCAGGACAATAACTTCCAGCATGAGAAGTTTTACTACCACCAGATCGGTGAATCGAGGTACCCCCCAAGGTGGGGTCCTTTCGCCTCTCTTATGGAACATGGTAGTAAACGAACTGCTAACATCAATGGAAGCAGAGGGTTTCAAGGTGATTGCCTATGCTGACGATGTTGCAATATCTGTATCTGGGAAACATCCCCAAGTTCTCTCAGAACTCCTACAAAATGCCTTAAACAGGCTAACAAAGTGGGCTAAGCAGTGTGGCTTGGACGTCAATCCACATAAAACAGAATTAGTACTCTTTACGAGAAGGTACAAAATTCCTCAGATTAACCCACCCAAGATTAAAGGAATACCATTAAGCTTTTCCGACCAAGCCAAATATTTAGGCCTCATTTTAGACAAAAAACTAAATTGGAAGGCAAATATTGATGAAAGAGTAAAAAAGGCTACCGTAGCGCTTTTCACTTGTAAAAAGGCAATAGGATCGAAATGGGGCTTCTCCCCAAAAATAACCCATTGGCTATACACTTTGGTTATTAGACCGATACTCATTTATGGAGTTGTCGTATGGTGGACCGCACTGGACAAGATGGTAAATCTAAATAAACTCATCAAAGTCCAGCGGTCAGCAGGTATGTGCATCACAGGAGCACTTCGCTCAACACCAACTGCAGCCCTGGAAGTGCTTTTAAACCTAACACCTCTTGACATCTTCTCCAAAATGGTGGATCTATCCCAGATCGCTTAGACTATACCACCCCAAAAATGGTATTCGATAACAACTTCCTGGTTTCCATCCCTTCAAGATCGTCTTGGGAAGAAGAGAGACCCCTGGAAGACAATGCTGTACACTTCTATACAGACGGTTCTAAGACCGATTACGGCGTTGGAAGTGGCATCTATTCAAAACAACTGAATCTCAGTCTTTCATATAGACTTCCCAATCAATGTAGTGTATTCCAGGCAGAAGTAATGGCGATTAAAGAGGCACTATCCTGGCTCAAAGAAAACGTTATATCTTGCAAGGATATACGGATCTTCTCGGACAGCCAAGCCGCCCTCAAATCTCTCGCGTCTGTCTCCATAAACTCTCAATTGGTCCACGATTGTCGATCATCTCTGAATGAGATGACAGAACAGTTTAATATTCACCTTATTTGGGTGCCGGGCCACAGAGACGTTCCGGGAAATTGCAAGGCCGATGAGCTCGCCAAAAACGGAACACTTCTGCCTACTGTTAGACAAAAACATAACATCGGAACACCACTTGCTACATGCAAACATCTTCTCAAACAATATGCTCTAGAATCAACAAATGCTAGATGGTCACAGGGTACCACCTGCCTGGCAACTAAACAAATATGTCCAAGCATAGACCTAAAACGGTCAAAAGGTTTGATCTCCCTGAGCAGACAAAATAATAAGCTCTACAATAGGAGTTATAATAGGACACTGCCTCATAGGTAGACATGCTTTGAGGCTAGGAGTCTCCACAAATGACTTCTGTAGAAGCTGCATGGACGAGGAGGAAGAGGAGACAGTCCATCACCTTCTATGTACATGTCCAGCACTCTCCAATAGAAGAAATAATTATCTCGGTAACCCCTTCTTCGATAATACCAGTGAACTGGCAACAATCGACACAAAATGTCTCTCTAACTTTATTAAAAGCACGAAATGGTTTGTTTAAATTCATTACTCTCCCATGAGTAACTTCTTTAGTGGTATCACAACGGACCCTTGAGGTCTAAGTGAGTCAACAACAACTAGACAGCCACTCCAACCCAACCTAACCTAAGGTTTGCCATTTCCTGATGGAAAGATATACGAGCCAATCAATCACAATCAATCAATTTATTGGAAACCAAGTTTGGAGAACGTGTTATCTCACGAAATGGTCCAGTCGCTTGGTCGCCTCGGTCGTGCGATTTGACGCCGTTAGACTATTTCCTGTGGGGCTACGTCAAGTCTATGGTCTATGCCAACAAGTCGGCGACGATTGATGAACTTCGTACGAATATCGAACGTGAAATTGCAGCAGTATCGGCCTATTTATGCTTGAAAACCGTCGAAATTGGGTTCAGCGTCTGGACTTCTGCAAGCAAGTCAAAAGACTAGATACAAATGCACGATTTTCAATTTAAAAATTCAACTAAACGATTCATTTCTTGAGACTTACTTCCTTCACTTAGCTTTCATACCACATGTCTGTACTAATTGAATTACGAGTATGTACTATATAAAATTATAAAATACAAGAACCTTTAAATTTAAAGTTAAAAAGGAAATCCTGGCGAGCACTCGATACATTTTTCTCGAAATGCATCCAATCATACGTATACCTACTCCCCCTTTGGAGCAACAACTTATTGGAGCTTCGTATATCTATAGAAAGAGAAATATTTCAAAAAAGAGTTCCTGTGTACATCCTCAACCTTATACTACACCTTCTGTGAATTGAAAAATAAGAATCAGACAAAATGCGTCCACTCCTCAACTCATGGGAAAAAATAGAACTTGGGCAAAAGGATCTGGTAGATTGTTGGGCATACACCTTCCTATGTTTCGATAGAGCCTTCACTCTGTTTTTCTATAAGTACACACGGAATTCTAAGAAGACAAGAACTCAATTTGAAATATTTCCTGTAGGTATACAATGAAAGAAGAGATGACCAGGAAAAATTCCGGAGAAAACAACATCCTGTCGATGTGAAATCGATATGCAAGATTGGATTTAATGGAGGAGAAAATAGATTCGAACGTTGGAACAGATACCAACTTTACCAGTCATAGATGATTTTTTTTTTGTTGTGAAAATGAAGTCTCGGTGAAAGGATGAATGAACGATTTTTTTTAGTTTTTTCTTCTTTACTGTGGAAATAGTTCTAGTTCAATGCGTTTTTTAAATTTTTTAAATAACAAAAAAATAGAAATTGTCTTAAAAAACGTGAAAAAATGTGAAGAAATATTATGAAATAAGTCACAATTAAATATTGTGTTGGTTTGTTCCCACTTTTGGAGTACATTGAATTGTAAGTACTCCTGTCATTATGAAGAGTAGATTTTTTTCAGAATTTTTAACGATTTTTATTTCAGTTATGGATTTTAATAAAATATAGAAATCACAATTCAAAAAAATCATTTGATAATATATTTGACTATATTTCCATTGCGCTGATTCCCTGTCTACTACTTGATAGATTTATAACTTACTAACATAAGCCAACCCAACTGAGGAACATCGGAAAAAGTATAAACAAGTTAGAAACCATTGCAATTCTGCTATAAAAAAGAACCGAATTCTTGCATGACCAGAAATTAAGCCAACAAATCCTGCAATGTCCCAAAGACAGTAGAAATTTCCGGTCATTTGCCAAGAACGTAAAAATTTCAACTTCATCTTTGGTTCGAACGCTCATCTAACAATGACAACCCAATAACTAGCTCTTTCGATAAGGCAAATGTACTTGCGGTTCATTTTGCTGCTAGCTTTACCTTGCATGTTAGCAACATTGCCCCTCCTGTACTTGAGAACGTAAATTATTCAATGGGACAGGTATGTATATTTCGGCACTCGTACAGTTGCAAGAGCCCTTCGAGACCTTGATATAAACAAATCCGCTGGTCCTGATCGTATCCCCCCATTCTTATGAAGAGGTATTTTCCATCGCTGCTGATAAAACCATTGCGTAATCCTTGCCATTGCTCCTATAATGTTCTGAGATCTTCCCTAGTAAATGGAAAACAGCATTTGTTTATAGCCTGTTCCTAAAAAAGGCGACCCCGGAATGTTCCAAGTATTTCCTTGTTTTATGGCTTCTTTCACTAGCAATGCTCACCCGAAGTAACCAGTTGCATTCTTCTTCTCAATCAGTTTACCCGTGATAGCCGTTTCGAAATGCTAGGAATTCTCATCAGTTCACGCTCGATCATGGAATGGCAGTAAAGGAAAATTATTGGAGCGCATTCTCGAGAGCGTATTCTGAACAACTTACAACAAAAATTGTTAAAGTGTTGGCCTTTCTCAGGATTCTTTTAATTGGTTCATTTATCATTTTGGAGGTAGTCAGTTCGGTGAAAGGGTACAAATCTAAGGCGCCGATGGCCTGTGTTTTGCTTAACTTTGCTACCAAGTCTATTGAGAACAGCTAAGGTAATCTTCATTCCCAAAATAGGGAAAAAAGATACAACCCATCCAAAGTCTTTCAGATAAGCTTCACATCTTTATACTGAAAACTTTTGAAAAGGCAATTGACAACTTTATAAGATCAGAGGAGTTAATAAGTACGCCTCTCAATCAGCGAAAATACGCTGAACTAACAAATAAGATCCAAAAAGCCTTAGATGCAAAGGAAACAGCATTTGCTGCGTTCTTAGACATAGAGGAATTCTTCTAGGAAGCTCTTGTTAGGAATTTCGTACCCATCATCATTACCAGATTGATAAAAGAAATGTTAAGCCCTAGAAATGCAGAGACACAGAAAAGGACAAAATGTAAGAAAAGTAATCACAACAAGAGGTTGTCCTCAGCGTGGTGTATTATCATCACCCTTATTGTGGAGTTTTGTAGTGAATGAATTGTTAGAATATCTTACCTCCCAAGGTATATGCCGTAATGGTTTTTCCGACGATATCGCTATAATTGCAGTAGGTAAGCTTGAAGAAACTCTTTGCGATATTATCCAAAGAAGACTAACAATAACAAGGAAATGGTGTCTATCTGTAAGGCTATCAATTAACCCATCCAAGACGACAATTATACCATTTACCAGGAAAAGACTTCTACCACATATGAAACCTAACCAGTTGGCTGGTAAAGTAATTGAAACGGAGAGGTAGGTAAAATATCTAGGAATTATACTAGGTAAACTCCTCTGAAACAAACACTTAAAAGCTATAGTCGGGAAAGTCACAAAAGCTCTAATGATTCGCAAGAGACTTGCAGGCAAGTCATGGGGATGCAAGACGAACATCCTCAGGTTGATGTAAACTATGATGGTAAGCGAAGGGACTGGTGCAGGAATCTTTGGGCCAAGAACCAAACTTTCCATACCGATGGGGCAGTCCACCAACATCTTCCAAGCGGAATTAAACGCCATAGAGAAATGCGTGGATCGAAGTCTCGAAAAGAATTATCGTAACAAGAACATTACCATCATGTTAGATAGTCATGCGGCGTTCAAGGCACTAAGCTCATATACAATGAGATCTAAATTGGTGTGGGAGAGCATAAGCATCAGGCTAAATAAACTTGGCAACCAAAACAGGGTCACACTTTACTGGGTACCTGGTCACGTGTGTTCATGGAAACGAAAAGGCAGATTCCCTAGCAAAAATAGGCACATTAACCGCTTTAACAGGGCATGAGCACTATTGCGGAATAGAGGAAAATATCATCAAAAACAAAATTTAACAAGAAGAGGAGGCAAACAAATTCAAGAACTGGAAAGAAGTCCCAAAACTGAGACAGGCGAAACTACTACTGGCCAATTACTACCAACAACGTTTCGAAAACTGCATTACTTATGTAAGTAGAAATAACCTAAGAATAATAACAGGTATCCTAACTGGACACTACAAACTTAGAAGACACCTAACTTAACTTGGGATGGTAAGCAGAGCCACATGCAGATTCTGTTACATGAATGAGGAAACATACTAGGAAGTTGTTGTTCACTCATGCACCAAAGGAAAAACCATCTAATACAATACCAGGTATAAGAGAGCAACCTATCCTCTCTGAAGGTGCCCCAAATACTAAAATTCCTAAGAGCAATAGGTTTTGAGAAGGAACTGCAGGATGAGCAGGCTCATTCATTTTTAAGTGGGGGCACAATAGATTTCCAGGGTGCAGTGCAATAACCCCCCAATACTAATTAATTCAATCCATCCTGACGTCTACTAAGGGTTTGTAAATATATCAGTTCAAGAAGGTTTTCGTAAATGGGAAGCCTCAGTGGGTCGTCCCATACAAAATGCCTCGCAAAGCAAATCAAACAGGGGTCTTACAAAAGTGACCAAGATGTTTACTGTCAAAGGGATTAGAGAATTTCTTGTTCCAGCGTTTATCCCGGAGTTGAATTGTCTCTGTTAATTATGGAATCATAATGAGCTCGGAAATTCATCTGGTTGTTACAAATAAGCCCCAACTAACTATTAGATATGATAACAGAAACTTTTACATTATTCATGAAATAATAATGCTAAGGGAATATGTGTGTTTCCGAGAATAAGAATTGGCTTGATACTCATTAGCTATGAGCTCGAAGATAAATTTGTCTGTACCAAATAAAGGTATTATTTAATCCTGCTTGTGGTATTCGTAATTTAGCATCAGACCTGAATGTAATTTGTTTTGAATACGCATGTCATCTGTTTAAATCTCCAGGTTGGATCGCACTAAAGTAACCTCAACCTCAGACGTTTATAATGAACAAGAAAAGTAAAGGCCCGAGATGACTTCCTTGTGGGTCTTCTGATGTTACTCGTAGAGTTGGTAAAGTTACCCCTGAATAAAACTGTATAAAGCTGATTGTTTAAATAAAAAGGACTGAACCCAAGATTTGAATAGTGATACTCGTTCGAATTTGCTTTAATTTCATAACCTTATTCCATAGCGTAAATAATATTAGGTACAAATTCGAATAGGTTGGACGTTGTTGATAGAGAAAGCCATGTTGTTTATTAGAAATGAGTGATTTATAATAAAGAAGTAAGTTGTCATGTACTTTACTCTCAAATATTTTGGAGATACATGAAAGCTTAGCAATTGGTCTATAGTGAAAGAGAATATTGGCTGACTGAGAAAGTTTTGAAATGCACTTCTAAAAATTAATAGAAAGAATTCCGTCAGGACCCACCGAGAAATCATCTTTAAGATGGGGGATTTCGTCAATCACTATTGACATATATTAACCGATGCAAAAGAGGTCTGGGTGCAGACATTTATATATCTAAAAAGTCAAGATCAACTTCAAATCTACTTAAAGAAAATTTTTAGCCAAAAATTTCGTCGAAATAGTATTGTAAATAATTTGAAGATCAGCGGCGTAGGCATTAGCGTATTTTAAGGTTGAAGGATGATCATCGGACTTTTTTTTAGAAAAGAAAGGGTTTACAGAGGTTGTGATGAGGATGTATTCTCAAGAACTTCACTATTGTAGCCATCAGTTGAAGAAAAAACCAAATCTAATTGACTTTTTCGAATATTTTTTTTTAGTCTACTGGCTAGTAAAATTTTGTTCAGAGATTGCATTAGTAGTGACCTAATAGGCACGGTTGCCAGTTTGGTCATTTATGACCAAATCTGGTCATTATTTTTTCACTTGGTCACATGGTCATTCTTTATTCCATTTGGTCATTTTTTCAACGAAGTGGAAAAAAAAACTTTTTTTTACTTTTTATGTTCTTAAAAATGAAATGTATACCGAAAGCAGTTATATTAGAGTATGATGTAAACAGTGAATTACTGTGTTTAATTGAACAACAATACCCCAGCACGATCACTGAATGCACAAAAACTGAATGCATTCATTTCCATCACTTGCGAATTTAATGATAAATAGCTGTAAAACTTAAAATTGTGCGTTAATTTTGCGCAATCTTGCTTCTTCGCTGGGTAAAAATAAAATATACTTTTTGAAAATTTAATTGGTCTTTCAACTGATGAGGCTAGTGTTATGGTTAGTGAGGTTAATGACCATCAAGCCAAATTGAAAAGCAATGTCATTTTTTTAATGCACTTGCCATTCGCTGAAGTGAAGTTGAAACATAATACACACATTTTTTGCTTTTAGTGCCAACCGCATCAACCAATTTAAAGAATTTCTAAAAATATTGCGCAGTCCCACCGCCCAAAATATTGGGTATTTTGCGAATTAAGTTTAATAAAAAATAAATTAAGAATTGGACTCAATTTTGAAACCGTTAATAATATAATGCTAGCCAAAGGGTCTGAAGATCAAAAAATTAGTAATGGTTATTGGTCTGCAAAAAATTTGTTTTAAAATAGCGTTTGTGAAAACATATATTTATTTTTATAGTTATTAAGGGGCAATAAAATTGATCTTCATACATAAACAAAAACATCCCGGGTAGAATTTTCGACTCGATAATGCCAAGGCCCCAGCTAGTTTTTCTTAGTTTCAGTCATGGCCCTACCGAGCAGTATCTAGCTTGTCCCTCGCTAATTTGTTAATGCTCTGTATATAATGGGCCTTGCTAGATGTTCCTATATGGGCCCTAGATGGGTCTTCACAAGTAGCACAAGAGCTACGGCAATTCTTAAAAAAATTATTAGAAACAATAAAAAAAAAATTTATTTTTTATTATTGTTGATTATTTTCATTTTTTCTTTGCCTCCCTATATTCGACTCTTTATGTGATTTTTTGCTGGAATGAAAGAATTTTTTTTTTTTTTTTAATTTACCTCCACTGAGATTCGAACCTGAGTCCTCTCGCTTGCCGTGCTTGTGCGCTACCTATTGCGCCACTGTGATATATAAAATATCGTGTCTCAAAGTGCTACTCAAATAACTCTCTTTTAATTATACTGTTTAAGAAGACTTAAATACGTATTAAAGAATCTGAAAAATACCGATTTAGGACCAAAACAAAAAAGTTATGTTTTTAGAAGGATAATGGATAGCCTTTTATAGAGACATATGTATAGGCACATCTAGGATACATCAAGTAAAAACTATATAGCCCCAGTATAAGTAAAATCTGAGAACGCCTATAAAGAGGCGACACTAGCTAAGGCCAATATAACGCCTAGATACAATTCCTTATCCAGGCTACACCAAGTAAAAACTATCCAGGTCCCTTGAAGTTTATATGTTACAATGCCAATAAAGAGGCGATACTATCTACGGCCAATATATCGCCAAGGAAAAGTTTCATATCTAGGCTAAATCAATTTAAAAATATCTAGGCCCAGTCTAAGATACTCCTGGAAGAGCCAATAAATAGGCAGTTCTAGCCAGGTTCAATATAAAGCCAGGATAAGCATAAATTAGTCAAGATCCGCCAGGCTTGCATCTGTCTAGGCCCAGCATAGGATTTACTATATAATGGCCAATCTAGCTAGGGCCACGCTATTCAATAGTGTTTCCTAGATAATTTTCTACCCGGGATAGAGCGCAAAATTTTAAACAGCTTAGTAATAAGGTATTATGATGATACTACTTAACAATTTGCTAACTTTTAAGTAGATTACTAACTCTTTCTTAATTTTAAAAATTTTCTAACGAGTATAGTGCTAAGGCTAGTTTTTAATAAATTACTACTAAACACTAACGTAATGGCAGTTTATGCAAAAAATTAAACAAACAAACCTGTTTTGATGAAGTTAGCACTATACTAAAATAATAAAATAGGTATTAAATAAAAGGGTAGAGAAAGTATGATGCTAAATTCGATTGAAATTTGCAAAATCGTTGGTTTTACCTAGATTCGTACTAAAACAGCCTTAACATCGTACTAATTCAACTAAAATTTTGCGCAATCGTGATCTTATTTCAAATACTCGTAGCTGTGAGAAGTTGATATTCATGTTTTGTAAAGGGTTTTTCAACAGGGACGCTACAAAAGTAGAGCGACGGGGACAGCAAACGACGCCATATTTCTTGCCGCTCTTTTGAGATTTTTCTTCAGTAAGGTTTGCCATTTCATGATGGAAAGACATACGAGCCAACAACGAGTCGAAAATATTAAAATTTAGTACCGAAATTCGGTACGTCCAATTTATGGTCGTCATAATCGTCCTAGCAGATCAACAATTGAGCGTCTAGTGGAAAAAATTGAATCCACAGGCACAGTCGTGCGATTTGACGCCGCCGTTAGACTATTTCCTGGTGGGGCTACGTCAAGTGTATGGTGTATGCCAACACGCCAGCGACGATTGATGAACCTCGAATATCGAACGTGAATTTGCAGCAGTATCGGCCGATTTATGCTTGAAAACCGTCGAAAATTGGGTTCAGCGTCTGGACTTCTGCAAGCGTGTCCGTGGTGACCATGCAAAAGAAACGTTTCGAACGTACTTTCACAGGAATAAAGAATTTCATTGATATCCAAAACCGTTTTTCTTTTATTTAAAAAACTTTTTGTAGCGCTCTTATTGAAAAACCCGATATATAAGGTGCTTTGTGAATTTTTGTACCTGATTTTTTATGTTTTTGTTTTTTAATAATTTAAAAATAACGTGTAAGCTGTAAAATATACATAAGATGCTCCAACAAATGTGATGAATTGATTGTTCTGTTTTCGGTCATTTTTAACTACATTTTCATTTTTATTTTCAATTTTGGACACAATTTTTTTTTTCAAGTGGCAACCGTGCTAATAGGTATCATCGTCTAAAACTTACAAAACTAACAGCTTTTTGAATGGTGCTCAAAGAGTAGCTAATCCAATTGAGTGATCATCTGGTCCCCCGCACCGTGAACTTTCGTCAAAACCCTCAGTCCCTTAACTGGGGATCTAATGAATGCAACGGAGGGCACGGGCATTAGTTACCGAAGTCCATCCTAGAGCCATTTCATCGCGTTGAAAAAAGAGATCAATTCTTTGATCTTCATTTCATATCGTCAAAAAATGCGTTTCCCAATGATTGTCCTCTAAGTTTGGCCAGAGTAAGAAATTTGCAAATTCGCTCGTCACCCAAGCTATGACAGTTACGATTCTGGCCTTGTCTTGCCTGGGTTCTGCATATATATGTAGATATATTGCAGTAAGTTAAGCTGATCCGTCTTCGGTTTGATTCATTAAGAAAATTTGAGAGAATATTGCCCTTCATAGCTCCGAGAGGAATGTTGACTTTTCCGCAAGTAAGTTATGAAGAGCCGATCCTTGCGCCTGGCTAGCTCGTCCGGCCGTTCATTTCCATCAATGCCACAATTACCCGGAACCAAGATAAGTTTGACATTATTTATCCGACAGTTATTTTGACATGTTCATTCCAGAAAAGTTTGCTATTTAGCGTAATCTTAATACTTTATCTTCTCCTATTAGTAATTGGCATGATTGTTGTCTGTGTAGGGTTGATATTTTTTATCGTACTGAAAGAAAACATTTCCTAGTACTTGTTAGGTGTCTTTCGATTATATCACAGAGAGTTTCTTCAAACTTCGAAAAGACTGTTGTGAAGTAAGGCATTCTTGCAAATAATCCATATGTTCTAAAAACATCCTGTATGCGCAATGGAAAGCTGTGCTGTGTTTCTTTTTTTCGTATTTTGTGTAGCGTGAATGAAAAGCTAACATAAATATTCTAAGAAAAAAAAACCTTTTCCTCGAAATTTTTAAAGTGAAAGATAAACCTAACGAAGCTATCAATTAAATGAAACAACATCTTCCTTAAAAAAAAACAAAAAAAAAACGCCTCTTATCACTCATTCTGTTCAAGAAATTCTTCTTCGAATTTATTTTATCAAAACTTCACAAAAATCAGTAGTATCTGCATTATGTATGCTTTAAAACGAAGTTCAGAAAAAAAATCTCGCAACATAAATCACTGCATAGCCCATATGTCTGACATCTAACGTACTCTCTTGTACGCTCTGGGTATCTACATTGTATAAACTGAAATTGAAGCATTAAACCATATCTTATTCATGTTGAGGTTGTTCCTTATTTTTGTTTTGTTTTTGTTATCCTTATGTGGTTTAGAAAAAAGATTGAATTTTTCTCTCGCACCCTAGTTGCTGGCTGACATGATGACGACGACGACGACGATGGGTCGGCAAAGGATTTGGAGGCGAGGGCTTAGGATTGAGGCGGAGAAAACATGGAAGCTGGCTTTGAAAGAGATCCAATGAAATACAAAATATTTGCATGCGAAAAGGATTTAAAGTTATTTTTCCTATTTTGGATTTAGATACAGTCAAAACTCTCTTAGGGCACTTAAAATAGAATCATATTCGATATTTTGATTTTTCATTGAAAAAGATTCGAAAAATAACAAGCTCCCATCATTTAACTAGTTTCCGTGAGGTATGATGATTCTTTCATTATTCGCACTCAACAAGCAGTGTACACTGCTTTGCATGGCTCTATTTTTCGATTTTTTAATTATATTTTTATTGTAACCCTTTGATTTTCATTGCCCCGCCTCCGCCTGTAGCTTACGCAAATTAGTGTCCCTTGAAAGACCGATTTAGAGGATTTTTACTGTATCTATTTCATGGTGGTTATTTTCTCATTTTTTCAGAGCCGTTCATGATTTGAGTTCTTCCTTAATCTTTTTTTTTTTTTTTGAATTTCTTTTTTGCAGATCCACCGGATATACAAGTGGAAAAATCATGGATACATTCCGGAGAAGGATACGAAGCAAAACTAGTATGCATTGTGTTTGCGGATCCAGTTGCAACGGTATGTTGAAACCCTCGTTTCTTATTTGAGTAAAAAATCAACGATACGTAGGTACTATACATAGATACAATAATATATCTGTATCTTTCTCGTTTTATTAATAATTATATTTGAATATTTTTGTGTACCGACTATACAAAGCTATCTACTCGTACAATCTACATGATAACCGTTTTTTGTTTATCCTCGCTCAACTCGAATTGAAAGAAAAACTCCAAATCTGGTTTGCTTATACAACCTTTATAAAAGGGATAATTCAATGTTTGTGTCGGGCATTTCACACTTTCTATTAAAAAGAATCATAGCTACCGGTAATCCTTTAATCTGGATGAAATGCAACGGGATAAATCGAAGAGTTTTTAGTCTTGTGACAATTTTAGGGTTATATAGATACTGGGGTATGGAAATCTGACGTAAATAAAAATATTAATCGAACCGATGCGAATATGCAATACAGGATTAGTTCTTTATAAATTATAATTGAATGAAAAATATTTGTAATGGAATATCAGAAATGTATCTATGTAGCTATAATAAATGACGTAGGTACATACATATATCTAAACTTGTATAATATAAAGGAAAAAGTATTTACTGATTCAAAATTGCTTTTTTTGGCCTTTAGTCTACATTCTACAAAAAAAGTTATTTTGAATTAATAATTCAACAAGTCCAATAATAGTATTCTACTTGGCTGATTTATTTCAGTAGTATATAGAGTATTCTAAAAACCTTCATATAAAAAGTATTTACAAAAAAGATAGTCTCAATTAGTGACGCAGAAAACTTCTCTAAACAGCACACATGCGTACATATTTACGGGGGCGCGGCGGTTCGATAAGTACTTAGCCTAAAAAAAAAACAAAACTTTTGGAAAAGTGGCGATTTATTTCTCAACATAGTCTCTTATTAGCTCGATTCACTTGATAGAGCGATGCTCCAATTTCTTTAACCCATCCGAAAAATAGGCTTTCTCGAGTTCTGCAAAGTAGGCTTCCGTGACGGCGGTGACGGGGTCAAATCTGGGGAATACGGTGGATGGAGCAGCAGTTCGTAGTGCGATTCGACAGCTTCAAACACTGCTCTGAAGTGGTCTCACGGTTGCGCTTGTTGTCCGGAGTGAGAAAATGCAGCACCTATCGCGCCGACAGCTTTCTCATGCCCAAAATTTCATAAAGCATATGACCCACGCGGTCTTTTGAGACGCCTACTGTTTCAGCTATCTCGCACACCTTCAATCAGCGGTCTGCCAATACGAGATCGTGGATTTTTGACACGTTATTCTACGTGGCAGCCATTTTCGGGGCATCTGGGCTTGGCTCATCAAAAACCGATGATGTGCGAGTGCAACCTCTTTGAAACTCGTTATATGTATCAATTTTCGTTCCAAAAACAAGAATTGAATCACCGACCGATATTGTTTTTTTTCCATGTTTCTAAATTTCGGGGACAAGCTGGCTTCCACACGTGGTCAAAACAAAATTACAAGTCCAATTTGGCAGAAATTTTGACAGTAGCCGTCTAAGAAAATGTACTAGACGATAGTAAATCCCTCTTGCGATACTGGCACCGTCGCGACGGGCGGTGAGGCTAAGTACTTATCGGACCGCCCTCTTACATAATATGAAGTTGATTCAAGTTTACAAAAATTATAACTTATTACTTACAAGTTTTTTATCTATCTACTACTATTGATATTGATACCTAAGCCTGACGTTTTAAAAAGTGGTTAAATTTTAAGGGCCGATGTTGATTTTGAATAAAACACAAATTTATTTAGGAAATTATTGTCATTTCTTTTTATTATGATAATATGGTATAGTTCAATTATGTATGGAACAAAATATCGGCCAAATGGCCGCCGCGAACTCAGTGGCACACCTCCATCCGATGGTCCCAATTTTCGATGAAGCTGAGGCATAATTGAGGTTCTAATGCGCCGAATTATCTCATCCTTTAGCTCTTGAATTGTTGCTGGCTTATCGACGTACACCTTTTCTTTCAAATAACCCTAAAGAAAGAAGGCCAACGGTGTCAAATCACATGATCTTGGCGGCGAATTGACATTGCCACCACGTGAGATAACACGGCCATTGAATTTGTCGCGCAAAAGAGCCATTGTTTCGTTAGCTGTGCGGCAAGTGTCACCGTCCTGTTGAAACCACATATCGTCCACATCCATATCTTCCAATTCGGGCCATAAAAAGTTCGTATTCATCTCACGATAGCGAACACCATTCACAGTAACTGCCTGACCGGCCTCATTTTGGAAAAAAATACGGCCCGATGTACTATGGGACCAAATGGTGCAAGCCATCTCAAAAATCCATAATTTTTTCGTTTCTCAATATTTTTTTTTGAAATTTTGCACACTTATACTTGTATAACCAAGAATTTAAAATATTAAAACGTTTTAAATAGAAATAAATTATTTTATTTTTTATTAATAAAATAAAATAACAAATTTGTAGATTTTGTTTAATTTATATGGGAAAAATTTGTTGGAGCAAGAATTATTGCAACAATTTGGATGAAATTTGTACAGTTTTCTTCTTTTACCGGTGAAAACATTTGAAAGTAGTTTTTGTAAAATCCGCCCACTACCACGCCCATATTTTTCAGATTTTTGTTATTTTCTTATTTTTAGTGAACAGGAAACCGAAAATTTGTATTTGAGGTTTTTTAAACTTAAGATATCGCATGTATATTTTTTCTGCCCACTTTCCCGCCTACTTTCACTCCCCTTTTTTTATTTTCAGCTTAAAGTTCATTAAGATCAGGCATTTTTTAAATTAAGTTTTATATGAAGAAGTGAGTTTATGAAAAGTGTTATTTATTTTTAGTAAAATCCGTGTACTGCCACGCCCCTTTTTGATATATGAAAGTTTTTCGCCCTTAAGACAAAAAAAAGGAATTCAAAAGTACACCTTATTACTAGGTATATTAATTAATGTCTAAAAGTTCTTAAGCCTCTTCAAACAATGCTTGTGTTATTTATACCTATGTACCTACATTTGTATTATATGCAACCATAAACCACGCACCCCCTCCCACCCTCAAATGCTTAACATTTATTTTTATTTAATTATGATTTTTTTTAATATAAATATGAGTAAGGAAGTTTAAAATTGGAAAACAAAAAATTTTTAATTCTAAAAATAAAATTTAGAATTTTAAAAATATTGGAAATAAATGATAAAAACTTATAAATTTTGTGGAAACATAGTCACTTATATGATGTTTATGAAAATGTGTTGGACATGTTTTAACAGTTATGTTTTTTAACTTTTGACAAAAAATAACATTTTTTTTTTAAATTTTGAGCTAAAAGTAATAAAATAATGGTCTAAAACTTTTTGGAATACACATTTATGTGCATCAATAAAGGTTCCACATTTTTGCCAAATTTTAATTTTTTTCATCACTTAACAATAAAGTTATAAGAATACGAATTTTTATTCTAAAAACTTATGTTCTTTCTCATCATACGTTTTTTCTTCTTAAACAAAAATGCATGAAAATGCGAAAGTTTTTATTTTTTCTTCCAAATTTATAATATTTTTAGAATACTAAACAGCCATTAACTAAACGGAGGCAGCCGGAGCTAACAGAGAAAACTTCAATTGAAAACAAAAAAACGAAAAAGATACTGCACCTTACTTATTTTTTTTTATTAATTTACTGGTGAACATAATTAAAAAAAATATAACTGTTTTATAAAGAAGAGGATTTGGGCTTTTCAAAAAGGTATAATACTTATACATTCTGTCCAGAAAAATACGAAATAACTGACTTCAAACTCTCACTTCTAATAATTCTAAAAAATAAAAATATCGAAATGTCATTTTTAACGGTAATTTTAGGTACCTAGAACAAAAGTAAGATACAAAAAATTACTGTGTTAGGAAGAACCCTATTTCTAATATATAATCCCATCATTAGATTTTTCAAATTACGAAATTCACCGAAACCATTTTTGAGATGGATTTCATCATTTGGTCCCATAGTGCGATGATGCCGCGGCCACCAGCACATAAAGCGCACCAAACAGTCACTCTTTGTGGGTGCATTTGTTTTTCGACAATCACTTGGATTACCATTCGCCCAAATGCGGCAATTCTGCTAATTGACGAATCCACTGAGGTGAAAATGTGCCTCATCACTGAAGATGATTTTTTTCGAAAATTGATCATCCACTGTTGCCATTTCTTGCCACCATTCTGACCATTGACGACGCGACGCTTGAAATGGTCAAACGGATTTAGTTCTTGAGTCAATTGCACCTTGTAAGCGTGTACACTGTACATGCAAGTCTCTATGCATAATGTTCATCAACAACGAGCGTGAGAGGTGCAATTGTTGGGCACGACGACGAGTTGAGCTGGACGGCTCTTCAGCCACACTATCGCGAACAGCAGCAATATTTTCTGCAGTACGAGCTGTACGAGTGTTTTCATGCACTGGTGTTTTCACATCTCTTACAGACCCGGATTCCTCAAATTTTTGCACGATTTTTCCGATTGTACGCATATTTGGACGATTAAATTGACCGAAAAAATCACGAAGTGCACAATATGCATTTTGATTTGAACGCCCATTTTCATAATAAGCCTGAATAACTTTAACGCGTTGCTCGATTGTGTATCTTTCCATGATTCAAATTGAATTAGTCTGAAATTGAGAAATGTCAAATGAAATGCAGAAAAAAACTTGACGTTTAGGTGTGGTTCAAATTTAAACACCCTTTACTTAAAAAAAATTGATATAATGGGTGATTTTTATGATATTTTTTTTGTTGGCAACACTGGTTTTGACAGCTCACACACGTTTCGTGTTTTGTATCACTGTCAAACATCTTCAGTTTGGTCTATAATTTAACCATTAATCGTTTTACAAAGAAACAACGTTTGCAAATGGTTGCAGTGCTCTGTTAAGAAAGTTCATCGCACGCTTCTTCCATTTAATGATCAGTTTAAGCGACCTACTGAGGCGGCTATTCGGGCTATTGTGACTATCGGGCTATCGCACCAAATTTACATTGTTGGACATTAAACTACCAACACGCTTACGTAGAGTGCGAACTGAGGAAAATATCGCAGCTATAGTATGTTAGTGATGACCGTGAATTATCGATTCGGCGCCGTTCGCAGCAATTGGGCCCCTGTTACTCCACTACGTGGAAAATTTTGCGGAAGAATTCAGGTATGAAGCCTTTCGAAATACAGGTGGTGCAAGAATTGAAGCCAAACGACCTACCACACAGACGAATTTTTGGTGAACTGGCTCTTGAAAAGTTGGCTAAAGATCCACTTTTTTATCGAAAAATTGTGTTCAGCGACGAATCTCATTTCTGGTTGAATGGATATGTAACAAGCAAAACTGCCGTATTTGGAGTAAAGAGCAGCCAGAAGCATTGCAAGAGCAACCAATGCATCCGGAAAAAGTCACTATTTGGTGCGGATTATGGGCTGGCGGAATCATTGGGCCGTATTTCTTCAAAGATAATGGGAATCGCAACGTTACTGTGAATGGTGAGCGCTATGGTGCGATCACAACAGACTTTCTTTTGCGCAAAATGGAAGAGCTTCACTTGTATGATATGTGGTTTCAACAAGGCGGTGCCATATGCCACACAGTACACATAACAATGGAAGAATTGAGAGGCGAGTGCGGTGAACAGTTTATTTCACGTTTGGGGCCGGTCAATTGGCCGCCTAGATCGTGCGATTTAATGCCTCTAGACTTCTTGTGGGGCTACATAAAGTTCAAATAGCCGACACCTGCAAAATATACTCGTATTGTGCATATCTGTAAGACAATCCATTTCCAATGAAATACCATTCATGCCGGGTCGATTGATATTTATACACGAATTTATATAACGATTGTTTTATTAAATATTTAATTTAATAATAATTTAATTTATTATAAGGCTTAAATAAAAATAAGATAGGGGAAGAGAGGAACAATTACATTTCAGGAGTTTTATGATTTAATGTGTTTGTTTAAGACCATACGCAAACGCACGCTTAAACATCTTTATCTCAACTTTGATAAACAGCTCAAATTCATTTTTTTTTTAATGCGAAACTTGCCTAATAGAACCTATATCGCAAGTTAAAAGGGACCAAAATATGATCAGTAATTTTTTTAATGTATAATTGATTCAAATATAAACAATCCAAGTTTTACCTTGTAACCTTCCAAAATACAAAAATCCAAAGTTCTGTTTCAATTTGGTCAAACACTTTTATTTTTCACTTTAAAAAACAGTCAGAAAAATTAGAAAGCTAGAAATATTTTCACTTTGCAAATTTTGTGAAACACTTCACATTAGCTGGAAATTAGTTTTTGCTGATCTCGAATAAACCGCCTGCTTTAATGATTAAGAATTATAATCTTGTTGAAGAGTAATCGAATTATTTTGAATTGTATTCTGTTTAATATCATAAACAATATACATACATAGCCAATAAATTGGGTCGTTTTTCAAACTTCAAATTAATTTCTTACAAGATATTGAACTTTTTTTATTAGGAAAACCAATGTTTCAAAAAAAAAAAAAAAAAAAAAAAAAAAAAAAAATAAAAACGAAGCAAAACAAAAATAATATGAGAAACGAATATGTAGCTACGTTGTCGATTTCTCCAATCAAGTTCCAGGTCCTTTCTTGAGAATTTTTCTTTTATATCCTTTTCATGCGATTTTATTTCTCTGAGGGACTCTTCATCATTGCAATTATTAAACAGGGATTAAGGGACTTTCGTAAAAAAAAAAAAAAAAACTTTCGCGCCAAAGCTGTAACTTTGAAGGGAAAACAAATCTACAAACGAACCCGAAGTGACAGTTTCACATAATAGACTTTTATAGGCAAGACCATTTCAGCCTTCCTTAACAGCATCACGCTCATTGTTCTTTGAAAAGAGATTTTTTTTTATGATTTTTTAACACTCTTCGTTCAGGCCATGGCTAAAAGTAAAAGATACTATGGGGAGTGATGATGATGTCCGGATGAGTGATACTGATGGTAACGTTCTTAAATAAATATATAAATATCAATGACGATTTATATATCAGCAAAAAATATCTTTGAGTGATAAATTGACTTTGGAAACGTTTGATAATAAAATAACTTTGTGGTGGAGCGGTGTCTTCCAAGCCTGTTTTTTGTTGGGAAAATAGGTTAATCGAATTGATTTTCTTATTTTGCTAGAGTGATGCTATGATAAAGACTGTGACAATTTAATTAAAAAAATCGACGCAATCTAGGGACAGTTTCGAATCCTTTCTGGTCCCTAATCGTAAAAGCTTTTTTCAACTAAATTTTTGATGAGTTCTTTTTGAATTGGTTAATTCTGCCTACATTAAAAAAGTATTGACTCCAGGTCATTCGTTGATACCTTTTATACCACTAGAAGATGTGGTTTATTCTTGATTAAGATTTCCCTCGAAGATAAGAATAATTTCTTTTGTTGGCTTCTCAAATTTGAGGTAAATATATAACAAAGATTACTTCTTTAGTGCTCAACACTTGTTTGGATTATTCTCCTTAAACAAAGTACTTACCCCTTAAAAAAACCATTTATAAAAGGTTATTTTTATATGCTATGTTGGCCTTGCATAACAAAATATTCAGTTGGTTAACCGTTAAAGCTTAAGTGTTAATTAAGAAGGTGCTTATTTTTTCATTTATCCCGTTCTTAAATAATGTAGTAGCCCTTGGCATAATAGTAAGTGTGTTGGCCTTAGGTTCGATTCTCAGCCTCTTGCGAGAAAGTGACAGATCCTCCAAAAGTATATTTTACGAGTACCATGGAAATTTCTGCTCATTAGCCGTTCGCATTTGGCAGAAAATTGTAGGTTCGCCTAAAAGTAATAATAAACTAATATTTAAAAATAATTAAAAAAAATATAATGATGATGATGATAGAAATAAAAGCACCTTCAGGCTTTTCTCTCAAACTGTGAATGAGCTGGAGGGATAAGTTTAGGTAGAAAACCACTTGACTGCATCACACATACTTGCTGTGTTATGTGCAGAAATTCTTGAAATTTCTTAATAAATATGCACAAATAAAGCACGGCTGGATCGCAGATCAAGTTTTATAAAATTGAAGTGGCGAAGAATTTTTAAATTTTCTTATAAACAAATGTATGAGATGTATGTATTTGTATATGTTATGTAAAAGAAGAAATTGATTAAAACACTGACACTAAATTTTAGTTGAACTATTATGTATTATATTTGCAATCAGATTCTGAAAATCATGTTTCCTGGAAAACGGCTAGAATAATTCTTGGAAATGATATGTCACCGTTCTTTAGGGTACCTGGGGGTGTTCCACAGGGCTCCATTTTCGGTCCTCTACTGTTTTCACTCTATGTAAACAAAATTCCTAAAATAATAAAACGTTTTGCTGAAGACGTTTAATTATACCTCAGTTCTCAACTGGATATGATTAACAGTGATATTGGTTGGGTGAACAAAGATTTAAAAATAATTCAATAGTGGGCACTCAAGTACAATTTATCGCTTAATCCAGGGAAATCAAAAATTATTTGCATTTACAAGTGTAAATTGGATACTTTCTCTTTTCCACTTATAAAATTCGGTCAAATATCTATCGAATACGTTGCTAAGGTTCGAAATTTAGGGATAGTCTTCAACGATACTCTCACTTAGTCAGATAACGCTGCAGTTATAATTGGTATGGCTTACAATGGTCTACGATTACTATGGTCCACTCAAAGTTTATTTCCTTTTATTACCTGTTTTGTTATATGGTTGTGAGGTTTTTGGCTATATTGATTAAAACACCAGGCGTAAATTAAATGTCATTTGCAAGATATGTGTATCTTTAAAAAACGCAGTTTTGATCGCATTTCAAGTTACTCTCTGCAAATCATGGGTCTAAGTTTTGATAACCTCATTATGTTCAGAGAATTAATCCTCATGCATGATATTATGCAGATCCAACAACCAGAGTATTTGTACACTAAACTAAATTTCGTCAGCTCTCAACGAACATTTACTTTAATTCAATGTACGTAGAATCCTTTATATGCAATCTGAGCGCATATTCTTTGTTCATGCTACCCTTTTATGTAACTCTCTACCCGTCACTCTTATAGGAGAATCAAAAACACAAGTAAATTCAAAAGCTATCTTATCAATCACTTGACCAGTGATATATAAATATTGAAAATAATAAAATTTTGTTTATATAAATTATCTCAATTTGATTAGTAAGGTTATTTTTTTTTTAACTTGTTTGCATTTTTAAAACTAACATTGGAAAATTGTAACTTATCTTTCTCAACTCTCATATCAAATGCAAAACTCTTGAAATCATATTTGTAAATTAATTATTTTGTAAAGCCTTCACAAATTATTAGATTTAATGTTTGTAACGAAGCGTTCCATGCTACCCCACTCTATATTATTTTCGTATTAACACCGAGAACTGTACTTCACCAAATTCAATTCACAAGCACCATTGACACTTGACGTCACGATTAAGAGAGTGTTACTAAACTACCTTGAAGTTATCAAATTGTTAAGTAGTATTATTCTAATAGCTAAGCACTAGGCTGTTTAAAAATTGATAAAAATTACAAACTTTAAGGAGATTTTTCTAAAAATTTACATTTCTCAAATAAAAAAACTAAAAAAAAAAAATTAGCAAGAAAATTTATTGATCCGTTTTTGAAAAATCATAAATAAATTATAATTTTAATAATTTTTAATTTCTTAGTCCAATGTCATGTATCAAAACCGTTAAATTGATATCCGTAAATGCTATACGTATAGCAGGTACCGTTGATTGCAGTGCTTAAAAATGCATTTGAATTTGCCCTCTACGGAATCACCTAAAAATCTTAACTTCCAAGTTTTAAAAAAAACTGTTTTCTATCTATTTTTAGATTATTATAATATAAGAATATAAGAACATTCAAATGTACACCGTAGCTTCAGTGGTCATATGCATCCAAAACGTGCAATTTTGCTTTTGCAATCTCTAGCGCATGAATCAGGCTGAATTTGATCAATGGCATTGAATGTGTTGGCTTTTAGGGTAGTGGTGGATTGTCGTTTATTGGAAAACTCAACAAGAAGAAGTCTAACAAGATCAAATCGCACGATCTCGGTGGTTATTTCACATCACCTCCGTCGTTCTAAAAGAAGTATGGACCAATGATCCTACCAGCCCAAAATTCACACCAAAAAGGATTTTTTCTGGATGCCGAATGCGACAATTTTGTTGTTTGACGAACCCACTTATCTAGAATTAGGCCTCCTCGCTGAATATGATTTTTTAGCCAAAATTGGGGTCAACTTTGTACTGCTCAAGATCCGAGTTAGATAACACACATCCTAGTGTATGGTCTTTAAATATGTGCTCCTGAGTCAGTTGAAATTTGGTGTAGGCTCAACTCTTGACTTGTGGTTTGCAAAAGGCCGTGTTTTTGGACGCAACGCGGAATTGAGGGCCTTGGATTCTGCTGCACACTCTCACTGACAGCGGCTATATTTACAGCAGATTTTGCGTTTCGTTGACGTATCGGTGTTGGTGGATTGTTCTCTGACTCGAATGTATCAACCATTCTATGAATAGTCCATTCGGAACGACGACGAATAGAAGTGTTGCTCAAACACGTTCATTAAGCCATAAAATCATTTTTGTTGAACTCTATTACTCTCCATGTTGCTGGCCATAAAAGCCAATTTGATTGAAGCTGCAATCAACTTTAAGTTTGGAAATTCCAATTGCAAAACCTTTTACAAATAGATTGACGGATAGAAATGCAGCATCCACTTTGTGGGCGTTATCTCTCAATCATCGTAATATTAGGTTTGATGGAAATTAAGAGCAAGATCTTTTACGAATCTAAAACATGCCCCACCTATCTTAAAAACTTAAATACTTAAAGCATGAAATGCATGTTTTAAACAGCTTAAAAAATTTCGCAGTACTCCGTGGCGTAATCACGTAATCGTAGATTCTCAACCGCTCTTAAGGCAAAACAAGATGTTTTTTTTCAGGGATACCGCCTTACTCTCGAGTAAGTAAAAATTAGTCTAATGGATATGTTTTGGCATGAAAAGTGCTTCTCATCTAAGCCGTTCCCACCGTGCAAATAAATATACATCTACTGCATTTATACCTACAATAAGCACAAAAAAATAGTTAAGAGCTGTTAGTCATTAGGTTCTAATTTTCCGGCAGTTTTGAAATATCGAATTTTTAAACTTTAAAACTTATAAGAACTTTAATTTAAATCGGTTAAGTTCATAATGAGATTGTAAAGAAAATACTTATAGTTCTAAAGTAAGGAATAAACTATGAATTTAAATTTAAAATTGTTTCAGTAAATTTTTATTATTTAAAATTGTATATGGCTACCATTACTGTTGAATAAATTTAGATTTTTTTAGAAAATGTTTAAAATACTTTCCACATTGTTATTTTCAAAATATGTATTGAGAAATAAAATGAAAATGTCAAAAAACTGTTTTCGAAAAAATTGGAAATCAAAAACATTTGTTTATGGGAGGTGCGATTAACAAGCATTCCTTTAGTTAACACTGTTGACTGTTGACTTAAAGTTATCTATCAGTTTTTGAGAAATTCTTAATTTGTAATAAAATTTTGTTTTGGAGGTACTTTATTTGGTTTCATGAAAACCATTGGTAATAAATAACTAAAAAGGCAGGTTCTATGTTAAACCCCTGCAATAGGTAGACGACGAAATAATCCGTAAGCGAGATTATTTCAATCAATGTCAAAACAGACAACGAAAAAAGCACCATTTGCCAATTTGTCTCTTGTTTCAACGGAAGTATGTACTTCACTTAACTACAAAAAAGTCAATTTCTCTGTTTAATTTATTTTAATAAGTGTTCACCCTGTACTGATATACTTACCTAAGGATTTAAAAGATTTTAGGATAGAATAAAACATAATACTTTTTTATACTTAAATGTATCAGATTACCTTCCGCGTATATTCACAAGTACTAAAAATAAATCTTTAGAAAAAAATATCTCAATAAAATAACCATGGTTTTCATTGCAGTAATTGTATAGAAATATAATAGCATACCTCTTCCTATAGATACTTTTTGGAATAATACAATGAACCTACCCATTTTTGTTTCTTTTTCAGGTATCCTGGTATCAAAACTCATTCCCTATCCAAACGACAGATAGAAGAATTATGTCATCAAGAGGAAACCGGCATACACTGACTGTACGTCACATCCAACAGGAAGATTTCGGAAACTACAGGTAAGTGGTGGCAGAGGAAGAGGATTCACTTTTTGTAAGGGCATATAGACATTTAGGTTTTTCGGTATAATAATAACGCAACGCCAAAGGGATGTATGATAAAGTCGGAATTTTCGTTTTGTAATTTTTGTTAAGGAGATTTCCTCCGTTATCAGAAATAATGTAGGTATAGAGACTACAATCCTGAACAACCATATGCGGCAAAGAGGAGCGCATTTAAATTAGTTTTTCGAGTAAAGTAGATTTTTACATGATGCAGGATACCTATATAAAAGTACATACATTGGAACAGGATACAGGTGACCCAAAAGTAATAATCAGAATAAAATTTTGTGTTTCTCCATTTCCGACAAACAAATCGTTGGGCCTAGAAACTCTAGAGCTGGCTACATAATTGACAATGAGTGAAGCATGAATTTTCCAAATCCGAAACGCACATTTGCATCGACTGGCGTTGCAAAATGTTGACTGTCATTGCATAAGCCAGACGAATTGGGAATTGTAAGAGTTTAAATGCAATTGAAAAATATTTTTGAATTCATTAGCCAATGAGATTTTTTTTTGAATGATAGTCTATTCTTGATCTATTATTTCATCTAGTGAAATACTTTTCATAATTAAACTATTAAATAATTCTAATTCTAGTTACCAATGACAATTGCTCCAGTGTAATATTAAAAAAAAAAAATGCTTACGATATTGCTGACGTGCTTGCTCATATTTTCAATAAAAGTTTTTATGGAGGTGTCTTTCGAAGCACGCTTAAGATTGTTGAGGATATCCCTCTTTACAAATAGTCAAATTCTTGTAATATGAGGAACAGCATGCCTATATTCCTCCTACCTGTTTATTCCAAAAAATTTTTTAAAAAGCAATGAAAAGGAATATTTTGGAGTTTTTAAATAAGAAAAAACTCTTTAGTTGATAAATGAAAGTCTAAGTAATTTTGGCAAAGTTAGTATTGGTGTTCCACAAAGTTCGGTTTTAGGGCCCTTTCTTTTTTGGATTTTCAGAAATATAAAGGAAAATGACAGCTTTTGCTTATGATATGTTATTTGCATTTGGTTTTAGATCTCTATTCAACTTAATTTCTGAGATCAACTCAGATTTGGATATTTTAAAATGGTTTTGGGTAACAAAACTAAACTAATGTATATTAGTCTCTCTGATTACCCTGTCTTACATGATTGCCGTATTTTGTATCATTATTCTCACTGTCAAATTCAAATAACAAGTAAATGGTTTCCATAGTTTCGTTTCTGATGTTCGCTTCATTGCTTTCAGGTGGATTTTGTCAGGTCTTTCAAATATTGTGAAGTTTTACTTGATACTATGAGTTGAACTGGTTTGATCACACTACTCAGTGATGATCTGTTATGATATTGTTCATTCAAAAATTCAGTAAGGAATTATTTTTGTTTTCATATAAAAATCATCTTAATCCAATTATTATCCTTCAGATATGTACTGTATGTACGCATTATTTGCAAAAAAAAAGCAGTTTTCATAACAGCTTCATTTTGTTTCAGGAGTTAAAAATTCTTCCACTAAGACATAGATATGTATGTCCTATTATAAATTGCTTAAAATATATTTGAATAGAAGTGGATATCTTTCTTTAAGGAGAAACGCCCTTCATAGATCGTAATTATTTGAGAGTAAATTTCAGTAATTTTGTTTCTATCCCTTCGTATATTAAAAGTCACTTTAGAAGATTTTTTTACAATAGTGACCCCCTCAATCTATAACAAATTACATTTCTCTATTAAAAGTAGAAGAGTTTTTTCAACTTCCTTACACAAGGTAAAATCATGGCTTTTTAAATTAAAAACTGTCCTTAACTAATAAAAAAAAATTTTAATTATTTACAATTGAATTATTTTGTTTGATGAGCACTTGTCACTAATTCTGGTTTCAAGCCCACCTAAAAAGAGCTCCTAGTTGTTTTGATGGTCTTGCCGAAAAATAAATGTTATTTGGAAGATCACTGCTTTAAGTTTTTTTATTGTAAGCTACTACTGTATCTATAGTATACATTTGGTATTATTTTTACTTGCGACTTATAGGTACTATAAGGCAAGTTATGCCTTTAGGACATTACGATAATAGCGAAGAAGAAAAAAGTGGGTCCCGCAATTCTGTCTGTTCGACTACAGCCTGAGCGGCTCGGCCGATTTTCTTTAAGCTCGGTAGATATCATTTTTAAATCTAACCGCCACACAATTTTTGTCTTCTTTTTTTTAAGACCAAAAATAACGGTACCTGCCATACGATTTTTTTTTTTGAAATTTAAAAAAAAAGTGTCTCAAAAATTGTTCCACAGATAAAAGTTTCTTAATACAATCTACAACATTTGAGAAAAAAGTCGCATGGTACCTAAAAATAACGGTACCCACCATACAAATGTTGAAAAATGGTTTTCGAAAATCGTATTTTTCTCAAAAACGGCGCGCGACTTAAGTTTGCAACTAACCAAACGTTTTAAAAATTAAATGCACGACTGGATCGCACGAACTTGCTCTTATGTAATAGACAAGGAATTTAAAAAACGAATGTTATTAAAGAAAACTGTTCATAAGGATAAAATGAATTTCTTAAATTCTTTTAGTAGTAAGAGATGAAAACAGAATGCTATGCAAATATGAATTTATACAAGAACAAAAATTACAAGTCGTTGTAGTGGTTCCTTAAACAAAAATGAAGCCGTTTTTAAGATATCGAATTTTCCGAAAAAAAAAAAGGATTTTTTTCCAAAAATTAGCAGCTTCTCTATAAAAAATTACATTAAAATTCGTTATGCCGATAATGAGAAATTCAAAATTCGAAAAAAATCGTTCTATGGTAGGTACCGTAAGTAATATCTTGTTTTCAATTTTTTTTTTTTAAATTAAATTATAGATCGTAAGAATTAATCAAAAGAAAAAAAATTTAACAAAATTCTCCGAACCATTTTCGAGAAAAATACGATTTTCGAAAACCTTTTTTTAACATCTGTATGGAGGTTACCGTTATTTTTAGGTAGAATAATTTCTTTTTTCTCACATCTTGTAGATTGCATTAACAAACTTTTATTTCTCAAGTCTTAAAAAAATCGAGCATGACGTTTTCGAAATATTGAGTTTTTAAAAACAAAATTTTTATTTTTTTTTTAAATCCAAAAAAAAGCCTTAACATAAAAAAATGATAAGAATCGGTCATACCGTTTTTGAGAAAATCAAAAACAAAATAAAAATGGTTCCAAGGGGGGTACCAAAAAATTGCATTTTTTGGAATTTTTTTTCAACCATTACCTAGGTTTAACTAAATGAAATTTTTTGATTTTTTTTTAATCTGTTGGACAGTTTTTGAGAAAAAAAATATTTATAAAATTTCGAATAAAATTCGTATGGCAGGTACCGTAATTTTTGGTCTTAAAAAAAAAAAGAAAAAAACATCCGGGGGCAAAATCGGCCAGGCCGTTTAGCTGTAGTCGAACAGACAGAATTGCGACACCCACTTTTTTGGTCATCGCTATCATCGTAATGTCAACTTTGATCAAAATCTCGAGTTCGAGATCATTTTTCTGAAAATAAACTTTTAAGTATTACCTAGCTTTAACTAAATGAAATATTCTCTGTGGAACAGTTTTTGAGTAAAAAAATATTTATAAAATTTCGAAGAAAATTTGTATGTAGGTTCTCTTATTTTCAGTCATGGAAAAAAAAAAACGATATCTACAAAGTTTAAGGAAAATCGGGTGAGCCGTTTAGACTTTAGTCGAACAAAGAGATAGATACTTTTTTCATCTTCACTATCATCTAACAATCATGGCAACTTAGATCGATTTTTTTACGAATACATAACTTTCCTTATAGTACCTATAAGTCGCTATGTACTACAACTGCATTATGGTCAAAATTCTCCAAATTTCTTTGCAAATCATAACATTTCCCATAAAAATTCACAGTTTATAATAAGATAGTATAAATCTGCTCGCAATACGATTGGGAGTTAAGTTAAAACCATTTGAACAGACCCATCTTACAAGCTTTAAAAAAGTTTTGTATAGGAGAGTATGAAGAGAGCTACTGGTTAGACGTGCTTTTTTTTGGTGGGCAATTTTATCTCGGTTTTATTCAAGTACAAGTTATTCAAATTTACTTCTTTTAAAAAATAAATATCAAAGTTTGATTCTATTTAATAAAAACTGAAAAGTTATAAAGTGAAGTGTTCTGATTGCCTTGTTTAAACAATTAAACAATTAAAAGAAATCCTTTGTTTAGTGACATTTAAGTAAAAAACAATTCTTCATACCTTTTATTTGATTCGAACTTTCTCAAATGTCTGGCCCAAACAATCTAAGAAGCAGTTCATCTTGCTCTAAGGTTCTGACTCAATCACCTCTTACTCCCTCGGACGCAGCCTCCATTAAACGAAATATTAAAAAGAATATGGCTGATGACACTTCGCTGCTAGATAAATTGGATGAAAAACTAAATAAACAAAGTGAGTTTATCATTTCTCTTTTATCGAAACAATTCAAGGAAGATACTGAATCACTCGCGCAAAAACTACAATCTCAATTCAGCGAAGTAAACAAAAACATATCTGATGTTATAAACAGAGTCTCACAGCTTGAGTCATCTATCACAAATTCTATTGTCGATATAGATGCCCTAAAATCTGACGTCACTTGTTTAAAATCGTCATCAACTAATGTCAACACTGAACTTGCAAACATCAAATCCAAGATGACTGATTACGAACAACAACTTTCCGAAATGAGAAATAGACTTGCCGACGTTACAACAACACTTCATAATACTATCAATTCACAAGAAGACCTAGACAACAAACGAATAGCATCCGATGCGGTTCTTTTCGGTATCCCGCACACACCCGATGAGAACCTTCGATCAATGTTTAATTTTCTTTGCCACGTAATTAATATCAAACCTCCTGCATTACTGGACATTTTTCGCACTCGCCCGAAGACCACGAACAACAACAACACGGCGATCATTCTAAAATTCCGATCAGCATACGATAAGAACTTTGTGATCACGTCTATAGCCAAATACCGAAAGGAGAAAAACACACAACTATCACTTTCAAACGTAGGGCTATTAAATTCCAATTCGAAATCACAAATTTACTTTCGCGAATGCTTAACTAATAAAAACAATTTGTTGTTGCGGACTGCACTTCAATTAAAAAAAACAAAACAAAATTGCATCGGTGTTTACAATTCGTGGTCTTGTCTACGTCAAACATCTGCCATCTGATGAGAAAGGAGTATGCATCAAAAACATCGAAACCCTTGATGGAATTGCCAGCCTCATGCATGAATAATTAATTATCTTTTGTTAAGATTTTTTTTTTTGCACTATTAATTTTCTTTTTTTTATATTATATTTTTGATTACACATTTTAGTTTTATTTTTTTTTTCTCTGGAACTTAACTTTCTGATATTATAATCTTTTTTACGCCTTTTTTTTTTAATTATACTATTTAAATCAAACAATTCTCTCTTTTTTAGTATTTAATTGTGCTACATAACATCTCTATTAGTTATTGTTCTATTTTTTTTGGTCTAAGTGGTTATTTATACAGAATGATTGATAACACTAGTTTACACAAAAAAAGTACCTCAACAAAAAAGTATTTTCTAGACTAATTTTGGCTCTCTGAACACGAAAATGGCAATCATTTATTTTTCCAAAGAAGCGTTTTCGAGATATGACCAAAAAACGTGTTTTTCTGCTCCTTTTCCAAGTAAAAGCCTAATTCTCAAAAACGGTCGAACTAATTAACATATACTTTATAGTTTTGAACAGATATTTTGTTTGTCTTTCCAACAGTATACGACTTGTGTAAATCGGCCCAACAATCATCAAGAAAAAGCCGTTCAAAGTTTCAAAAAACACAATTTTTCGCCGTTTTTTGAAAATCGATTGTTTTAAGTCATTCTGTACAGATAGAAAAAAAAATATTTAAAATAGTTTTAAGATCTCAGGTGAAAGATATTGTTTTTACAAAGCTAAAACGCATAAGATCAATGAAATCGAATAATAAATGTGGAAGTTATGGAACATTACGTGAAGGCAGACCATTTCAGTTTTTTCCAAAAAAATATGTTTTTTTAGTTTTATCTACCCTGTTTAAGAATTGTTGGAAAAAATATACAAATTCAGAGCATTTACTGTAGTGCTTTATAGTAAAGTAATGCTATATTGTCAACCTGTGCTACGTGCTTTGTGAGGTTAATTGCATTTGGAAACGGAAATAGGAAGTATTTATCGTTTGAAAAGCCAGTTGAATGGAGAAACCCAATTGATCATGTGACTGACTGTTACTTCTGCTTAACTAAAATACAAGGAGGGAAATTTCGGAAAGCTTTTTATCCCGAAGTGTAATCAGTAACAAAGACGGCGCCACATTCTTCTCGGTATCCAAAACAAGAACCACCAGGAACAAAAATAACAGCCGGAGAAGTATCAGATTTGAATTCCAGTATCATCAGCAGTTTGGAAATTGAAAGTCCAAAACTAAAGCTATTTAATCAATTCCAACTCAATGATTTATGCCGCGATCTCAACTTATCTTAAGAGAAGTCTGAGTTTCTCGCTTCGAGATTGCAGGAATTTAAATCTTGGAAGCAGAAACAAAAGTCACTTATTACATAAATCGGAATAAGAAATTTGAAAGGTATTATTCAAAAACGGGTGACTTTTGTTATTACAATTATGTGACAGGATTATTTGATGAATTTGGAGAACACCAAGAAGCTAAGGATTGGTGGCTTTTTATCGACGGTAGCAAGTATAGCGTGAAGGCTGTTTTACTTCATAAAGGGAACACGAAACCATCAATCCCGATTGGTCACTCCACAAATGTAAAAGAGGACTACAAGACCATGGAAAAACTTCTTCAACTTATGAAATACAATTCCTATAACTGCAAAATCTGCTGTGATTTAAAAGTCGTGGCTTTACTTACTGGCCTGTAGGGTGGCTACACAAAATACTGCTGTTTTCTGTGTTTTTGGGATATCAGAGCAGATGAAAAGCATTTCATCCAACGAAATTGGCCACTTCGTGAAAATCAAGAGCAACGTTGCTGAAAAAGCACTTGTTGAAAAATAAAATGTAATACTACCACCATTGCACATAAAACTCGGCATTATGAAAATTTTTGTAAAAGCCTTAGCAAAAGATCCCGAAAACAAAAAAGGATTAACATATTTGAAAACAAAGTTTCCCAAGCTGTCGACCGAAAAAATTAAGGGGGGTATATTCGTTGGTCCACAGATAAAAAAATTGTTTAGTGACACCGGATTTTTGAATTGTCTTAAAAAAACGAGAAAAGAGCATGGAATGCTTTTCAAGACGTAGTTCATGGATTTTTGGGAAACTACAGAAGTCCAAACTATCGTCAATTGATCGAAAAAATGATGATTACATTTCATGCTATTGGTGAGTATTTAGCAGATTAGTGTTTCAAAAACAATGAATTCTATTGATAACTAAAATTTAAAAATTTGTATTCCTTTCGGGTGCTCGCATGTCTCTGAAAATGCACTTCCTGCACAGCCATTTGGAAACTTTTCCCTCGAATTTAGGAGCTGAAAGCGATGAACAAGGTGAAAGATTCCACCAGGATCTTGCTATCATGGAAAATATTCAACGCCACATAAAAGAAGAAGTGTAAACAATACTTCATATTTTCAATAAAAATTATGAAAAAAAGAAAAAACCTGAAATGGTATGCCTTCACGTAATGTTTTATAACTTCCACATTTATTATCCGATTTCATTGGTATTGTGCGTTTTAGCTTTGTAAAAACAATATCTTAAGATCTTGCTATCATGGAAAATATTCAACGCCACATAAAAGAAGAAGTGTAAACAATACTTCATATTTTCAATAAAAATTATGAAAAAAAGAAAAAACCTGAAATGGTATGCCTTCACGTAATGTTTTATAACTTCCACATTTATTATCCGATTTCATTGGTATTGTGCGTTTTAGCTTTGTAAAAACAATATCTACCACCTGAGATCTTAAAACTATTTTAAATATTGTTTTTTCTATCCTTCCGGAATGACTTAAAACAAGCGATTTTCAAAAAAACGGCGAAAAATTGTGTTTTTTGAAACTTTGAACGGCTTTTTCTTGATGATTGTTGGGCCGATTTACACAAGTCGAATACTGTTGGAAAGACAAACAAAATATCTGTTCAAAACTATAAAGTATATGTTAATTAGTTTGACCGTTTTTGAGAATTAGGCATATACATGGAAAAGGAGCACAAAAACACGTTTTTTGGTCATATCTCGAAAACGCTTCTTTGAAAAAATAAATGATTGCCATTTTCGTGTTCAGAGAGCCAAAATTAGTCTAGAAAATACTTTTTTGTTGAGGTACTCGCCAAAAACCGAAAATTTGTAAACTAGTGTAATTTGTTTGTGGTTTTGATTCCGGTGGATCCGCTTACTCCAATTTTAGTGCGTATTATTATATTTCTTCTATTATATAGCTATGAACTACGATAATAATGGTGATGATTCTGCGGTCGATGGTGGCGATAGAATTCTTCGCTCGATGGTTCAGGTCCTCTGCAAACAAAAGACGGGTTTACGGGTTTGTCATTTAAATGCACAAAGCTTATATTGCAAAATGGATGAGTTTAGAGATGTGTTTGAGGAATCTGATGTTGATATAATCTGTGTTACTGAAACGTGGTTCTCCGATAAAAATGGTGATTCAATGTATTGTTTGAGTGGTTTTAGGCTTTTTCGGGCTGACAGACATGGTAGGAGAGGTGGAGGAGCCGCTGTTTATGTTCGTAATGGCATAAAAGGCAAAATTAATTGTAAGTCGTCATCAAGCAGTGAGTTGGATTACTTGTTCCTAGACATACTGTACGACGAAGGTACTCTCCTTTTAGGGGCTGTTTACAGACCCAATAATGATGTAGATATAAGTCCATTGCTTTCTATTTTGTAAACAATTACTCTGGGCCCATCTAAGATCATTATATGTGGTGATTTCAACAGTAATCTCTTGAATCAGTTTTTTCTCGTTGATTGCATGAGAACATTTAACCTAACTCCGGTCAACACTACAGTTGCTACACATTTTTCTAGGGATTCGCAAACTCTTTTAGATGTTTTTTTCGTTAGCGATGTGAGTGATATCCTTTTGTATGATCAGTTGTCAGCTGCAGCATTTTCAAAGCATGATCTCATTTTTTTGTCTTACAACTTCAAGGTTAAAAGTCCTGAAAATTCTTACGAATATAGAGATTTTAGGAACGTCGACTACTCTGGCTTAGAGCTTAGCACTAGAAGTGTTGATTGGGATCATATTTACTTTGTACTTTCACCTGATGAGAAAATTGAGTTTCTTAACAATAATATCAATAATTTGTTTAATAGATATGTTCCGCTGAGAACCAGAACTTTAAAACACGGTGAACGTCCTTGGTTTACCAACGAAATTCGTAGGCTTATGGTCCAACGTGATCAGACCTATAATTTATGGAAACGCTATAGATTGAATGTTCACCATATGATATTTCGCAGATTGCGTAATCAAGTAGTCCGCAAAATACGAACCGCTAAAATTCAATTATACGATAGAAAGTTTAGTCCATCTATGAATGGTCGTCAACTATGGAAGAACTTGAGGGAGACAGGGTTAGTGAACAAAATTCGGGATTGTGACACGAATATTAACATCGATTCACTAAATCATGAATTCGTTACATTACCGTTCCCTGCCCTTCCTAGCTGTTCCCCAACTTTATCTAGATCTCCTTATGGACATTCGTCTGAAGTTCGTTTCGAGTTCACTTGTGTGGAAACCACTGACATAGTTGAAAGTATTTTGTCTGTTAGGTCTAATGCTGTAGGGATTGATGGAATACATCCTGTTTTCATTAAGTCATTGTTACCTATTATTTTGCCCTACATAACACACACGTTTAATACCATAATAATGACAAGTTTATATCCATCTCAATGGAAACTAGCCAAAATTCTACCTATTCCCAAAAGTAAGAGTGGTAATGAATATAGACCTGTTTCTGTGCTCCCTTTTTTATCAAAAGTTTTCGAGAGGGTAGTACAAAAACAACTTAATGCCCATCTAAGAGCCCAAAACATTCTCTCTTCTAAGCAGTCTGGGTTCCGCCAAAAGCATAGCTGCACCACTGCCATTATTAACATTGTTGAAGACATAAGACTTGCCTTGGATGAAGACCATGTCACTTTTCTTGTCTTGCTCGACTTTTCTAAAGCATTCGATACAGTAGACCATGCCAATCTGTGTCGTAAGTTATCATCGTCTTATGGTTTTTCATCATCTGCTGTTCTTTTGTTGTCAAATTACCTTCGGGATAGAAAACAAGCTGTTTCTGTTGGCAATAAAATTTCAAGTTTCTTACCGACCACCAGAGGAGTCCCACAGGGTTCGATCTTAGGGCCTCTTCTTTTCTCCCTTTATATAAATGAACTCCCCTCAAGGATTGTTAGTTCTTCTATTCAGATGTATGCTGATGATGTTCAATTATACCATAGTTGCCCCTTGGGACTTATTGAAGATTGTGCATACACAATTAATAGGGAACTAGAAGAAATTTCTCGCTGGTCAGCAAGCAATGGCCTGTTCCTGAATCCATTGAAATCCAAGTGCATTATCATTAGCAGAAAAGCCTTGAACCTTGATTATTTTCCGAACTTGTATTTAAACAACTCGAACATCGCTTACGTTTCTTCTGCCAAAAATCTTGGTATGTTATTCAATAGCACGCTGTCTTGGGATATGCACATCAATTCTGCCGTCGGTAAAGTCTATGGAGTACTACGTAGGTTATGGGCCTCACAGTATTTCACCCCTTTTAAAACACGCATGCTTTTAGCTAAAACGCTAGTATTACCAATTCTTAGTTACGGATGCGAAATTTTTTGTGACTGTGATGCCGTCAGCAGGAGAAGACTTAATGTTGCCTTCAATAATACAGCGCGTTATGTATTTGGGTTGCGAAGGTTTGATCATGTGTCAAATTTCTCAATGCAGATATATAACATCTCCCTTGATCACCTTATGCGCTTTAGAACTCTTATATTATTATTCAATATAATCCATACACAGCAACCTTGCAGTCTATTCAACAGGATACAGTTTGGTTCCTCTAGCAGATCTCAACAACTCATTCATCCTCGTTATTCTTGTCTGACATCAGAGCGCCAGTTTTTTATTAACGCCATCCGATTGTGGAACTCTCTTCCCAGGCACTTAAGGAGAGTAAGTGGCGAAGCACAGTTTCGTAGAGATCTACGTACTTATTATCAAAATTAATTCTGTTTTTCTTTGACCTAGTGAATATATTTTTTTTTTTCTTTCTTCTTTTTTCTAGTTCTTTGTATTCAATAGAGATGTACTGTACTTTTTTGTTTTAATTTTTGTAAAAGGTGTATCTAACTTTTTTTTTCTCCCTTGATTTCGATTTTTTCTCAAAAATATGTAATGCATGAAATTATTACCTGTTTTTTATGCCAAAAATGTTATAAAGTAGTTTTCTTCAAAGCATTATTGAAATAATTAGCATAACACTAATTGATAAGAAGTATATTCTTAATGTGTAGGCATACATTGAATTTAATAAACTAAACTAAACTAAACTAAACTATAGAAATCTCAAACCTCAATTGGTTTGAAAAACTGATTGAAAAAAAATCTTGACACCTACAACAGAACCAATATTTTTGCTAAGTGATTATTAAACTACCCATATTACAAAATAGGAAACCTTAAACTATAACAGCCGTATTAATAAAAACCGCTTATTCCACCTATATTCCATGGTTTTGCTAAACCATGGAATAGGAGTTAAGCCAAGGCTTAAATATTTACATTAATAAAAACAAAACGTTCCCGGAATAGTAAAATGACGTTTATCAAAAATCGTTTTAAGAAAATCTTCTACAAAAGTAAGCAATCTCTTTTTTATATTCTGTGGCTACCTAAATTGATTGTCAATTGCTTGTGTCTGACTGTGGACATTTCTATTTCTTATTCCTTCGCTAAACCACCTTCTTCGGTGTTTTAACTTAATCATAATTAGTAAACGTCACTTAACAGAAAATTTGTTTTATTAATGAATTTTCGCACTTAGTCCAGGACTTAACGATAAACCTCCACTAAACCATCTTTATTAATATGGGTGTAACAGGCTTATTTACTAACTCGTTTTAGCGACAGAGTAAAGTTACTTCGACTGAAAACCTTATTTATAAAAAAAAAGCACGAGGAATAGCGGTGGAATAAGCTAAAACTGGTTCATAGGAGGTTTAAGGTCGTTTTAGTATTAGAGTATGCAAGACGTTCACATTTGTAAATAACTATAAAAGGCCTATCTAATTATGCTAATTATTTTTTGTTATCAATCACACCCAAAAATTGCTGTGGGCTCTTAGTCTATATCTAAATGTCATTTTGAGATGACATCTTGTGAAATTTACAAAAAGGAGTGTAAGCAAATTTTTGTCGTTTCTCTCTAAGACAAAAAGGATAGGTAATTTACAATAATAAATTATTTATATTTGCCATACGCTCTAACAGTTGTACGATGTACGGTATTGTGAACTCAATGTGGTTGGTACATTCATTTATTTGATTTGAACTTTATACAATCCAAATTTAAATGTATCCAATTTCCAATATGCATACAATGATAATAAAATGAATAATAATGGAAATCAGCTGGGGTTTGCTTTACGTGTATAATAACCAGAGTTTTAGATGACTTTTTTTCCCAGTATATTTGACATAAGTAAGGCGTAGCTAATACGGCTGAGAAAATATATTATAAATTAGGATTTGTTTGACGTGGCGTAGATCCGAAGTAAGTGCTGCGGGTTGGTTTAACTATTCCGTGTGTGAACCCAGTACTAGTGAAAAATAATAAATAAGGCTGTAAATGTTTATGTACATATTGTCTTGGATCACAGTTCGGTATGATGTACATATGTGATTGAAGCAGGTGTTCCAAATCTTAGCAAATAACAACTTGCTTTTATGATTTTTAGGTTCAAGGACTCACGTGTTTTTTATTATTGTAATCGCAGAATTTGATTTAAAACTCGAGTTCCATTCTTTTAAGAATACAAACATTTATTTACCTAAAACCGAAAAATTAAATTTATCATATAATACCAATAACATGGCTACAATAAAGATAGTATGGCCACCATGCATTTGACTACATTGACATTGACATTTGATTACATGCCCACACAATTTGATTTTTCCTCGTAATTCTATTTTCATTTGTTATTGATGAAAATGAATTTGAGCAATATAAATTGCTTGTCGAATTGTTTTCTCCTGTAGGCTATACAAAGTCGAATGTTAACATGTTTTGAATATGTTAAGCTTAAAAATACAAATTTAAAAGAAAACTAGTAAAGAAGGACACATAAATTACCCTAACATTCTAAGACCTGACTTCAGTAAGGATTTTCAATACTAGGGTTTGTACTGAAAAAGAAATGGTGGTTATCGTATTTCCGGAGTGGATAATTATTGGGATCGGATTATCTGGTATTCTATTCTTAAGTAAAGCACGGAGCTTTCCTCTCCGGGTCGCGATGTTGTATAGTTTGAACTTCTCTACCAAGTAAAAAAAAATTCGGCTATTAGAGGAGCATGATAATTCTGTTGGGATAATAAATACTCTCAAACGGCCACAAGACCCGAAATGTCTAAAGACAAAGGGGCAAAATTTTAATTGAATTAGTACGATGCTAAAGCTGTTAGCATCATACTTCCTCTGCCCTTTTATTAAAGTTCAAATCATCGAACACCTACTTTAGTTTTTGCTTGCGACTTATAGGTACTAAGTATAAGGCAAGTTATGCATTCGTAAAAAAAATCGAACTCGAGATTTTGATCAAAGTTGACGTTACGATGATAGCGAACACTAAAAAAGTGGGTCTGGCAATTCTGTCTGTCTGTCGCTTCGACTACAGCCTAAACGGCTCGACCGATTTTCTTTAAACTTGGTAGATATGGGTTTTGATTTTTTACCCCTACACTTTTTTTTCTTTTTTTTTTAAGACCAAAAATAACGGTACCTGCCATACGATTTTTTTTCGAAATTTTATAAATATTTTTTTTTTCTCAAAAACTGTTCGACAGATTTAAAAAATAAAAACACAAAAAAATTGTATTTAGTTAAAGCTAGGCAATGCTTGAAAAAAATTTTACGAAAAATGGTTATTGAGGGTACCCCCCATGGAACCATTTTTTTTGTTTTTGATTTTTTCAAAAACGGTACCACCGATTTTGATCATTTTTTTTTGCGAAGGCTCTTCAAAAATTTAAATAGAATTGTGTATTCAAATTTTCAAAAAAAAATCTTTTTTGATTTTAAAAAAAACTTCAAAATTTTTTTTTCAAAACTCAATATTTCGAAAAACTCATGCTAGATTTTTTTTAAACTTGATAAATAAAAGTTTCTTAATATAATCTACAAGATGTGAGAAAAAAAATTTCATTTTACCTTAAAATAAAGGTACCCACCATACAAATGTTAATAAATTTAAAAAAATGGTTTTCAAAAATCGTATTTTTCTCGAAAACGGCACCTAGAATTTTGATAAATTTTTTTTTTCTTTCAGTCAATATTTATGATCTTTAATTTATTAAAAAAAATTTTGAAATTAAGATATTACAGCTTGTACCTACCATACAACAATATTTTTAAATTTTGAATTACTCATTATCGACATGATGGATTTTAATGAAATTTTTTGTAGAAATGCTTCTGAAAAGTCTAAAAACAATTGCATTTCAAAACTAAAAAAAAAATATTTTTTGAATTTTTGAAAAGAAAAAAATCATTTCGATATTTCAAAAACGTCTCAATATTTTTTTTGGAAAATTAATTTTCATTCGTAAAGTAATCAAAACTTAAAGTTGGCATACCAAATTTTTTTCTTAAAAATTTTGTATATAAAAGCTTTTTTTTTAAGAAACCAATACAAGAACTTATAATTTTTGTTCTTGCATAAATTCATATTTGCATAGCATTCTGTTTTTGTCTCTTACTACTAAAAGAATTTAAAAAAATAATTTTATCCTTATAAACAGTTTTCTCTAATAACATTCGTTTTTAAAATTCCTTGTCTATTACATAGGAGCAAGTTCATGCGACCCAGTCGTGCATTTTATTTAGTATCGTGCTAGCTTCATATGACTCTTTGAAATTTGCAAACATCAAAAAAAAGGTTCGTGTACTTACTTTTTTACACGAAATGTCATTGTTTTAGATGTGTTCAGTAGCAATTTATTAAAAAATATTCTTTTAGTACGATACTAGTTAGAACTTGTTTAAAATTAAGAATGAGTTAGTAAACTACTATAAAGTTAGCAAATTGTTTAGAAGTATCATATGCTAATACTTTAATAATAGGCTGTTTAAAATTTTGCGCCAAAGACTTATGAGTTTGTGCCTGGAAGAAAAAAATTGACGATCGCACACTAAGAGTAGCCCGGGTCTATAGAGAGAACCTGATCGATAAGCTTCAAAATAGTATACGATTACAGAGCTAGTGATGCCGAAAAAATGTATCCCGTTCTATCCGGTGACACTAGAAAAATTAAATATTGTACCATGTACTATTGCGAAGCATAACTTCCGAAGTAATGTATAGGGCTTCGACAATGATATGTGTGATCATGTGACTTCTTTTATCTAGTAACGGAAAAAATGCTGATCAGGGTGTTAACACAGAAGTCACTTTCTTAAACAGATAAGTCCAATTATACCTAATTATAAATATAATTTTCTTGTCTGAAACTTCTAATCCACTTCATTGTTTTAAAGACGAATCTACTCTTAGCTTCTCAAACTCGTTCTCAAATTCACGTCCATCTCCTTCGGAAATGGAATTGCAACGCTATCGTATGATAAGCTCATTAAACTCCGATCTTTACCGATCTTTACAGCATTGTTAAATGGGGTATAAGAAATCGTGTGGAGTTTTATGCTTGGAAAACGCAACGCTGTCTTTTGTCGTTGAAGCAAAATGTCCAACTTGTGCCATTGTCGTTGAATGGCGCTTGCATCGAGAAACCAAGGGTAGGTGCAGCACAAACTTCTCTCCACTTATTGGACCGAATTCAGAATAGAGCGTTTAAACTGATAGGAAACATGAAGAAGATTTCGGTCTTCCAGGTATTTCTGTTTTCCATCTTCCAGGGAAGATTCCAGAGTAGTAGAAGCGATGGAGAATCTTTCGCAAACTGAGACAAGACCTAGACGATACTAGCATCACAAACGGGACTATATTATTTGGACTGGAATTTACCGAGTGCTCGCAATTCTTTGTGGTCTCGGAAGAATATATTAAAAATTAATATACATATGTATGTATGTAATTTGAAATAATAACATTAAAAGTTAGTCACAAAAATAAAAACGCAACAAAACTTAGACGTTTCCAAGGCAGATGGGACTTAGTTGAAGCAGACCGAGACCGAGACGAAAACCGAAACCAAGACTATACTGAAGTATTAGCTTTAACAAAACACAATCGGGACTAATTAAAGAACCGACTTGAACCGATTGAAAAAAAACTCAAACGTACGAAATTGGGTCTGGCGCAGTAAAAGCAGTTTATAATTATAATTATATGTAATCATGTTTTAATTCAAGAAAGATTAATTAAGCACTCGTATCTTTTGGAATGTAAAAAAATAAGAAAAAATGGGTCAAAATTTTAAACAGCCTATTATTATGGTATTAGTATGATACTATTTAACAATTTGCTAACCTTAAAGTAGTTTACTAGCTCATTCTTAATTTTAACTATTTTTTAACTTAGTATCGTACTAAAGGAATTTTTTTAATAACTTGCTTCTGAACACTCCTTAAACAATGACAGCCGTATTAATAAAAAACGCTTATTCCACCTATATTCTATGGTTTTGCTAAACCATGGAATAGGAGTTAAGCCATGGCTTAAATGTTTACATTAATAAAAATAAAATGTTCCCGGAATAGTAAAATGACGTTTATCAAAAATCATTTTAAGAAAATCTTCTACAAAAGTAAGCAATCTCTTTTTTATATTCTGTGGCTACCTAAATTGATTGTCAATTGCTTGTGTCTGACTGTGGACATTTCTATTTCTTATTCCTTCGCTAAACCACCTACTTCGGTGGTTTAACTTAATCATAATTACTAAACGTCACTTAACAGAAAATTTCTTTTAATAATGAAATTTCGCACTTAGTCCAGGACTTAACGATAAACCTCAACTTTTGTGGCGTTTGTAAATAGCACGATACTAAAAAAAGAAAATAGTTCATCGATGATTTTAACTTTAGTAAAAGGGTAGAGAAAGTATGATGCTGTATTCGATTGAAATATGTATCGTTGTTTTAGCGTAGTTTCATACTAAAACAGCTTTAACATCGTACTAATTGAACTAAAATTTTGTGCCAATAAGTTTAAGTTCTCAAGATAGATACTTAAAACTGCACGAAAAGAGTTGAACGTGGCAGTTGGTGGAAAAGTTATCTTCACATACCACATCATCGCTTTGTTTTACTAGTTCCTTATCTCAAAATGGTTATTGGTTTCTAAGGACGTTGACTGTAGAACATGGAAAAAACTGAATACTATAACCACTTTCTAAAACTTCACTAATACGAACAAACTGTGAAATATTCCGAATAATAGGTTCAGTATTTTTTGAAGCATTATATTAATAAAACTTTTTTTATATCCAATTTCAGCTGTGTAGCAGACAACTCTCTTGGACGATCCCGCAAATACATGGAACTTTCCGGACGTCCGGGACCAGCTGAATTCTATTCCCCCAAATGGGGCAGATCTTCAGACAGTTACAACCTTACATGGAAGATCGATAGCTATCCACCGTTGGAGGAGGTGCGTCTTCTCTATCGCAGAGTAATGGTAAGTAACAACACTTTGTTGTCAGCTTTGTCAGTGTTTATGAAAAAATCCAACTCCAGCATCAATCATCAATCAATCAAAGCCAGAATATTTGGAAAATGTTTTCCATTTACGGTTGAAATAGTTTCATTTGGCCACTCACCTTGTTTGTGAACAACAAACGTGCCGCAATTGTCTTTGCAAGGACTCAAAATTCTTTTTCCTTTTCTACCAATAAGGACCATATTTACATGGATGTTGTTGTCCAATTTGTTTCCTTCTACTCTTTCAATATTCGAATTGAATGGCGTACAATTAATGGAATGGACACGAGAAGGTGATTTTGGTATCCTGTACAAATTTAAAAGGCGAAAAAAGCAAAATATGCAATTTTCTGCCGTTCACCTAAGTTACATGTAGTATGTCCTGTTCGGGTCACATGCCAGTCCTTGATGATGCTTCCAGGTTGAAGCAATAAAAAAAATAAAAAAAAAAACACGATCAAAATTGAGGACGTTCGATGTTTTCATTAAGTTTCGTAGTAAACTCGATTGCAGATTTTTGTTAGTCGCATCTTTGATGAATCTATCTGTATCAAAGAGGATACATGCCTTAATTACTGTCGAAACGGTACTCATTTTTTTTTTTAATATTTTCCAATAGCATATCTTCCGCATTTTATGTGGGAAGTTAATTTGATTTCAATTTCACTGCGATTCATATTGAGGGCGGTCGCATTTTTAATAATAATTGCGAGGTTGCATTCGTAGAGAAACAGAAAGTTCTACAATATTGTCATTGCATTTTTTATTTAATTTTATTGATTTACAGCTCTGGAGGGCATGCAATTTTCTTTGCTTTGCAGATTCAATAAAGTGAATTTGGGTGTGTTGCACTATATTCGGTCGATTAATTACTGAGGCGATGGTTCGTATTTCGCGCTCTCTGAGGTTTTTATTTGTTAATATCTTTGGAGAAATTATGTTTTATACTAATTGAGTTGGCAAATTTATAAACAGTCCTTTAGTTTCGACTATATGGCACTCGCAGATTGGGTACAGTTTCAAAAAGGGTTTACTACTAGGAAAATCATTTCTTGTTAGTTGGAAAAACTAGAATTGTTTAATCGAAAAAATAATTTAATTATTTACTTATAGTCCAATGGCCGACAGCATTGATTTGTAGGTGTAACCAAAATATGAGTATGAGCGTTTATAGGTGCATGTGTAGTTGAAATTGAAGTCTGTCAGGTTTTCTGTTTTTTTTTTAATTGATGTGGGTGAGGGGTTAAAAAAAGCGATTTTCCCATTTTTTTTTGTTAGGGGTAGGTATAACGACCTAAAAACAGGAAATTCTCAGCATACACTAATATTAAGACCGATTTCTTGATAATAGCGTGTTCTCAGTGTTAGGGTTATAGAAGTAAGTTTCCGAAAAAAGTTTCATATTCGACGAACACAATTTTTTGCATGATTAACAATTAAAGTCTTATGTAACAGACTAAGAATTTCAAAAATGAATGTTATTAGAGAAAAACTGGTCATAAGCTAAAAATTCATTTCTTAAATGACTTAACCAACTCCTCTAGTAGTTGGAGCTAAAAACGGGATGCCATGTGATTCAAGTAAATATAAGTTTATGCCAGAACAAAAATTAAGTCGTTGTGATGGTTTCTTAAAAAAATAAGCTTTTATATACAAAATTTTTAAAACATTTTTAAGAACAAATTTTGGTAGCCAGCTGAGTTTTCAATAGTGTACGAATAAAAAAATAAATTTCCAAAAAACTTACTGAGCCGAATTTTCCAAAAAAAAAATTGATTTCTTTTTTTTTTCAAAAATTCAAAAATATTTTTTCTTAAGTTTTGAAATGCAATGTTTTTTTAAACTTTTTAGAAGCTTCTCTATAAAAAATTCAAAATTCGATAAAATGGATGGTAGGTACAGTCAGTAATATCTTAATTTAAATTTTTGTTTTATTAAATTAAAGTTCTTAAAAATTAATCGAAAGAAACAAAATGTCATCAAAATTGTCGAAGCCCTTTTTGAGAAAAATACGATTTTCAAAAACCATTTTTTAACACTTGTATCGAGGGTACCGTTGTTTTAGGGTGAAATATTTTTTTTCTCTCATCTTGTAGATTATATTGAGAAACTTTTATTTATCAAGCTTAAAAAAATCAAGCATAGGGTTTTCAAAATATTTAGTTTTGAAAAAATTTTTTTTTTGAAAATTTGAATACATAATAATAGCATGAAAAAATTATCAAAATCGGTAGTACTGTTCAAAAATCAAAAACAAAAAATGGTTTTTGGGGGGTATCTACCAAGTATAACAATTTTTGTCAACCAAATATAACAATTTTTTATTCAACCATTACCTAGCTTTCACTGTATGAATTTTTTTAGAAAAATTTTTGGGGCAGTTTTTGAGAAAAAAATATTTACAAAATTTCGAAAATAATTCGTATGGCAGGTACCGTTATTTTTGGTCTTAAAAAAAAAAAGAAACAAAAAAACTGTTGGGAGAAAAATTAAAAACGATATCCACCAAGTTTAACGAAAATCGACCTAGCCGTTTAGGCTGTAGTCGAACAGACAGATAGATAGCCAAAATTTCGAGACCCACTTTTTTCGAGGATTTTTCGATTCGATTTTTTTATGAAGGCATAACTTGGCTCCTCGTTCCTATAACTCGCAAGAAAAAACTACAATGTCCCAAATGTAGTAAAAATGTTTGGTCATTAGTAAAAGGCTGTTCGAAATACTACTTCTTCGTCGGTATAAACGCTCGTGTTCAATTATACTCCTAATGTCAGTTCACAAGAAAACTAGAATTCTCGTGCAGTACAGTTGCTGTAAATACGACGGCGCTTCTTGATGGTGCGATGGCTCTTCATAAATTTCCTCCTTAATTTTATCGGACAAATCTTCTTACGCACTCGAACAGTTTCAAGAGTACTGACAGAGATGTCGATGTAGACAGCTGGCACGAATATTATCCCTCCCATTGTTCTTAAGAGGTGTTCTTCAACACTGGCAATATCATCGCGTAAGCTTTTGCATCTATCGTACTCTACTCGTCCCTTTCCAAGTGGATAGATAACAGCATTTGTCCAGTCTGTCCCTAAGAAAGGCGATTCTTCTTCCCCCTCGAACTATCATTCAGTTGCATTTACGTCCCTTCTTACTAATGTCATGAAAAGCTTGATAAATTATCAGCTCAAAAACTATCTTGAAACAAAGCTTCTCAATGACCGCCAGTATGGCTTTCTTAGCATTGATATCTTTTGTCGTTAAAGCGAAACCCACCATTCATTCATGCAACTATCCATGAGTGGAACTTCCATTGAGGAATCAGAACAGCTTTCAGTTCTCGGTATGTGCATCACGGACCACCTTGTTTGAAATTCCCAAAATGCTGCTAAGTGCTTATGATTTTCACCTTATATTCACCCAGTATAATTCCTATAATTGGTCATTATAGCATCCAAATAAGAGCTTTTAAAATGGTAGGTGATAGAAGTATAACAAAAACACAGAGGTATTGTTGAATTTAGAAATTCTTTATTTAGGCACACTAGACGAATGAGAAGTTTTTTACCCGACTCAATATTTTGATCCCATTCACGCTTTCCTTTTCAATCCTCTTTCCTGAGCTCTAGCTCTGTTCTCAAACATTTTAAGATTAGTCAAAATCGCTTTAGTTCTTAGGTAGGATTGAAGAAATTAGATATAAGCGCAACTCCTTAGCAAAGCCAATTTTGCAAGTTTGGTATAGGAGGAGCTATTCCCTAGTTGGATATCGCACCGCGTATTTTCACAGCAATATTAGTTCTTCCGAGATCCTGAGTTCGCCCATTGCCATGAAGATATCCTGTTGAAAAATACTTCCTTATGAAGCTTTTAAGTCGATAAAACGGTTGTGAATCTAGACAGGATATGCCTCAGTAGTAGAATCTGGCAGGTCGGAAACCACCCTAGTTAGTTACATGGCGGCATGGCTTCAGATGGTCACATGGGATCGCTATTTTTTTAGATACGTTCGGTATTTAGTTGAAGATTTTATGCACAAGACCCTACCCAAGTGCTTTATATTTGTATTTGAAGTGCTCTGCAGGTAATTTATTAGCTCTTGCAACCATCTTATACCTAAGATCTTTTTTTTATCTAAGACTACTTCTTCTATACTGTGTGCGGAAATTATTTTATGAATATATTTTTAACTTTAAATTTTCTTAAGCTTAACTTATAGGTAATAATGGTGCATGCTTCTTCTCAAAATGTAGGTAGATGTAACTGCGTACAAATATGTTAATATTAAAATATTCATATGATTTAAAAATTGTTATTTGTCCTGCGTTTTCGTTTTCATCCTTATAGACCGAGAGCCCACAGCAATTTTTGGGTGTGATTGATAATAAAAAATAATAAGCATAATTAGATAGGCCTTTAGTAGTTACAGTGCAGTTCACATGATCGGTTTACTTGATTAGATGAACGAATTAATTCAGTTAGTTTCTTGATGCTGGGTAATACAAATTAAATTTGGTTAATGAGTGTACGTTATTAAAGTTTTTCCGAGTGTTTAAAGTGAAAATGTTTAAAAAAAATGTTAACGGCGGCGGAAATAGCAAAAATTGAGGTCAAACACTCAGAAGGGTATTTTATGCGGAAAATTGCAAAGAAAATAGGACGAAATGATAAAGCTGTTCGAAATATTTTATCAAATCCTGCCACCTACGGAAAAAACAACAAAGGAAGGACAAAAATACCCTTTACACCACACGAGAAGCGAAAAATTATAAGAACTGCTTCAAATTGAACTAACTCCACGATGAAAATCAAACAATTAGCGGGGGTAAGTGCAAGTAAATCAACTGTTCTTCGAGCTTTTTTAGGTGCTCAACACTTAAAATTCAAAAAGCTAAAAAAAAAAACTTAACGCTACAAGAAAAGAACAGCGGTTGGAGTTCGCGCGTCTTTACATGACATGGTATGCGCAGGTTGGAAGTGTTTTAAATTGAAGAAATGTGGTGTTTTCTGATGAGAAAAAGTTCAACCTAGATGGTCCTGACTCCTGATGGGTATAAGTTTTATTTCCATGACATCCGCAAAGACGAATGCTTTTTGAACCGAAATCATTCCAAGAGAGGAGAAGTATGGGTGTGGGGTGCCATTTCGTGCTACGGCGCGGCGCCTTTGAGTTGATTTTGTGTCTCACAAAATGACAGAAATTTCTTATAAAGCTTTTTTGAAAACAGCTTTTCCGGCCGTAAGAGAGCTTTTTGGACTTATCCAGTAGATTTGACAACTAGACAATGCTCCGATCCACAACGCGCACGTTGTAAAAGCATTTACTCCAGTGAAAATGTGGAATTTTTGCAGTGGCCACCATACTCACTTAATCTAAACATCATTAAACCTTTCGGGATGGCTGACCCATCAAATTTATGAAGAAGGTAAACAGTATGAAAGCTTTGAGGAGATTATTGCTGCAATTAAAGAAGACTTGTCTAAGATTTCATTAGATTATTTAAAAAAATTGTATGAATTTCTTAGAAATAGAATTTTTGATGTAATTTCAAATCGTAGAGGTTGTACAAAGTATTGAAACTGTGAAAAATAACTTCAATAACAGTAAAAAAGTAAATAGAAATTGGTACAAATTGATCAACCTCCTTTTTTTTAACTTTTAACAGGTGCATCTAATCAAGTGAACCGATTTATTTGAGCTTTTTTTGAACTAATGCGAAGAGAGAGATCAAAACAACCGTTAAGTATCTCTCACTAATCTTGAATTAAGATTTTCTTCCCAGAGAATTTAATAACCTTTCAAATGAATGCAATTATTTGGTAGTTCATGAAGAAAAACAAAAAGAAAAGCTACAATTTCAATTTATTGAGAGAAAAAGGGTGCGTCTAATCGTGTAAACCGCACTGTATATTTACAAAAATGTGAATGTCTTGCATGCTCTAGTGGGAGCTATAGTGCATAAAAGTGCATCATATGCAGTTCTTTTCAAGTCTAGATAGTTGGGATAACAACTTTGCCAAAATGTAGAGTTAATGTCAAAACGTCTTGGACCTCGATATTTGCAATCAGGGCACTTAGCTATTTATTTTGAAGTTATGGCAAATTTTGTATCACAATTTTTTAGACTTTGGAAAGAACTGCATTATCTTACGCACTCTTATGTACTTTAGCTCCCACTAGAGCATGCAAGACGTTCACATTTGTAAATAACTATTAAAGGCCTATCTAATTATGCTAATTTATTTTTTGTTATCAATCACATCCAAAAATTGCTGTGGGCTCTTAGTCTATTAGCAGAATGTTTGAAGCTAATTCATCGTTTTCTAAGTTCATTTTAAGTCTGCAAGTAATGTCAAATCATCAACAAACATTAAAGCTTTAATTAGAGTCCCGCAAATTTTTACGCACTCACGAAGGTTATTTTTAATATGAAAGTTTAAACACTTACAGGCGAATCTATAAACAAATCTTAAAGGTTACTTAACTTTAAAATACCTCTAAGCAGCTCTTAAGTATGAAATCGGTATCTATAATCAATTTTCACATTTAAGTAACGTTACTTAAAGGCCTCTTAACTTAAACGCCATCAACTGCGTTTAAGGGTCACTTAAAGGCATTTTAAAATGTATTTTGACATCTCGATTGTCATCTTTGAAATTTTGAAGTTTCAAATTGTGAGTTTGTAGGTATTGTTTGTTGTGATAATCTATTAGAACTATAAAGTGCAACGATTTAAGAAACATAAAATTTGTATTGATTAAAGTATGTGTACGCACAAAGAAATTTCGTCCACGCTTCCCTCTTAGCCTTTGAAGTGTTTGTATCGACACTTTCTTCCTCGTTGTTGGAAGAGAATAGGTGTTTTCCTAAATGAAGTGTTGCAGCGCATCGTGGATTTTGATGCCCTTGCAACGTTTTTCTTCACTCTGAAATTTACTTTTACAATTCATTAAAAAAAAACTTTAAAATTTAGAATTCGTATTTAATAACGTTATTTTATTGAAGCAAGTGAATAAAAAAAAAACATCAAAATTCATGATGCGCTGCAACACTGCATTTAGGAAAACGCCCAATCTGTGCATAAAATAATTCTGTTTTGTAGTGTATTATTGCAAATTTTAAAATAAAAAAGTTTCCTTGTAGGAGGCATCCCAATTTTCAGATCTTTTTCTTCTATTTGTGGCGGCGAGTGTGGGTGTGTGTTCGATAGCCATTTTTTTTTGATTTCACAAATAAAAAAATGTGTCTTCCAATTATTTACTGAAAGAAGGTGTCACAAAACAGCTGTGTTGTATAAAATGAAGCAGCATTTGTTTTTTTTCTGTACTAGATTTTCACATTCTTTTACGTTACGTGACACAACCATTGTTTAGTTAAGTACCAATGAAAAATCGATTATAGATACGAATTGAAGTTTCGTCATTTAAAGCCAAATTAAATATTTAAGTATGCTTAACTAAATAACCTCTAAGATGCAGTTTAAGAAAATCTTATAGATACGGCTGTTAAAGACTAAGGTTTAATACCGGTTTTACTTTGGAACAAAATGCGAAAGAATGCAAAGATTGCTTGAAATTTTCAAAATATTCAATTGTCAGCAATTATTAATTTTGAAATTATTCGTGATTGTATAATTTGAAGTCGAAATCCCACAAGGAGATATCAATGGATGCAATCTCTTACTTGAATTCGATGATTGATTTGTGGAGATTTCATTCACAAAAGATTGCCTTCTCTTACAATCTTGCTTGCAGTTTGCTTGCACAAGCGAAAAAAAATCAATACCTGTCGGTCGAATTAATGAACCTAAGCGACTTTGTTTTTCTTTAATAATTACTGATCGCTTAGACAGCATAAACGATTTGTAATATTGACCTTAGAAATATATTTTTATATTTTTTAAACTAATAATTTTTGCTAATACCAATCTTTTCAGCACAAATAAAAAAATGTTAAACCTCAGCATATAATTGAAACACAAAACTCTACTGTTACTGACAATAAAACGAAAAACTCCTAATTATTCATGAAATGGAACTAAATATTTTCATAACAGCTAGGTATACATATATAATTATAATAATTGACTGAATATGATACTCCTATCTCTCCCTTTCAAAGTTTCAATTGAACTTTTCAATACATCATTACGTATAGCTTGACCTTAATTTTCGCATCCGAATAAAATTTCTGAAAATTATAATAATTAATATATAAATACAAAACCAAGTGAAATCCCCATCGATACTTTCGAATCGATGGCGTTTACCATTTAATCAAGCTGTTCCGAATATAGTGCTCTATGTTTATTCATTTATTTATTTAATTTAATTCATCAAGCAGATATACATTACATACATGTCAAGAAGCTATACATTTCAATTTCAAATTAATGATGATGAATCTCGGTTTGAATTTACTTAAGAAGCTTCACACAGAGAATCAAGCACTGCTATCGCTGCTTCTAAAGATAGGATGATTTAAAAAAAAAGTAATCAAAGCAAAATCTTCGAATCTTTTGAGATGAAAGTCCACAATTAAGGTGTTTTTATAACGTGTTGTTTACTTAGATTTTTGTATGATTAAATTTTAATTGATAACCATTGGCTTTGGCATCGATAGATAGGTAAGCAGACAGATACAGAAAGGAAAATATTTGACTCTTATCCCTGGTAAGATAAATACATAAGTAGATGGAAAATCATCTTGCGCCAAAGTGCATAAGATAGTATTTTTTTTTGTAAAAAAAGAAAGAGTGGTAACCACAGGTATCCATCAGAAGATATTGAATCTAAGAAGGAAAAGAAACTTTAGTCTAGGGCTTCGCCATTCATTTATTTAAAATCGAAACATTTTCAAAGATTTTCACCCAGACGAAAAGATACTATCCAACCATCAGTTTTTTTTTTCCGTTTTTTATATATCTCACGCTAAGATCTCATTAAAAACATCGCGTTCCCTTGTAATTAAGAGTAAGATGATACAAATGCAATTTTAATCACGTGCTTCATTAAGTTCTTGGTAGATGAGGATTTATTTGTATCTTTAGGTACCTTTCTGGGCTTCATCCTCGTCACACTCCTGGGTTTTGATTCGTACCTAGATAGCGTTATTTATTCACCTTCACGCTCCCATCGCCGGCATTTGTTTTCATTCATGTGTATAATGTAGTGGAGGTATCCTTCTTATCACATTATACACCTACTTACCCGTCCCTTACTCGTCTTCGAAATATTTCTCTTTGAGGTAAAAGATTCATTTTGGTTTCATTTTACAAAAGTAGAGATGCAATTATTTTCAATTTTTTATTTAAGTACACATCCATTATTCGAAAAAATTTCAGAGAGATAGAGTAGAGAGTGAACATGGAGAAGATTTAGACTTTCATCATGGTGATCATAATTATGATGGTGATGTGTGCATTTATATGAAAGGATAAACATAATTTACACGTTTAATTGATGTGTCCATTTAACACTTAATTGTATGTGAATGGAGATTATAATTTTATATTTGAATATACATATGTATGCATACATTTTTTTTTTTTTTCAGATGAACGACACGTTTCAGCAACCCGGGCGATGGCATGACTTTATCCTTACGCCCGAACACAGACCAGCATCAGAACCGTTGACACACATCATGTCTTATACAATAAAGAATCTTCATCCGGGCGCGTATTACGAAGCGATTGTTCAGGCTAAAAACAGATATGGATGGAATGAGGTAAATATATTTTGTTCAAGTAGAAATAATTTATCGTTTAATGTGTCATAAACACGAATTATTTGATCCTTGGAGAATCAGAGGTCAGTTTTTAAATTTAATTTGTTTATTTTCGAGCTGGTGCACGGAAAGATTGTTTTTTTTTTTCAATACATAAAAGTCCAGTCAACAAAGCTGCCAATCAATTAAAAGTTTTTAATCCAACTATTAAGAAACGTCTACCAAAATCAGACAGGAGTGTGCTAATGAGTTCACTATTTTTGTTGATTCAATAGGATTCCCAACAGCTTCGATAAAATAATGGACTTAACCAATATGTATACGCTGATGCATCTGTGATCCCCGCCGATGTTATATCGTTAGATGAGGACCGGCACCACCTAGCCTTAGAATTCACGCAAAATTTGAATATCTGCAATATGCAATTTTGATAAACTAATAAATTTATCGTCGAATCAAGTGCTTTTAAATAGTAATATTAATGATATCTATGTGTCAAAAATTTTATAATGTTCTCTTTGACTGTTTTTATGAAAATACTCCATTACGTAAGCTTTGTTTGCAATAGACCGAATACTCCACCATGGTTTAATATCCAACTGAAATATTTACAAAATAAAAGTAACAAAGCTTGGTATACTTAGAATAAATCTTAAATTATTATATTTTTAGACTATTCCTATACCTAAGTATACATTATTGTTTTGTTTTTTTTTTCAAAGATGCATTTGTATAGCATCCAGTTTTCACGAAACCTTTGACACTCTCCTTCTTACCCTTACTTTTTACTACCTTATATAGAAATTAATTTTTCTATTTGCGAAAATTCAATTGTCCAAAATATTCTTGCACTCAACGATTGTTTTAGTCCTGGCTCTGATGGTGTACCATCTTATTTATTAAAAAAAAAAATTGTGAATAAATTGTCCTCCTTACTCCATTTGGGGGTGGCCGTGGCGCGATGGTTCTGTGCTCGCCTGTCAACCTCATTATCATAGGTTCGATCCCTGCCGTCGTCTATGTCTTCTTCAATTCCATTAAAACCTTCCAAAAATTGTCATCAATGGGTTGCTGGTTTACTCATTACATGTTGTTTGGGCATAACACGAACAACATGTGATTGAGTTAAACTAGTATGCCCAACAAGGATGAATACGAATAAAAAATAATGCGAATTATAGGGACATAGAAATAAGACACGGTAGTTCTCCGCTTTAGTTCAACCGCCATCCCTGGAAATAAAAAATCTGAGACAACCACCTTCAGTCTCAACATATTGCCACACATCTATCCTTCTTTCTCTTCCGTAACTTCACACCCACGCTGTGTTGAAACATTTAAAGGGTAATCATAATCCCTTGAACGCGAGTAAATTAAAAAAAAAAAAAAAAAAATGCTCGACCTTTCCTATTTTGTTGGAAAGTGCTTTTAAACTAGTGCCCTCTTGCTAAACTTTCTCTTATTCCGAAACTTTTTTAGTCCCTAATTTGTTATATTTTGTCTCTTAATTGTTCATATTTAATTTGCGGCAACCAACATGGTTTCCTCAAAACCAAGTCAATAGTTACAAACCTGTTTCATTTTACTTCTTCTTGTCTTGATTGATTCTTTTAAAGATCGAAAAAAGTAGATTTTGTTTTAACTAATTTTTACAAAGCTTTTGATAAATTGTGTCATATGATTTTAACCAATAAACTGAAGGCTTTTTTAAAGTGGAGCTTTTCCTATTTTGAGAATAAATGTTATAGTGTTCACTCTGATCATTCTTATATTAAATCTGATGTTCCACAAGGTAAACATTTAGGTCCCTTATTATTTTTTTATGTATATAAATTACTTGACTTCAATTATTCAAAACTCTTCTATTCTTATATATAAAAAAATTGGTGGTGCAACAGCTCGAACAGAACCAAGATCTATTGACTTGCAACTCTCACCCATTCCTGTGTGAGTGTCACCAGCAATTGGTAGGGACCTACAATTTTCTGCCGATTCCGAACAGCTTATGAGCAGCACTTTCCATGACAAGAGATACTCTTGAAGGATTTGACTATTCCTCGCGGTACACCCCTGAAAATCGAATCCAATTCCTTCTGCAGAACAGTCCAAGGCACTTAGCATCATACCAAGGGTACTACTCTTATATATGTCGATGACATTAAAATTATTCATAAATTATGCTCTATAAAATGATTGTACACTTCTTCAAGACGATATTTATAGATTTAGGGAAGGGTGCAATACATATACCGTCTTCTGCTGCATAGAATGTATCTTTTGTTAGGCCAGGTCTTGAATATGCTTGTTTAGTAATAGCATCATAACAATACATATAGTTCTAGAATGCATCCATATAAGATTAATGCGTGCTTGTCTTCGTTTTCTTCCGTGGTGTCTTTCTTTACTCCTTATACTCAAAGACTTATGCTTATAAATCTCCCTTTGCTCTTGAAACAAAGGCACCATATACAGCTAGGCTTTATCATATAATTAATTAATAGATCCATTGTATCTCCATCAACTATGTGTCCCTTAAATTTCAACTACAGTCAGGCAAAATTAAGAAGGCAGTTGCCTTTAAGTCCAAATCTCAGTAGGACAAACTGTAGTTTGAATAGTTCACTAAATGAATTGATTGAAATTATTCAGTTACTTACTTAATTACTCAGTTTCTTACTTACTAACTTTATAATTTTGTTACTCCTTATTGACTTACTCGTCACTCAATTCACAATTTAACCACTTTGTTGCGATTTAAATTTTTTTTTATTGAAGCACTTTTTTTAAACACTTACAGCCGTATTAATAAAAACACACAATTTGCTCGTTAACACACGTTTTTTCCAACACACGGATAATGAAATTATCCCTTTGATAAATTAATATATTAATAAAACTATCGTTTCTTCATTTTATCTATTCACTGAATAACAAAGAAAAATTGGCAGCACTTCCTTAAATTATACTAAATATTCTAGTACTTTTTTCATTATTGAAAGCTGATATGTCATCTCAGTCACAAAATAATTTTTGATGTCAAACAAATTCGAAACGGTTATTTAATTCTTGTATCAAAGTTCAAATAAAATTGTAAAAAAATGGATGTACCAGAAAAGAAAAAAAAACGACTGAAAATCAGAGTTCTGGCGACAAGCTTAGCGTATGGCAGCCATTACTTGGACACTTGGCGGAATGTGTATTATTAAATAAAATATTTCTTCAAATTTGACGAGCAAGTTAAAGATATCCGCTCGTTAATCACCAAAATCGGTGAGATAAGTTATCCTCTCATTGTCAAACGTCATTTAAGACTAACACACATTTATTAGTAAGAATTATAAGTTAAAATACGTGTTAAAGTTGTTTCGCCTTCATTGTGTGCTTATTAATAGGGCTGTTAGGGAACATTAAAAATTACGATTGGCACTCCTGACCTGACCTGACGCGCTATTTCCAGAGCACTTTTCTTATAGAATTTCAGGTCCCAGCACCTCACTTCATCTTTTAGAATTGAACTTACTTTCTAGGTATCCTCAAAGAAAAATTGGACCCATTAAATCAACTGAACATGGTTTGCAAGTTAAAATAAGAAAAACCCGATATTATCCGATTACCAAAAATTGTTCTCAGGAGAGAAAAAGTTGGATGAGCTGTATGAGCTTTGGCATCATTTTGTTGAAACCACAACTCTTATATTGTTCTCTACTTCTGGCCTTAATAAATTCAATTCAATCATTTCCCGGTATTGAAAGACATCCATATTAACCGCAACATATTCGTCGTTTTCGAAATAATATGGTCAAATGATAATTTTTGAGGTTATTCCACACCATATGCATATTGTGCATTTGAAGATCAAAAATTATTTTTGAATTTTTGATGCCCCATATTCTGCAATTTTGCATATTTTCGTTACCGATGAGGTGAAAACGGGACTCATCACTCATTATGAGTTTGTGAATAAACTTATTGTTCTCTCGAAACAATTTTTGAAAATGCCGAGCTTACCGAATGCATACTTGTGGATCATTTGCTTTCAATGTGTAACTATCGTAAAGATCCTTGCCAGGACCGACTAGATACCATCAACTGCTGAGAACGTCGCCTGGTGGAAGTTTGGCGGTTTACTTCAATACTGTTTGACCTTGAGCAATGTTCACATCATTTCGAACTGCACAAGGTCTCTTAACAAGCAGAAGATCACAAACAGCCCTTTGTTGCTAAAAAAGCTGGTACATTGTTGGAACACTGAGCGAAATGAAAGAAATTTCCATAATGTCTATGTATCTGAATATATTGAATATCGACTTTAAAAATAAAATTGAACAACTTTGGTTGTTTGTTCTGTTCTGAGTCTTTCCGTCATAAATTTCCGAAGCTATTCAAAGTTAATTCTAAAAAAAAAGTATTTGAACAAATAATTATTCAAATAAATTAATCAAAACGTTAATTATGCGCCACCCTGTATGGATTTTGAAAAAAAAAATATTTTTTTTTTGAGTTTTTTAAAATTCAATTGCTGAAAAATCTCAATACAGAATCTAGAGGCAAATTTGTAGCTATGACGAAAAAAGCGGGTCTCGGAATTCTGTCTGTCTGTCTCTTCAACTGCAGCCTAAGCGGCTCGGCCGATTTTCGTTAAACTTGCTAGTTATCGTTTATAAATTTTTACCCCACACTTTTTTTCTTTTTCTAAGACCAAAAATAACGGTACCTGCCATACGATTTTTTCCGAAATTTTATAAATATATTTTTTTTTCAAAAACGGTCCCTCAGATTAAAAACAAAATTCATTTAGCTAGGTAATGGTTGAAAAAATGTCAAAAAAATGGTTATTTTTGGTACCCCCCTTGGAACCATTTTTTTTTGTTCTCGATTTTCTCAAAAACGGTACAACCGATTTTGATAATTTTTTATTCTAAAGCTCCTCAAAAGTTTGAATATTATTGTTTATGAAAATTTTCAAATTTTTTTTTTGGATTCTTAAAAAAATCTTCAACATTTTCTTTTCAAAACTCAATATTTGCTTGATTTTTTAAACTTGATAAACCTAAGTTTTAAATATAATCTACAAGATGTTAAAATTAATAAATTATTTTCCCTAAAAATAACGGTACCCACCAAACAAATGTTAAAAACTCGTTTTCGAAAATCGTATTTTTCTAGAAAACGGCTCCGAGAATTTTGATAATATTTTTTTTTTTTTCGAGTAATTTTTACGATATATAGATTAATAAAACAAATTTTGTAACTTAGATATTACAAACGGTACCTACAACAGAACCATTTTTCGAATTTTGAATTTCTCACTATGAAAAATTTCTCACTATGAAAATTATGAAATAGAGAAACTTCTAAAAAGTTAAAAAAAACATTGCATTTCAAGACTTAAAAAAAATGAATGAATTAAAAAAAAAATCATTTTTTTTTGGAAAACTTGATATCTCAAGAACGGCTTAGTATTTTGTTTGGAAATTTAATTTTTATTCGTACAGTAATACAAAAATTTATGTTGGCGTACCAATTTTTTTCTTAAAAATGTTTTAAAAATTTTGTATATCAAAGCAAATTTTATTAAAAAACCACTAAACTAATATTTGCTTGAGAAATCATAAGGCATCCTGTTTTCAGCTCCAAATACTAAAAAAAGTTGTTTTAGTCATTTAAAAATGAGTTTTATGTTTATAAACAGTTTTTCTCTAATAACATTAATTTTTGAAATTCTTAGTCTTTCCCGCCTTAAAATAATAACTCAGAAGTCTTGCTGTTGATAGATGGGATTTTATTTTAATAAAATAATAATTTTTCAGCATTTATATATCAGTTATGTACAGATACAAATACGTTTTAATTTGAATTCCAGGATAATCCTTAAGTGCGATTTTTTGAGAAAATCCTGTTTGATTATTTCATAGTAAGAACATTTTAAATAATCGTTTTTTTATGTTTTGCAGGTCAGTGATATTTTTCAGTTCATTGTTGCCAACAACAACGTCGAACTACCCCCCGAAGACGCCGAAGTAGTTGCAAGTTCAAAATCTCGCAGCAATTCTTCATCCCAACTGTGCATTCATCAAACAATCTTTTTAATTATATCGCTTGCATTTACGATGTTACTATTACGAACGAACCATTTTCTTGTGGGATAATTTTTTTTTTATTGAACTTAATCGATCTTATACATATATATTTTTTTTAATTACAAAAAAAAAAATATTTTTAATTTGCCTTCGAACCAACAACCAAAACAAAGAACTTATGTAACAAAATAAAATTAAAAAAAAAACTGTATTTTTTTTCAGATACATAATCATTTAAATACAAAAAAAAAAATATAAGATAAAAGATAATGATATAGATTGTATTGAAAATAGGTAGTTTATTTTAGATCTATGTACGTAGATGTAAGAAACCTCATAACTATGATACAAAAATAGAACAAGAAAATCATCATAATACATATAAATATAAAAAACCAATTCCAGGACTCAATTCCTTATTTTCAAAACTACACAATGATACCATCCCTTCGGTTGATAAATTAAAGTAATTAAAAAAAGTAATTCTATCGGGAATAAGATATTTTATTGAAATTAAAAAAAAAAAAAAAACAGTTTAGTGAGAAATAAATAAAATTTTCTATTTAAACGAAAATCTTAAACCGAAGAAAACGCATTTTGTAGTTTTAAAATCTTGAATATTTTTTTATATAAAAATATTATTTCAAAAACATAATTGCTTTAATCTAACACAAAAAACAGAATCAACATCACTTTTCTCACACAAAACTATCTTTTACAAAAGCAATTTAATTATTGTAAATACATCGACCACTACGTAACTTAAATTTATATTAACATTAAAATTTAAGGAAAAAAAAAAAAAGAAAACAAAGCATGTTTTAGTTTTTTTTTTTGTAAATAAACTTTTAAATCATAAGATTATGGTTCACAAAACAAACGCAATATACCACCAACATTTAAAGTCGTTCGTTAAGCTTAATTAAATTTACTATTTTAAATGTTTAAATTTTTATAATTTAAACATGATGACAAGGGGAGACGGCTTGAAATAGAACATTGGCATTTCAATTTAAGAAAAAATACGTCACAGTCAATTTCAAAACATCTTTAAATAACAGAAATTAAAATTTCCCCTCCGAAATCGTTAAAATATGATAAAACCTGTAAATGATTTAACTTATAAAAAAAATGAAACATTAAATATGTATCTACCTAATGGTAAAACATTTCTCCACTAACATTATTGTTTTTTATAATTTTGTAAATAAATAATAATTAGTAAAATCTAAAGAAATAAATATTAATATCAAAAACATACACAAGACGAATTTTTGTGCTAAATTAAGAAACAAATATTAAAAATGATATAATATTATTATGTAAAGCAGTTTAGTATATATATTATATATATAAATAAAATTATTAATACACCTTAAACGTTACTCAGTGAACATTAAGAGCAAATATTAGATAATTATTAAAATAAAATAATTAAAATTAATTTGATTTTTAATTTCCAAAGAATGAAATCCCACGTTTTAAATATAAATGATTGCTTATTTTGTGAACAAAAATAAAAAATTGAAAATTTATTTATTTTGGTTATAAATCGAAAAAAAAAAATAACATTAAACAAAAAAAAAAAAAATCAAAGATAAAAAATACTTTTTATATGGATGTACCTTAATTAGTTTATACAATATTATTATAACCTATATATAAAAATTAATCTAAATTAAATACAAAAATATGCAAAATAAATTCGTATACCTTTTATGTAAAAAGTAAACATTATATCATTAAGAAAATAAAATGAACTTACCTAGATGTAAATTTTAATGTTTTTTTTTGTACATAATATTGGAGAAGGTTTAAAGTTATAACGAGTTTTCGTCATATGGTAAAATAATCTGGTCTTAATTCATTGGGTTTGATTATTTTTAACTAGTGGTTAAAGTGTAATTGAAATGCATTTCGTGACGTAGCACTCACGACGCCGACGGGCCCTTATGACAGGGCCCATTTTAATAATGAACAACAAATTTTTCATTCAAAGTTCGGGTAAAGTGGTCCACAAGCCCCAAATGAATGGAAACCTTAACAGATTTTTCTAAGAACAATTTATTCTTTTGATTGGGGTGAAATCAAACAGATAACGAAGGGTATTTTTGTATGATTACATATTTGCAGTAATGCTGAAAAACTTCATATGAATATCAAAGTTTTGAATATTACAACAATAAAACTTTATTCAAAAAGCTTCATTGGCTTCTGAAGACGCTATGTCTGGGTTAAAATCTCAGTCAAGGCCAATAAGTTTAACGATTTGACTTGAAAGTTTAAAGGCTAAGCTCCACTAAAAATGAGTCTGATAAATCGACTTAGCACCCGTGAAATAGCTATAACTCCAATACTACACATTTGGTGGTAATTCATTTAAGTTTTTCAAAAAGATAACTACAGAGTGCGTTTTTTGTTTTTTTTTTTTTGAAAATTTTGTCAGTTGGCATTTGATGATCGTTGATAGTGGTTGATAAAAATAAATAGTGGAGCATCTTACTCAGCAACATGGTATTGAAATTGTTAAATCATTTTTTTTTAAGTTGTTCAATAGTAAAAAAATTGTAAAATGTTAGTCATATTGAAGCATATTTCGTCTAAGTTGGCTTTGTTAATAAAGGCCGCTTTAAGGGCACTGGAAAACTTTCAATTGATACGCCCTCTTATTGTTACTGTATGCTAACAGTGACTGGTCACCGCTATCGGGACATGTTGGCAAATTTTCTTAACCCCGAAATCGATCAATTAGCGCTTTGCTTTTTTTTATATTTTGCGTGTACTAAAGGGATTTTTTACTACCATTAAAGTATTGGAGCACAGAGCGCGTTAAGAAAGAAGGAAACGATTTAAAAGGTGATACTGATGGACATTTGTAGAATGCCTGAACATCGCAATGGTAAGGAAATATTAAGCCGCGTAAGATATTCAACATTTATATAGTGCGCCTTAAGGAAGAACCTCTGAATTTACTGCTAATTGGGCTCAACGGTAAACTGATGGACATTCCCAGAAGTGCGAGTATTACGGTCTAATTGTTAAAGAAGAGGAATGCAACTGGCTATTTTACTAGAACACTATGGTGCTATGGAGAGATTCAAAACTGTTTCTGTTATACTTCTATCACTTATGGTTCTTAAGCATCTTTATTAAATTTAATACAAAGAGACTCAAGTGACGGGTTATTGCAGCACCAGTCTAAATTAATTCAGGCTTTGTACGAATATAGTCTTTATAAATAACAGATAAGAATGCGTACAAACCAGAGGGAGCCACATCATGCACGGCTATTGCTACGATTCGAATTTTATGAAAACTTTACCCCCTTGTCTTGACGCCTCCCGATTTTTTCTCATATGGTTAAAAATAAAAAATAAATTTGGTGGTGCAACAGCTCGGAGTGAACTAGGACCTAGTGACTTACAACTCTCAACCATTCTTGTGTGCGTGTTACCAGGAACGGAGGGGACCTACAATTTTCTGCCGATTCCGAACGGCTAATGAGCAGCACTTTCCATGACAAGAGATACTCTTGGAGAATTTGTCAATTCCTCGCAAGATGCAGTACACCCCTGAAAAAAACTTTCTTGGAGCGGCTCTCATATGGTTACTTGAAGGAAATGGTGTATAACTCGATGCTAAAAGACTAAATTTCCAACGAAATTGCTGAAATTACAACAGAAGTCTGAGTGAAGTTAAGACGAGCTCGCTGTTGCGCCACGGCCGGAGGCACCACTTTTTACCAAGAACAGAAAGGGATTAAAATTTTATTTTTAAGTCGCTAACACATTCATAGAAGGCTATAAGTTTTATTTGACTATTCTTTGTTTCCATTCAAAATTAAGCTCATCATCTTCAAGACACATCCCTCTTATGTCCTTAAGAATGGGACAGGCAGCTTTGTGGTTTAAGAAATTCTCTCTAGTATTCATGTTTCAAAATATTATGTTCACACCAAACTGCTGGGCCAATTAAGTGTATGAAAAAGCCAAATCAATAGCCACCTGGCTATATATAAAAATTGCTGTATTTTGGTTTTGATTTGGATCATCTTTAAGTTTTTTGCAGTAATTCAACTTAAAAGACACTGGCAAAATCTGGTAGGCTAAAATATCTTAAGTCAAAGTAAGGAATGAAGTGAAATTCCGGAATCGGCACCACACTCCATCTAAGAGCTACCATTTAAAATAATTATACGCTTAAGGGTCCTCATTACCCTTGAGATGATTGACACAGCGAGCTTCAAGAAAATAGCGAAAGATTTATTAAGATTTATCGATGGATGGAAGAAATAACCAGAACCCGCAAGGAACTCCACATTCCTGCACTTAATAGTACCTTCGAAGTTGGGCTCATGAGAGTATTTCTATATATGTATGTGCGAGTATTACGAGTATGGTGGAAATTGTTAAGGTGAGAAATGCAACTGGCTGTCACTTAAGGATTGTTATAAGAATATCGATAGACATGGAGCATTACGTTGGTGCTTAAGAAATTTAGGGGTTTCCGTTATAATTCTATCATCTTTCATATTTGTTGCTATACTTTAAACACGGAATTAAGTCTGTTATATGATAGATGGAAATATCGATCTATGAATAATTTTAGAAGCTTTTAAATCTCATCATATTTGTTATAGTATTAGGCTGAAGGTTGAAGTGCTGATCTAATCACACATACCGTTCAGAATTTAGTGTTGTTTTGGTAACACCATAACTTTCAATTTGCAAAGACTAAAAGATAAATTTTAAATGCTGCAATCAGCGAGACTACGTCGTTTACAAAAACATAAATATAACAATTATTATTCTTATTTAATTCCAAGGAATACAAAAAACTAACCATTCCACGAAGCCATTAAGTAATATTACAAAATAAAAAAAAAAACATAACAAAATAGTTTCATTGTGTAATTACACTTACATTGAACATACAGCAAAACTTGTAAAACTTCTTATTAAAAAACTTTTAGCAGGTTTTGTCCAGCTGCTGCTTTGAACGGAACATGATTTCGAATATGAAAATAGATTGGTAAATCGTAATAATTTAACAATAAGTGCAAAAACAAACCTAAAAAATTATTTGCCTTAAAGATAAGGAGCGTTGGATCGTAACGGAATCCTGCTTTTTATAATCCAGTTTTTTTTCAAAATCCCGCAAGAAAAAAGTTTTAAAATACCGTCCTCTATAATACCGTTTTTTGTAAAATCCCGTTTTTATTCAAAATCCCGTTCTTTTATAATCCCGCTTTTTAAAATCCCGTCTTATACCGCTTATCCCGTTTTTAGACTACGTAGCTAAAACTTATTGATTTTATGTTGGTTATTTTCCAGATTCTTTGAATGCTAAAGAAACTTAGCATACACCCAACCTCGCACCTACCCCAAATCCTATATAGTGTGCCCAAGCAGGAGCACATACATACATACCTCACTGTTTATACGTCTTAATAAGAAACGGGATTATAAGAAACAGGATTATAAAAAACGGGATATCCTACCCAATCCAAGGGGCGTTTGGATGAAAAAAGTTTAAAAAATATTACACTGCAGTTATACAAGGTGACCCTATCGGAAGATGTTATAATTTTTGCAAACGGCGTCGTACGGTACGACAGCTGCAGTATACAAACAAGCAATGGAGCGTGTATTTCGACGTCGATTTTCTAATCGTGTCGCGACAACTGCGCAACCGGCTCTTAGCTTCTCCACTCGAACAGACTGAAACCACAGGTGGCGTGGCCACCATCAGACTGGTCGTTCGGCCGAGAATAACGAAGCTGTGGCTGCCGAAGTCGTTGAGAACGAAGAACTATCAACCAGATGACGACGGGCAAGGCAATTGGACATCACCGGACGGACCCTACTGCGAATTGTAGTGAAAGACTTACACATGTTCACATAAAAGGTGCAAACAATGCATTAGATATTGCCTGTTGACCGTCCGTCGCTTGTGAACTACCATTAAGCAATCCTCAATCTCAACAACGAAGTGGACAATTTTGTGTCGAAAATCATCATGAGCGAAGAGGCGTATTTCCACTTAAATCCACAAAATCTTCGTTTCTGTGGCTTTCAAAATCTGCGTGTGATGCGATTGGCCATCTATATGTTTGAGGACGCCATGGACAATACGGTTACTCTTACTGGCGAACGCTACAGGGCCATGGTAAACGAGTTCTTACTGCCGGAATTGGATGAGCGGGGCTTGTTGAAAATGTGGTTTCAACAAGACGGTGCAACTGCACACATGCTACCAGCCGCAATGGATATTGTAAAGAAAGCGTTTCATGGTCGCATTATTATCTTTTGGCGATTTGGCATTATCAGCAAGATCGCCTGATTTAACCAGCCCAGACTTCTTTCTTTGGGCAACTTGAAGTCGCGAGCTTATACCAACAAGCGTCAGACAATCACAGCTATTAAGAATAATATTTGACAAGAATGCCAACAGTTATCATCGGAAATCTTACGGAAAGTCATGAAAAATGCGATAAAACGGGCACAAATATGAATCAACACTGGCTGCAGCCATTTAACAGACAAAATTGTCCAAATTGGTCAGAATAAAGATATGCACCACTCAAATTATTTTTTTAGTAAAAAAGTAATTCAAAATAAAATTGGATGATTAACTTTGCGCTAACTTTTAGAAATAAATTTTTTATCGACTCGTAATAATTGTTTCGCAAATTTTTGTTTGAGCTTTTAATTAACTCGCAGACTAATCCCTTCACAAAATTTCTCCTACTATTTTAGAAATTTGTTGATTTGAAAAATATTAATTCCATTGACACTTGTATTTACTTTATTTGTTAATGTGGTTCCTGAATCTTTAAGATTTTCGATTGAGCAATATTTAAAGTGCATGATAGGTCGATCATGAAACTTTTCTCAGCATGGGCTTAGATGCATATTGAAAAAGGGACAACAGAAAACGAAAATACTTCGGGATTATCAATCTCAAAACACGTGGCTTAACTTCGTCAAAAAATTATCCACAGCCCTGGTGAATTTATTAGAAAAAAATGTGGCCTATGTATATTTCAATACAAATCGGTGATTCTACAAACAATGGAATAAAATGTTACAAATTTCGGCACAACATTTTTGGAAGCCAAAAGTCGTAAAAGTTGTGTTATTAGTTGATCATTAGAACGTCTCTTTGCGTTGTTGAAAGCGGGCAGTAAAAAAAAATAAAAAATGACGTTTTTAAGGACATTTTTTGAAAAAGAAATTTCAGGGGACTGAGTTTTTTTTTTTGTATTTTCTCTTGGGTACACATTAAAATATTTGAATTAAATTTAATTAGTCTGCATAAACATACAAATTCATGGTTAATACATATAACTTAGCATTTTATTAAAAGAATATAATGTATTATAATAAAATGTTTTTATTTTCTATTTAGAATCAATTTAAAATTAATTATATTCTTTTTAAAAATATTCGCAATGAAGTTCGAAGTTCAACATAACTAAAAATTTCTTAGGTTTCTGAATAGAATATTATTTGTTCATTTATTAACCAGGGGACTGTGGTCAGGGGACTTAGGCAAGGGGACTGAATTTTTTCATGGTTTTTGCGTAAAAATCTAAATATGTTTATTTACGGACAATCCACGACTTCTTGCACTAATCGAGTTGCACCACGATTTTATTGTAAAGAGACTTGGTACTTCAAAATGCCAGTGCTGGAAATTCGATCGATATCCTAGTTATTGATTTTTTCTACTGTTTTAATATTCCACGGGACTGATATAAAATGCGAGGGACAAACTTTAATAAAGTTTTTTGTAATAAAATCAATTACTTAAAAATATATGTATATCTAACGCGTAGCAAAGATGTATTATTTGGCGTAACTTCGATGGGATTCATCTTAGTATGAGACCTGAAATAAGAGACCGGCAATAATTTTTCTTTGCGAAAACGCAAATGGGAAAAGTCTGGGGACTGAGAATTAGACACTTGAGCAAAATAAAATAAGATCACCCTAATAATATTGTTTGGCAAGGAAGATATTAATTAGATTTAATTTTATAAAAAGAAAATTCAGATTAAATAATTGAACGGATTTTAAAATATTTCTGGGAACCATCGTTTGTAGAATCACCCAAATATATCTAGAGAAAAGGAAAGTGTTATCCATTCAAAATTAAAAGCCTGCAATTTCCCAATGAAAACGACTTTTCGAAAAAACACGTGACATATTGCTTAATGGCGAGGGACATTTTTATATCGGTGGCCTTGTTAATAAACCTATCGCGATAAATTGTTATTACTTTGTAATCACTTCCAATTGAGTACGTTGTTTAAAATAACCCAGTTGATTAGCTATACCAGTCGAATCAATACATTAAGCTAAAAGAATAGATTGGGGAAATCTAACTAATGTAAGTTCTTTAAACATACGAATAAATGGGCTAGTACAACCGAGTATATTAGTTGCTCTAACTAAGAGGATAGACTATAATCTAAGCAAGTAGAATGGCTACTGCAAATGAGTCAGTTAATGCAACTGAGTAGATTAACTTACCCACTTGCATTTATATAAATAATAATAATTTAGCAATTAAACTCCTCCGAACCGTATAGGCTCCTCTTAATGGGTACCTTGTAAACCGTTTACACTAATTGAGTTCACAAGTTTATAACACTAACCGAGTAAATTCAAATTTTCAATTTAGTAAGCATGCGAATACAACCCATTACATTGATAACATCAGCAAGTAATTGATGAAGTGATCTAATAAGTTAATTTTACTAACTATTGCCACCATTTTAACCAAGAAAAAACTAACTGAGTAGTAGTTTTATAAGATTTAATAGCAATACAGTGGGTTGGTTCAATTTTACAGTGGAGAATAGGATTTATTTATTTATTTCAATACGTTAATGCTAACGTTAAACTTACAATATTACAATATTTCTTAAAATCTAAAATACAAAACAGTTAGATAAGGAATACAAAACAAGTAGTAAGAAGGAGAATATTTTATTATATCGTCGCTGTAGATCGAATACCTCGTAACCCAGAAAAGTCGATTTTTCAGGAGAGACAAAAAACTTACTATCAAATCAATGAGAGGCAATGAGGGACGTGTTGTTAATTATGCCCGTAGCTCTGCAATTATAGTTTTTAGGTTCACAGGATATTTTTCATTAGGTCCGGAATTTTTTTCACAATATAATTGCATCATTACCTAAAAATCGGTTTTTTCTGGGTTACGAGGTATTCGATCTACAGCGACGATATGGTTTAGCAGAGACAAATCTAACAAGTACTATCGCTATGCTTAAGATGCTGGCCGCCCCAATAGTTCGTCTTCATATAAGTTTTATATACAAGACTTCTAATACTTTTATTGTATTCGCCTCTTCAATATCAAGCATTTTAAAAGCATTACATAATACAAATATTCAACAGTTGTTTTGGAAATGAAAAGTTCTCCCAAAAGTTCTAGTTCTTCAGAATATTTGAGAAAAATAATTTAGGTTCATGAATATATGAATAACGTGGAGAATATCTGAGACTTAAAGGATGGCGGAACATTCTTCTTCAATATTTCATATCTTACATGTATTCTGAGATACACTCACAGACACATTTAACCGACCACTTAGTATTTCTGTATATTTTAAGAAACCGTCAAGCTTAGAGCACATTGTAAATAATGTTGAAAGCAAACTTTAAGAAAAAAAAAAACAAATTTTTGAAAAAAATAATGAAATGTTAAAAATGTGGTAAAATTTTTGAAAAACTAAATTTTTAATAATAGGTGCTTGCGCCACGGGCTCTAATTACTTCATCGAGCCGGTCAATGATGTCCTGAATACTGACTGAAGAATATTGTGCCACTTCTCTACTGCAGCTGTGTTAAGCTCTCCTAAGTGGTATGGGCTGGTGTTCTCGCTTGGACACGTCATTTGATGTTGTCCCAAATATGCTCGATAGGGTTGAGATCTGCACTTCGTGATGGCTATGGCAAAACTGATACCCGACCTCATTTATAGGTAGATAGTTACAGAATTTGCGGTATGGCAGCGTGCGTTGTTATGCATTAACCGAAAGTTGACATCAATAAATGGTGCGAAAGGCATCAAATTGTCTTGTAAAACGTTTTCCACGTATATCTGAGGGTTCACACTGTCTTTATCGAACACAACAAGGCCCGTGCGAGTTTCATAACTGATACCTCCCCAAACCATAATAGACCCTCCTTGGTAACCCACTGTTTCGGTTATCGTTCATGAAGCAAACCTTTCGTTTTTTCGCTTGTAGACATGCTGACGTCCATCTGGATCTCGTAGACCTATTCTGCTTTCGTCTGAAGATAGGACGTTCCTCCATTCCTCTGCAGTCCAGTTAACATATTCTCGCGCGAAACGAATTCGGGGGCGGGCGCTGGTCGGAAAGCTCTGATATTCAATTCTGCCAACCTTCTTCTGATGGTGCGTTCACTTACATTAATATTTCTCACCTCAAAAAGACGTGTACGAGCTTCAGTAACGGTGCAAAACCGATTTCTCAGTATGTTGCTGACGACAAAGCGATCATCTCGAACTGAAGTGCATCGATGACGACCTTGACCTGGCCCCCTCGCGTATGAGCCAGTTTCCCGAAGTCGTCTGATGGCATCTCCGATTGTAGTTGTAGGTACTCCAAGCGTTCGAGCAATGCGACGTTGGCTATACCCAGCATCAGTTAAAGCCACTGCTCTAGATACACCAGGTACATGGAGTGGAATTTGTTTAGAGTCACAAATAATAAATTACCAATATTAACCTGAATTTACCGATATTTACTTACTTTGGTACAAAAGAACAAGAAATGTAGTCAAGTTTAAGAAACTGAAAATACTAAAAACGCTTAAATTGCAAACATTTTGTGGGGCGAAATAGGGGTTTTAGTGTGTTGTTTAGGAATGTTAGATTTCTTCACTTCGTCCACAATAATCGCGTAAGCTTATTAAACATTAGTTGTTTTGAAGATTCCACTTTATTCCCCCTGCATAAATTGTGGAAATATCTATCTTCAAAAGGATGATTATTGAATCGACCGATTTAGCCTACATATATTTGGTTGGTCACAGTTAATTCAAAAATTTAATAAAAGTATAAAATGATTCAATCTTACGTGATCTAGTGGCCAATGAATGAAAAATCATTGTACTGATGATTTAAAGTGCCTCTCTCTTTGCTTACAATCATTATTCATCATATTTTTAATATAAAAAATATTGAAGTTCAGAACAACTAATAATACGACGCACACACGTTATCACTGACATTGACCCAGCTTGTCACAGTTTTTTAGATATTTCACAATCAATCCAATATAATCAAACTACAAGTTATAATTTGTTTTTATTTGAAAATTTATTGTAATTATTTTTATCTTTAACGCCACCAGAAATGTAAAAATCAGATTACCATACTTCACGGCATTTTCCTCTGAAATCTGGTAAATATCCTTCTTGACATGGAAAATCAATCATGTTCACTTGCATCACACTGATTTGATTTTTGTTGCCATCACCCGTTGTTGGCTTATCAAATTCATGCAATAAGGTCTGATCAAGATGCACACACCAGTCGGGATTAATGGTTTCTGGCTTATCAACAGTGTTTTCCGGGCATTCGAAACTCTTGACACAATACTTTACACATGGCTTAGTTTGACTATCACCATGTTTGACTTTTTGCTTGCAGATGTAGACGTTCTTGCAGCCACTTAGAGATTTCGGAATTCTATTATCGCTCCATAGAGATTTTGATTCTCTAGATGGTTCTGTTGTAGTTGATCTTATTTGATGACTTCTTATCTCTGATGTAGAAAATTCGACAAAAGTTGCTATGAACAAGTAAAGAAAAATGACTTGGTAGGTGTTAGACATTTTATGCCTTGGAGCTGTGAGCTTACGAGCGATCTGTTTGTGACTGCCAGTTATCAGTGCTAATTTATTTCTACTCTACTTCCAAAACAATACTAACTCGCTGATGAAAAAATTGATAAGTCATGCCAATTTATTTATTGAAGAGTATTGACATTCGAAAAGATTTGATTCTGAGCAATAGAGAGAAGAACTTGGAATACATTTTTCATTCTGTGATGAGAGCCAAGAATCAAGAGAGGTCATAGAAATACCTTCCCACTAAGAGTATTTTTTGCATGTGCCATATTCTTGTATTATATAAAAATAAATACTTTTCCTTTTTGAAAACGAATCTTTGTACATACAAAATCTTTTTGTGGGATTTCGGCCGTGTACCTATATGTTTGTAGAGAAATCTGGGTTCAAACTAACATAAGGTTATATGAATAAACACACATATTTGTAATACTCGTTTATGTACTTGTACAGTACCACTTGAAATATAATCAGTTAATGGCTGGTTCATTGGGATGTCACGCCAGTAGTCTTGGTTCGATTCCCATTCACTGCCACGTTAATTTAACAAAAAATGCTTCTTCACAGTTATGCTTTTTAAAAGGAAGAAGAATTTTAGTAATGGAAATTGGATTTGGCAAACAAATTTAGGTCTCTTCTCTATTCATTTAAGCAATACCAGAAGAGGAATTTTTGAGAGTTGAAAGTTACTAGGTTAAAGTTATCTACGAGCTGTCAGAGCTTAACATAAATATTTGCCTTTTAACAATATATTTGGATGCAACCGAATCTGTTTGATTGCAATTCTACAGATGGTATGCATTGCCCATCAGTTGTTCGAAGAAAGTCAAAGTCAATAGTCTCTTAATAATGGTTGCAGACGTTTTCGAATGACTCACAACGGTTCTATTTTTTGATTTTTTATTTATTTGAAATTTTATTTCAAGCAAAATGATATAAATAGTGGAAGCACGCTTAATACTGCAATAGCTCTCTACTGCATAGAGGGAAGGCATCGTCAGAACAGAATTACAATAAACGAATGTTACTAGAAATGTTACATATTAGAAACTAGCCGACCCGTACTCGCGTTGCTTCGCAAATTGTAATTACGAATATTTTCTTAATATTAATATTAGCATATGGAAACATTTCTCAATGGGACTGAGCATGAGCATATTTGCTACAATAATATTAATTTTAGTTTATACGACCCAAACGCAAAATAGTTGGCCTACTCATCAATTAACAAATTAACATTTTTTATGTGCCTATATTTTCTGGTCCCCAAGCAGTTGTTTTTTAATTTTTTTTTGTCGATGTAATAAATTACATTTAATAAGTAAATTAGACCAAACAGAACTAAATTCGAGAAAGCAAATATGGCTCCAGTTTGCATTCCCTCAAACAAAGATAGAGCATAATAGTTGGACTACTCTCTCTGGGATGCAAAATAGTTGGCCTATGAAGATTTAAATAGATTTTCAGTTAACCGTTATTAAAAAAATGACATACACTTGTTTTGTTGTTTATTGATCTCTCGTTTTAAGCAAGCCAGCAACAATTTAATGTCAACCATGGTGCGTGGCATTGCATTATCAAGAGACCTTAGGGAATCCATAAATAAAGCCTTCGAAACGGGATTATCGAGCTATAAAATCGCAAAACAATTCAATTTACCGCGCTCATCAATTCGAAACATTATCTCAAAGTTCAAAAATAGTGGAAATGTGGAGATCGGTAAAAAAACGGCACGCCCACCAATTGCAAAATCTCGAGATTGCCGAGTTTTAAAAAAAATAATAAAAGAAAATCGACGTCAAACGGCCGCTGCAATAACTGTTCAATGGAGGGAAAGAATAAAAAAAAGTGTTTCGGTCGACACTTGCAAACGGACTATGAGAAAAATTGGATACAAATTTTATAAGGTTTGTTTTAGATTTATTTAAATTAGAGCAATTTTAATTCGTTAAAAACATAAGCCAAAGAAAAACCACTTTTAACACCTAAACAAAATAAAAAGCGGCTAGAGTGGGCCAAACAACGTAAAAACTGGACTTTAAGTCAATGGCGGTCCGTTATTTGGAGTGATGTGTCCAGGTTTGAAGTTTGCGTGGGCGACAAAGGAAAACGAGTCATTAGAAATTCAAAAGAGGTTTTTCACAAAGATTGCCTTAAAAAAACGGTCAAGTTTCCAGCATCTCTAATGATATGGGGATGCATGTCGGGGCGGGGTTTGGGCAATTTGCATTTTGTAAATGGAAGTGTCAATGATGCCAGGTACAGGGATATTCTGGAAAATGAGCTTCTCCCATCAATACCACGACTTCAAGCTAGTGATCGAGACTATATTTTCCAACAGGATGGAGCTTCTTGCCATACAGCAAGGTCTAAAATGGCGTGGTTATTTGCTGAAGCTATTCCTTTACTGGAATGTCCTTCCAGCAGCCCTGACCTTTCACCAATTGAAACTGTCTGGCATAAAATGAAACAAAAACCGCGAAAAGAACCATGCCGGACCTCTTCAAGATCTTAAAGCCAAAATCATAAATATTTGGGAATCTTTTGGCACCGAAGAATGTCAAAAATTAGTTGACACAATGCCACAACGCATAGAAGCAGTTATCAAGGCCAAAGGCGACGTAACACCATGGTAAAATAAAAATTAAGACCCATAGGCCAACTATTTTGCGCTTAAAAAAAAAGTATCAATCGTTATTTTATTTTGTATTATTGCTCTATACCGTTATTTAATTGAAGTCATTTTGTTCTTGTTCGTTATTCCTATTCAAAATAAATATATCTTAAGAAAAATACCAAAATATTGATTTTATTTCCGATGGAATTTAAGAATCAGAAGATTTTTGTTTTTTATCATAGGTAGTCCAACTATTTTGCGTTTGGGCTCGTATACCCTAAATGGTTCGGCCCATATTCCTTAAGTTTGGTAAATAGCATTTTTAATTTTTTTTTTTGCCCCCACATGTTTTTTTTTGCACAAAAACTGTTCCACAGATTTAAAGAAAAATAAAAAAAAGGGTACAACCGATTTTGATAATTTTTTTTATAATAAAGCTCCCCAAAAGTGTGTAAAAAAGTAAGTATATTAAAATTTTTTAAAAAACTTTATTTTTGTATTGAAAAAGAAAATAAAATGCACGACTGGGTCGCACGAACTTGCTCTTATGTAATAGACTAGGAATTTTAAAAACGAATGTTATTAGAGAAAACTGTTCATAAGGATCAAATTAATTTTTAATCTTTTAATAGTAAGAGACGAAAACAGAATGCTATGCAAATATGAATTTATGCAAGAACAAAAATTATAAGTCGTTTTAGTGGTTTATTAAAAAAAGCTTTCATATACAAAATTTTTAAAAGATTTTTAAGAAAAAATTTTGGTACGCCAATATAAAATTTTTATTATTGTTCGAATAAAAATTAAATTTAAAAAAAAAAAATACTGAGACGTTTCTGAGATATCGAATTTTCAAAAAAAAGAAAAAAAATAGATTTTTTTTTTCAAAAATTCAAAAAATATTTATTTTAAAGTTTTGAAATGCAATGTGTTTTAGACTTTTTAGAAGCTTCTCTATAAAAAATTTCATTAAGAACCGTTATGTGGATAATGAGAAATTCAAAATTCGAAAAAATGGTTCTATGGTAGGTACAAGCCAGGGATGGAAAATGAAATTTTTCAATTGTACTGAAATCTGGAATGAAATTGTACTGAAATGGTGTCAATTGTACCGAAAACGAATTTTGTATGAAAAAAAATCAATAACTCAACTATTTAAAAGTTTTCAAAAGTATTTTATTTAAAAAAATTAAAGCAGAAATTGTCTTCTAATAAAAAAAAATATAAATAAATGTCAATAGCGCCACAGAAAAAATACTATCTCCAGTTTAAAAGTATATACATACATAACTATTGGGGGCTCGATATAGTATTAATCATTTTGACAGCATAATCGATATAAGGGATGCACTCAGCGCTGTTTGTAAAGCCAAGTATACACGATTGGTAGATCTTACAATATTGTTAGACCTGACAATGTCTGACAATTATCTACCAATGAGATGACAATTAAGTTGGTTGTGTACACGGTAGGTAGAAAATCTACCAATCTCTTACAATTTATTGTTAGAAGTTGGCTGACAATTTATTTTCAGATAGCTGGCTAAATACCTACCAATTAATTGTAATTGTTTGGTAGATTTTTACCAAGCGTGTACACACACAACTGATTGTCAGTTTTTGTTGGTTATGGAAACTGCTTCATTTGAACCTTGGCTGCAATTTGTCTGACCATGAAAAACTTTTATGATGCTAAAAAACGTACACCTTACAATTTCTTCATTTTCAGAAACGTCAGACAACGATCAAAATTGGCAGGCCTGACAATAAATTCTGTGGCAACAAGGAAAAACAGCATAAGTCGACTTATGTCGAAAATGAGTTTTTTATATCATCCGATGCGCAATAAGCCATTCCGTCTGTCATATTTTTTTCGTATTTTTATCTCAAACCGTTAAGGAATTAAAGACAAAAGAAAAACGACATAAGTTAGTATCTACAGAACTTGCGTATGGAAAAACAACATAAGTACAAATCTTTAATTTTTCTTTTCTACTTATGATTTTATTCCATAAAGAATAACCAAATCAACAGACACATAAGTTTACTTATGCTCTTTTTCCAAAACAATTATATTTTTTAATCGCGATCATAAGTTTACTTGTGTTCTTTTTCCAAAGTATAATTGAAGCTTACACGCAGATAAGTTGACTTGTGTAGTTTTTCCAAAATCCTTTACGTAAAAAATCCAGACACAAGTTGACTTGTGTACATTTTCCTTATTCCTTATTTAAAGTTTAAATAAGTAACAACGACATAAGTCATGTTTTTTATCAAAATTAGCTATAAATTGACATAAAACTAATTCTTTTTAAATTCAAATAACATCTTACAGTGATTTCAGTTATTTTCGCGTTTAAACTTTGTCCATAAGTCTTGTACCTGATTTGTAATTGCACACTAAACATTCAAATCGCTCTCCTGAAAAGTAGCAAAAACTGACTTATGTCGTTTTTCCTTGTTGCCACAGAATTGTTTGTGTACACGATTAATTTACAATTTATCGTCTTATTAATTTATTGTCAGATACATTTTCTGACAATTAATTGCAAAATTACGATTAACTACGATTAATTACGAAAAACTTTTTGCCTAGACTGAGATTTGAACTCAGAGCTAGCGTCGTCAGAAGCCAATGCCCTACGCATCACGCTACCGAGACCACATGATCAGGTCCATCCCAATTAAGGTTTTATCGTTTATCAATTATCACTTGAGGCTATGTCTGGGTTCAAATCTCAGTCAAGGCAAAAAGTTTTTCGATTAAACTTGATAGTATAAAGGCTAAGCACCACTAATAAAGGAGTCTGATGATCGGCTTGGCAACCGTGAAATAGCTATAACTCCAGCCAAATAAGAACCCACTTGGTGGTGGTTGATTAAGGTTGTTGTTGTAATATTCAAAAATTCATAAACATGCAGGCAGACTGCATGTATGTAACCATACAAAAACCCCTTCTAAAAAGAATATAGTTGATGTTTTTTTTTTTTTTTATTAATTTTTAATAACATTTTTTTATCTTATAATTATTTTAAAGGTCGACACAAAATTCATAAAAACTAGCTAACTTATCAATATCTTATATTATAAGTAACTTACTGGCCTTAAGTTAAACTAAAAAGTTGATGTTGGTGTTGTATTACGTTAAGAAGCTGACGCAGTATGTCGGAAAATATTTAACATGTGCATTTCTTGCAGGATATACATAAATATGAGATATGGAGCTTGTATTTCAGTCATCGTGAAAGCATTTTTCACCCATACTTAGTAAGTTGATAATTGGACACATGCATCATAGCAAAGCATATCTTCTAAGTATTTGGTGAGTTAAATTGTAAAAAGCTTGAGAACCTTGTTGTTATTAAGCTTCTAAGCAAGATGCCATTTAGAAGTGACGACTGTATCTAAGAGTTATAAGGGTTTACAGCTGAGTGTTATTGTTCAGGTATGAAAATGAATGCATTCAAGCCAGGATGATGTATTCAACTTTAAATTCCCTTTTATGTGTTTTTTTTTGTTAAATACATACATAAAATATGGAAATTTTGAAATTGTACTGAATTGAGACAAATTGTACTTTTGTACTTGTACAACCTCAATTGTATCGAATTCGGTACAATTGTACCGAATTTTCCATCCCTGGTACAAGCTGTAATATCTTAATTTCAAATTTTTTTTAATAAATTAAAGATCATAAGAATTAATTGAAAGAAAAAAAATTTTTATCAAAATTCTAGGTGCCGTTTTCGAGAAAAATACGATTTTTGAAAACCATTTTTTTTAATTTTTTAACATTTGTATGGTGGGTACCTTTATTTTAGGTAAAATGTAATTTTTTTTCTCACATCTTGTAGATTATATTAAGAAACTTTTATTTATCAAGTTTTAAAAAAATCTAGCATGGGGTTTTCGAAATATTGAGTTTTGAAAAAAAAATTTTGAAGTTTTTTTTTTAAATCCAAAAAATTTTTTTTTGAAAATTTGAATACACAATTCTATTTAAATTTTTGAAGAGCCTTCGCAAAAAAAAAAAAAACGATCAAAATCGGTAGTACCGTTTTTGAAAAAATCAAAAACAAAAAAAATGGTTCCATGGGGGGTACCCTCAATAACCATTTTTCGGAAATCTTTTTTCAAGCATTACCTAGCCTTAACTAAATTAAATTAAGACAGACAGACAGACAGACAGTTATGTCAACTTTGATCAAAATCTCGAGTTCGATTTTTTTTACGAATGCATAACTTGCCTTATAGTACCTATAAGTCGCAAGTAAAAATTGAATGGTACCCACCATACAATTATTAAAAAATTATTGTCGAAAATCGTCAAGTAGGGTAATGATGGTGTTTCTGTATTTTGGGGTTTTTCGTCTTCTCAAAGTCTTCGTCGGTCGTCTCATACAAATAAGCTGGGATTTGGACAAATTGATTTTGAAGCTTCAGTAAGTGTAGGACTTTCACTCTTCAAATACCGGTGACATGAACTTTGCATACGTTAGGGCAAAGAGGCGAGTCTGTGCGTATTCTAAAACTGAAGAAAGTTGTAAGTATTTTTTTCTGAACAAATCCCTGTATCAATGCACTGTTAAAAGTTTTTTCACTGTCAAGAAAATATCCGACAGACTTAAATACAGTTTAATGAAAAGGCAACATCGTCCTGGAACTTTAGAAGTTAAAGAAGCCTTGAATGTCGAATGAAACCCCGAACTGCGTATCAGGAATCTAGTGGTTGTCGTTTGAAAACAGTGTAAGCCGCATGAGTATTAGCTCGAGTTTTCATGTAAGTTTTACTTTCGCTTATCATAATCATGCTCAAGAGTAGGAGTTAATTGCAAAGTGCAGAAAACCTCGTTCAACATACGATATTTCAAAATTTGTTCTATTTGATGATATTCGGTTTTATCAAACGAGAAAATTATTAATATTCGAGATTGTAGCTGCAAAAGGCCTCTTTTTCAGAATAACCATTGTGAATGGAAAAATTGAAAGTGATATCACAATCAGCCACGACTTAAAAGAATACACCTTATTTAGCAGAATCATAATGCTCTATATTTTCTCTTGACTATACATTTGTAGTAGGGTATTTTGTGTTTTATTTCACAACAAATGCAACGGCGGTGATCATATTATTGAAATCACTCGTGATGCCTTACCACATTGTAAGTAAACCGCTGTTACCCACCAGCTTTCGACGCCCATAATATATATTTCTAATCCCACCTTTTTAGGTGCTATACATTGTATACCCCTATACTTGAGATGAAAGTTTTCGACTAAATTTATTTCACCGAAATTGTAATTTTTGGCTCCTTCAGCCTTTTTCCCCACAAAAGAAATCCGTGGCGCAATTTGTTGTAGATACTTATTCTTCTGTGAAATTGATGTTCGGCATGCAAACTTGTGTCCTCTGAGTACATATATAGCGATTCTATTGAATAACCGTGCCCATGCCCTGCAAGTTGAGTTTTATGGTTTGGAAGCCGTTTTTCGATAGATATTGTTAGAGTAAAAGTCAGTAATTATTTAGGGGTATATATGTACCCTATAGAAAGACATGTATGTAAGTGTATTTTTAAACTGAGTACGGGTCGTCTGTAACAAGGCTGAGTTGGAAGGATGTTGGGAGCAGAGAAGAAGAACCTATCGAATTATGAAAGATTCGTGAGGCACGAGGAGAGGATGTCAAGTCAAAAGCTTTTCCCATATACGAGTAAGAGCGACAAAGGACGCCCTGTGACTCGGTGATTCTTATTCTATTTTATGGGTGTTTCTTTATAACAGCATTTCCAGTTATCGCCATCGGCATGCAAAGCACTTTATTGGATTGGGGTTGCTTTATTTTTGGGTTTCAGAGTAGTGTGATGGTGAAAAGTCCTTTTCATAAGGAGTTGCTGGGATTGACTTCTTGTTCTTCGTGTCGTGTCGTATTTTGCACTGTCGACAACAAAACGAACGACCGACCAACGACGACATCGACAACGGAACCATCGACATGGTACTTTCTTTTGGGGGACAAAATAACATTTTTGCTAAGAAATGACGTCTGCTTCGCCCGTCGTCTTACTGTGGGAGGGTAATGGAGATTTAAGTGGGTCCTTGTTTGGGAGGGTTTGTGTAATAATTGTTTCCTTTGAATTGAAAATCCTTTGGTAATTGCATGTTGTGGGCAAGAACAATAAATTGTCATGATTTAACTGCTACAGTTTTATGTGGCTAACATGAATTCCACAGAGAATTTAATGATTCTTAGATCTTGACGTGCGCTTGGGACAAAGGACGGGACGCGACGCGACGTTGGCTTTGCGGTAGAAAAATGTGGTTGAAGGTTCACCTTTTCAGATAAATAATGTAACATTTTAGTGAAACTACCTTCTACGACTAAATTAAGCATTTTAATGAAGTTTATTGTACTTTCGCACGGTTTGGTCAATTTTATTGCTGAGCATGTGGGCTGATTCAAAGTTTATTTAATAAAATTTAAGAAATGACAAAATAAAGAATATTTTAATCTCGCCCTAAGACTAGAGTTTGAAAAGAACATTAGGTGAAAGGCTTTCAATTAAAAGTATGATATCAAAGTTGGTACACTGAACTAGGAAGGAACGCTAATGAAATCCTACCGGGAGATGGCGTTAAGTTGAAACTGGGGATATAACGGGTGATTTTTTTGAGGTTAGGATTTTCATGCATTAGTATTTGACAGATCACGCGGGATTTCAGACATGGTGTCAAAGAGAAAGATGCTCAGTATGCTTTGACATTTCATCATGAATAGACTTACTAACGAGCAACGCTTGCAAATCATTGAATTTTATTACCAAAATCAGTGTTCGGTTCGAAATGTGTTTCGCGCTTTACGTTCGATTTATGGTCTACATAATCGACCAAGTGAGCAAACAATTAATGCGATTGTGACCAAGTTTCGCACTCAGTTTACTTTATTGGACATTAAACCAACCACACGAATGCGTACAGTGCGTACAGAAGAGAATATTGCGTCTGTTTCTGAGAGTGTTGCTGAAGACCGTGAAATGTCGATTCGTCGCCGTTCGCAGCAATTGGGTTTGTGTTATTCGACCACATGGAAGATTTTACGCAAAGATCTTGGTGTAAAACCGTATAAAATACAGCTCGTGCAAGAACTGAAGCCGAACGATCTGCCACAACGTCGAATTTTCAGTGAATGGGCCCTAGAAAAGTTGGCAGAAAATCCGCTTTTTTATCGACAAATTTTGTTCAGCGATGAGGCTCATTTCTGGTTGAATGGCTACGTAAATAAGCAAAATTGCCGCATTTGGAGTGAAGAGCAACCAGAAGCCGTTCAAGAACTGCCCATGCATCCCGAAAAATGCACTGTTTGGTGTGGTTTGTACGCTGGTGGAATCATTGGACCGTATTTTTTCAAAGATGCTGTTGGACGCAACGTTACGGTGAATGGCGATCGCTATCGTTCAATGCTAACAAACTTTTTGTTGCCAAAAATGGAAGAACTGAACTTGGTTGACATGTGGTTTCAACAAGATGGCGCTACATGCCACACAGCTCGCGATTCTATGGCCATTTTGAGGGAAAACTTCGGAGAACAATTCATCTCAAGGAATGGACCGGTAAGTTGGCCACCAAGATCATGCGATTTGACGCCTTTAGACTATTTTTTGTGGGGCTACGTCAAGTCTAAAGTCTACACAAATAAGCCAGCAACTATTCCAGCTTTGGAAGACAACATTTCCGAAGAAATTCGGGCTATTCCGGCCGAAATGCTCGAAAAAGTTACCCAAAATTGGACTTTCCGAATGGACCACCTAAGACGCAGCCGCGGTCAACATTTAAATGAAATTATCTTCAAAAAGTAAATGTCATGGACCTAACGTTTCAAATAAAGAATCGATGAGATTTTGCAAATTTTATGCGTTTTTTTTTTTTTAAAGTTCTCAAGCTCTTAAAAAATCACCCGTTATAACAAAAATATATCTGCCTTGCCTCAACATGCCCCAAAACCAGATCACGAAACTTGCTTATGCATTCGGCGCATCCATTGTCGACAGTTCAAAGTCAAGCGGGATTTCACTATTAATAACATTGCAATACAAAAGATTCCCAAAATAGCACCCAAAAAGACATCTGTATAGAATAAACGGTGACGTATGAAGTAGGCTATGCCATAGGGCCTGCTATTTTGCGATATTTATTACAGCTGCGATAAAAGTTTGTACATGTTGACGTGGGGATTCATGGTATGAAATCGACCTAGAAGTAAACTTATTGTCTCCAAGCCGATAAGTTATCGCATTCTAACTTTAGCCTAATAACTGTGCACGCCAATACCGATACATCTGAAGACCCTTTCGAAGGGGACTAGTAAACATGTCCAGAGTATAATGTCTCAGATGTGCTCGGGGATTTGAATGCTTAAATGTAGTACCCTTCGATATTAAAAAGGGACTTTCACAGAGACTGTTCAATCACCGAATCTATTCAGCATTTACTTAGCGATCTGATAGGTTTTCTAACTCAGGCAATTGCGTATGCCGGCAATCTAACACCGTACAGAACAGTTCAAAAGGTCTTGATCATCGGAATTCTTTTGCAGCGGGACTTCCACCAGATTCAACGATATTGTGATGGAAGTTAGAAATCAACTTTCAGAAACCTGAAACTATTCGGCTTAGGGCTTCGTTGTATGCGCCTCCAAGGGATACGAGGAAGAATTGACGTAAGCTATTGGATGTAGGGTCACAAGGACAGCCACCGGTGGGTAAAAGTGTATATAGTAAAGTATCTTGGTATCAGGTTGGATCTGTATCTGAGCTAGGGGAGCCTTTGCCCTGACGAAACGGTTTCTTAACAGCGGTTTGCAGGGTGAAGGTGATTTGCTACATGAAGCTAACCTTGAGTTTATAGCCTATGGGTGCTAGGGGTGGTACAACGTTGCCCCATCTCAATTGGAAAAGATTCAGGTGTTTGAGAGGAAGTGTGTTAGACGTTGCCTTGGATTACATTATTATTCCAACTGTACAACGCAACGCAGCCAAAAGAAACAGAATAGATAATTTTTTATTAAAGCAGATTCGGAGTCACATTGCAAGATCGATGTCTTTGGCTAAAAGCCTAATTTTTGGGGCTTACAACCCAAATGATGAGTATTAGTATAAGCATAAGCTTTTGTATCCCGACCGATGCATTCCTTTACTTAGGCAGTCGAGGGCTGGTTTAAGATAGAAAGCCAATTACGATGATCTACCACGTCGCAGACGTCTTCGCACCATGCGAAGAACAGCGCCATTGGTTCAGTAGAACTGTGTCAGATCGGGCACGGAAAAACAGGGTGAGACAGAAAAACCAAGTCTGATAGTTATCTGATAGAGATATGACTAAAAATATATGCAGGGCCGGATTAACAAGTAGGCAGAATTGGCAGTTGCCTGGGGCCCCTTGTTGTCAAATCCGGCAGCAATGGAGTAGGTCTTTCAGTCGCTATAATTGCAGATTTTTCTACTGAATTCCACTTGTAAAAGGGTTTGCTTATAAGTTTTTCAATAACACAATCGCAACGGTTTTTAATAACAACTTTTTTACTACTTGATTCCAATTTCTAGTTAAATTTTAAACGCAAATTATAAAAGCATTACTTTAATAACAAACAAAAACGACTTCCAAATTTTTATTTACAGGTTAAAGAAAATTCGTTTTCTTACCTCCACTAAAAAAAACTCTATTCAGTGCAAAAATTCCATACTTCCAGTGGATACATTTCGCTCTCAAATCATGTATGAATGAGATTGAGAACGAGTTGATGTTGAAAGTTAAAAGTTAAAATTTGCTTTGCTAGCAGTGTTTGTTTTTGCTGAGTGCATGAAAAGGTTAATTGATGAATTTGCTGAAAACAAATGTAGAAAACGACATGTTAAAAATAGTAATTTTATTGATATTATTACATTGCGACAGTAAAATTCTTATGAAAGATATAAGTTTGTATTTTTTAACCGAAAAAAGAAGGGAACGGACGTGAAAAAAAGGGCCCCCAAATTGGTGGTTGCCTAGGGCCCCGTTTAGGGGTTAATTCGGCCCTGAATATATGTCTTGGTCGACTAACATGGATTTTAGTGCAAAATTAATTAGGAAGTGACAGGGTGGCACAAAAAAAAAAGTTATAAAAATCGAAAAAATGCTTGCTGTGGCTGTTATAGTTTGAAGTAGTTTCAGTTTATTATCAGTTATACCGAATAGCATTAGAATTAAGATATAGTTTCACTTGGAGTGCCCGCATAGGATCAGTATGTTACTTGTAAGATATTGACATACAGGCTAGTTTTTATGAATTTTCGTCTAGCTTTAAGATGATTATTATTGTTGGCCGGCGGCGGCTTCCTGGAAAATTAAATCCAAAATAAAAAATAAAAGGTCTTCGGTTAGATTCCCAGCCGCTGCATAAATGTTTTTCAGGGTTGTATTGCCTCTTAAGAAGAAGTGACATATCCTCCAAGAGTAACTTACTCTTGTTGTGAAAGGTGCTGCTCATCCTAGCCATTCGGACTCGGTGGAAAATTGTAGGTCTCCTCCATTCCTGTTAATACGCGCATGTAAATGTTTGTGAATTGTAAGTCAACAGCTCTATGGTTCTCTACGAGATGTTACACCACCAAATTTAAATTTATATCTGTATGCACGGAAAAAGACAAAATTCCATGCTATACCGTTTAACGAAAAGAAATTACAAGCCCTCATTGTCGAAAATTTCCATTTGATACAGGATTCTTGTGAACAAATTTTTTTTTACTGATATCAGAATACAATTCACATGTTTGAAATACTCATGATTGATTTCGTTTAATTTTCAATCAATCACCCCTGTTCTGATTTTCGTTCCGAATTGAATTCGTTACCGAAATTGATTTTCGTACGGATTTGAAAACAACATTCTTAATTTCGTACGAATTTGCCCTGCAATGGTACCAACATTCAGACAGGTTTTCTGTTACACATGTGTCTTCCCCTTCATAAAAGACAAAAAAAAAGTTTTAAAAGATATATTTTTAAAAATACTTATGTACATACATTTTGATATTTACGAATTCAAATTCTCCAGACAAAATCGAAACGAAATGAAAACGAAAGTATTACTTTCGTAAACGAAAATCAGAACAGGGGTGAATTACTTTTCTTGTGTTTGTATGTTATGTATGTATTAGTCTCAGGAACTTGACAAATAGAAATTTAATGTTCAAATGTCGAAGAAAAAACCAATTGTGAATAGGTATATCCTAGTTGCCTCTCTTCCGATGTTGCGCTGTTTATGTGATCTAATTAAAAGCTTTTCCACTACGTGATTAACATCTTCAAATGACAAAACTTAAAACAAAATAAAAAAGCAATTAATAGTTGCATGAAACTCATTTATAGCAGACGGTATGTACATTTTTAATGTGCGACTGTCTCTGGCATCTGAGTTATACTTCAATTATCCATGCCATCTTTCCAACCTATAACTTCAAACTCTACATCAAGGACCCCCGTTAAGAAAATGAAACTTTTTTTGTTCGCTAACGCAGCGTAATAAACTTTTCTTTGTCAAGTTAATTAGCTTGGAGAACAATTCAAACTAAATTAAACGGTTGCCAATCAACATCAATTGTTGAACTTAATGTTTCATTGGTGTGTGTTGGATGCTGTGTTGCTGGTTGTAAGAAAAAGTAACATCAACGTACACATGAATGTGATGCCTGCATTTTTTGACATTTGAGTTAAAATTTAATTTGAGTTTCAGCACATCAGAAGTTAATGGCAGGTATCAGTGGCGTAGCCAGACTTGGTTTGAAAGGGGGGGTTTCAAACAAAAAAAATTATAACAATAAACCCAAAAACGTTAAACCCCAAAACAATTAAACCCACAAACCCCAAAACCATTAAACCCACATAGCCCAACTGGCAAATAACCCAAAATCGTTAGACCCCAAAACAATTAAACCCTGGTGGCCGTGGCGCGATGGATGTGTGCTCGCCTGTGAACCTCATGATCACAGGTTCGATCCCTGCCGTCGCGTCGTCTATGTCGTTTTAATTCCATTAAAAACCTTCTAAAATTGTCATCAATGGGTTGCTGGTTTACTCATTACATGTTGTTCAGGCATAACACTAACAACATGTAATTGAGTTAAACTAGTATGCCCAACAAGGATGAACACGAATAAAATAATGTGAATTATAAGCGACATAGAAATAAGACACGTCATTCTCCGCTTTAGTTCAGCCGCCATCCCTGGAGATAAAATATCTGAGACAACAACCTTCAGTCTCAGAACATCGTGCCACACATCTTTCCTATCCTTCTTTCTCTTCTTAACTTCACGCCCACGCTGTGTTGAAACATTTAAAGGGTAATCTAATCCCTTGAGCGCGGGTAGATTATAAAAAAAAAAAAAAAAAAAAAACAAACCCCAAAACCATTAAACCCACATAGCCCAACTCAGCAAAGCCAGAATTGAAAAAGAAATTGAATCGCCTCGATGAGCACGTAAAGGACATTTGCCGGAGTTTTTTTATACTTATCAGACGTCAAAAGTTGAAAATATTTAACGTCACTTGTTTTAGTTGGAATACACTAATAGCATGTTACCGAAGAGGGGGGAAAGGGGTTTACAAAGTAAAATAAATTTTGCGAAAAAATAAACGATGAATAATAATTTTATATTTTCTAAAAAAATAGTACACCGTAGGCACTTAACTACATTTAAAATTTGAAATCTAATCTTCGTGTTTTTCTACAAAATTCTTCTAATACCTCCTCCGGCGTGATTTTAATGTCTGTGTGTATGTTGAGATGCGCCAAGCCGTTCAATCTTTGTTCGCTCATCGTATTCCTTAAATATGTTTTTAGACGCTTCAATGAGCTGAAACAAAAAACCGAATACTCACATGTATGGACATTGAGTGTCACAGCGTTGCGAGATGCGAGTTTGTTAGAGATGAGCCAAAAATCACGAACTGCTACTTATTCGCAGCTAATGAAAATTCACATTCACAACCTGTTAACAACTTGCGAATAAACTGTGAATGGCTAAACTGTGAATGAAAAAATATCTCATCGCTATTCACAACATAACATCATACATCACGCAACTGCGACCTTAAGAATTAAGATTATGAGACTTACGCGCTGCCTACTGCGCCACCGAGGCGACAGTCAGTGTACATCGCTCAGTGCAGATAGTCATACAGCGGACGAATTAAATTTAATTTAAAAATCCACCCCTAAGTGTAAAAAGGTCAAAATTTCTGATATACCTGCGGGCTACCAGATTTTATTGCCTAAAAAGTAATTAAAAAAGGGATTTTCCCAGTGATTAACTTAAAGATTAATGAGGATTAAGTGTGTTAAACAGAAGTTTTTCTCAAAATAGTGTTGTGCGTGTTTAATCCGTTTTAATCAATAAAAGTGAAAAAGGTTAATCCAGTAATATGGAACCTCTCAATCCAGCCTCGGCAATCGCTTCATTTGAAGCTTTGCTTAGGAGGATAGTCAAGGACCTTGGACCTGAATATTGTGGAAGATTAGCAATGTCTTTCAAAAGCATTGTGCAGCCCAATAAAACCAGTGACAACAACATGGAAACCGAAGAGGTAGACATTGATGAGGAATCTTCAACCACCAGCACGTTGGAGGAGTCATCCACTGAAGAGGATCCTAGTGAGATCACCAGCTCGGAGGAAGATACCAGTGATTTTCCCCTACCTCGACAGAAGAGACCAAGCAAGGCTCTTAAGGACAAAGGTACTAAGCGCATTCAGCTGGAAAAGGACTGCTTAAAGAGTCCGATTAAAGTGCTAACGCCTGTCCAAACCGAAACCGAGAAGTCAGTCAAAAAGACGCTGATACCAGCTTCATCATTCTCAACAGCTTCAACATCAGCAGCCACCAGGCCCGTTCCAGCTTCATTATCTTCAACATCAGCAGCCACTAAGCCCATTCCAGTCCAGCCTACAAAGACATCGAATAAATCCACAGTGAGCCCAACCAAGGCCCCAGGAATGCCCCCAATTTTTTGCTATTCCGGTAACATTGCTGAAATCAGCAGGTTCTGCAAGAGCAAGGGATTAAGTGTAACGTTCAAAAACAGAAATACAAAGACGACTATTATTTCCACTGGAAACAGAGAAGCCTTCGAAATCATCAAAAATTTTCTGAAAGCCAGAAAAATCCAGTTCAACTCTTTCACACCACGCGAGGATAGGAAGAATCTACTTCTTCTTAAAGGAATACACCATACCTATGCTGCCATCGAAGTTGAGGACGAACTACGGATAGAAGGACTTCCAGTGGTCAAGGTATCCCATTTTAAAGCTAAGAAGGCCCAAGGGAAAATCTATAACAATTTTGTAGTAGAGCTATCAAAGACATGTGACATTAACGAAGTCTACACGAAGACTCTAATAATGAACCAGAGGGTGCACTGGGAGCGACTAAAGACCGACGATATTGTTCAGTGCCGGAACTGCCAGCGTTTTGGACACGTTGCCACCAACTGCGGACGCCAGTACGTGTGCGTTAAGTGTAAAAAGGATCATGAACCCGGGCAATGCCAACGTAAGGAGAACACTGGGTTGGATGTTTGGTGTGCCAACTGCAAAAAGGAAGGTCATCCAGCCAGTTTCAAGGGCTGCCCACCACTTAAGGAAAGACTCACCGAAAAAAACAAAATGTCAGCCGAAAAAAAGGCACAACAGGTATTTGCTGCAAAATCAGCATGTTTGGTTACCCGCCCTGCACTCAGCTTTGCAGCAATGGTGAAAGGCGGTTCTTCGCACAAACCAACCAATTCCAGGAGCCAACAGCAACAACAGAAAATGAAACCAGCGAAGGTGATCACACCCCAAGCAACAACACCAAGGAGTGGACCAACCAAACCAACAACAACCGCACCAACAAACCTGAACACCGAAGTCCAAAGGATTTTTGGATCCGACCTACTCACGGTCATTGGAAAAGCTCGGAGTGCAGTTCCATCGAACTATGCTCTGCTTAGCGAAGGTGAGAAGTCCGTGGCGCTGGCCACCTTCATATTCCAAATATGCAATTAAAGAAGCTCCGCATTCTGACGTACAATGTCAATTCATTGTACAGCCTTGAGAAGAGAACGACATTTAATTTATGGATAAAAAACAAAAACCCGGACATCGCCCTCATCAGTGAGACCAATGTCACCAGACGCAACAACATCGACATGGCCGGCTTCAAAACCTTCCGAAAGGACAAAGATGAGGGCCGTAGAGGGACGGCAATCTACGTAAAAAAGAAGATTTGCCCCAACACCGCCGAAACCGTTATCACAGGTCTCAGATGGCTGGATACTACGATTTCACCTGAGGGCAAGGCGATTGTTGACTGGCTGGACGCCAACAACGACCAGCACTCCTTAGTGGTTGTTTCACAACACAAACCCACCTTTCCCAGAACACCATCAACGATGGACTTCTTCCTGGCTTCCTCGAACCTGGTGCACACTCTTCCGGAAATCCGGAATTATGTCTGTACATTATTGCACAGTGACTCGGACCATGAAGCTGTTCAACTATCGATTAACCTCAACCAACCCATACTCCTTACAACAGAAGCTCCTGAGAATTTCATTAATTTCAGACGGCTGGATATTGATAGACTTCACAGAGACATAGAAGACAGCTTAACTCTCCCACCTTCAGACAAGAATCTTCTGGATATCGAAATCGATGCAGCAATTGTCAACTTTGAACATGCCGTATCTGATGCCCTGGACAAGCAAAAACAGTCTAAAACGTCAAAAGATAGGTACCAGCACCTTCCCGAGTACGTTCAAAATCTGTACGCTCATAGACAACGTTTAAGAAAACGTCTCCAGCGGATCCATCAAAGTGATCTGAATACAACAAACAGAAACTACCAGATACTTTGGAATGAGCTACAGCAAGTCAACATCATGCTCCGAAACTCTATTCAATACCACAATAATATCCAATATCAGAAAAGATTACAAGCAATCAAGCCAGGACCAGATGCTTTCAAAAACATCAATAGGATCATTGGAAAACAGCCACAAATACCGGAAACCATCATCAGCAATGATACTCAAGCTACCTCGGCCCAAGACAAGGTGGAAGCGTTCGCCGACTACTTCGAAGGAAACTTCACACCGAGCCCACCTACTGACCCAACTTTCTTACAAGAAGTTGAGGCAACAATTCAACAAACACTGCAACCAAATCCGGATAGAATAAATTTTAATATTATCAATCCAGCAAATGATCCGACCGCTAGTCCACATTTATGCAATCTAGAGGAGGTTGTAGAAATCATCGGCAATTCTAAGCCAAAAAAGTCTGCTGGACCAGATGGTGTCTCCTACTACATCCTGAAGAGGCTGCCACAGGCGGTAATGATTTTCCTCACAATCATTTTAAACAACTGCATCAACAACTGTTACTTCCCCCAGAAGTGGAAAACAGCGAAGATTGTGCCAATTCCGAAGAAAGGTGCTTCCAACTTAGTTTCCAACTACAGACCAATATCACTTCTCAACAATATCAGCAAATTACTGGAAGAATTAATCTTACGAAGACTGAAGAAATTCTGCTGTGAAAATTCAATCATCCCTGACATGCAATTCGGTTTTCGAGAAAAACACTCAACCCTGCATCCACTGGTTAAATTCCAACACGATATCACCACAGCCCTCAACAGTAATCGTGTCACCGTCGGATGCTTTCTGGATGTCGAGAAAGCATTTGATAGCGTGTGGATAGACGGTCTAATCCACAAACTTCATCTTATGCAAGTACCTCCGCCATTAATAAAAATTCTCTTTTCTTTCCTATCTTGCAGGAAATTTTTTGTTCAAGTAGATAACTACAAGTCAAACATGAAGACCATCAGAGCTGGAGTCGCCCAAGGCTCAAAACTAGGCCCCTTCCTCTACAACTTGATGACTTCAGACCAACCTTCACCAATTGGATGCGAGAACCTCCTGTATGCTGATGACTCGCTCACCTATGCCACATCAATGTCACCTCTAATCGCTGTCCAAAAAGTAGAAACCCACATTAACAGACTCTTCCAATTCTACCAGAAATGGGGCATCCGAATCAATACTTCCAAATCGGAACTTGTCTGCTTTAGGAGACCTTCAACTGGTAGAGGCCTTCGCACCGCAACAATTTGCAGAAATCTGGCCCTAAAACTCCCTGACGGATCCTCCATAGTGGCAAAACCAAATGTCAAGTACCTGGGAGTGCACTTCAACGAGTTGCTAAGGTTTAACCTGCACTCAAGAAATGTTTTTAAAAAGGCCAGCTGGGCCTTCAGCCGTTTGCACCCATTGCTGAAAAGAAGATCAGGTCTTAGCCAGCCGACAAAGATATTAATCTACAAACAGCTCCTGCGACCAGTGATTAGCTATTCCTTCCCAGTCTGGTTTTCCATCTCGAAGACAGCTATGAAGGAACTTCAACTATTCGAAAGGAAGATACTGAGGATCTGCACTGGACTCTACTTCGACCGTCAACGACAGAAGCACTACAGGAACGAGCATCTCTACACAGAAGCGAATTTAATCCCACTGGACAAATATCTAGTTCATTCAACGAAGAAATTAATGAGGAACATCATCGACCACCCGAATCAGCTTATGAGAAGGATGACCACAGAACAACGACATCCCGAGCCGAGGTACCTCAGTGTAATGGAAACTCTGGATGACAACGTAATCATGGACAACGAGGATGTAGTCTCGTTCTACGCTGACATTGGGTCAGCCTACCACCGCGGCTAAAACGCCATCCCTGCCCACAACCCACAAAAATCACCACTGACAACCAGGAATGAACACCCTGAGGACAATACAGTCAACCAACATTTTAAATTAATTTTTTTTTTTTTTGTCATGTAAATTTTATATAAAAATAATTAAACTTAAGTCACTGTATATAGTTAGGCCCCCTATGAGCCAACAAATGTAAATTTTCATGCATATGTAGTATCTTATTAGTTGTAAGCCAAATTGTAAATAGTATGTTCAATAAAACAAAATTGAATCACGCAACTGCGAATAGTGAAACCGTGAATGTGAAACTACATTCGCATCGCATTGAATTGGTTGTGTGCTTGTGAAAGCAGAAGATAAGATACAGCGAATTCGGTTGCTGTGACGACAAGTATGTGAGATAGGTAAGGTAGAAAAGGGTTGTAAGCTCGCAAATAGAATGTATTATACACGTGTTTGGTTGGAAACTAGAAAAATGCGTTCGGTAGGTCCAGTCTATCTCTATGTACGTCTAGGGGTGTAATTCAGTTGTAAGAATATTTTGTATGATACATTCATGGTGGGTTTATATTTTTAATGGTTGCAATGTGTGTTTTTCGAACCGTTTGTTGCCTTGTAGGCAGTGTTGCCGGAGAGAAATATTGTAAGGTAGTACTGCAGCTTAAAAAGAGGAGTATTTAGAAAAAAAGTGTGAGTGCCAGGACTCACGGTTAAGGTGTGTAAACATCAACGTTCGTCCGAGTGCCGAATTTTTGTTATCGAACGTACCCAATAAACATACAATGCAATCGTACTAGTTTGTGACTTTAGAATATACCGCTCACACACGCCACATCGATCAACCTAATCGACAAAGTACTTCGCTTTTGTATGGGCATTTACACACCAATACGCCGACGTAGAAGTACATGCCAAAATCAGCTGTGAAATGGTAGAGTTGTAAAATTTTAAATGAAAAGTGAAAATGACCGAAGCATATTTGAATTTTAATGCTCCAGAACCACTTATTTGCGTTGATCAGAGCTTTATTGAATTCTTGCTTAAGGAGATTGAATTTTATTCTTGCTTTTTCAGGCGATTTGTAAATTTTAACAACTAAAACCGAATAACATCATAAAAAATTGTTTCTACGAACTAGTTCGGTCCTTTTTACACGCCATGTCGGCATACTACTTCGATTCCCAGAGTTCGCACTGCTATGTCGACACAATATTCATTTCACACGACAGAAAAACCTTATCGACAATATGCTTCGATGAAGTAGTTCGTGTGTTAGGAGTGAGTGGACTCCGCTACGTAACGTAAAGTTTGTTTGACTTATGTTTAACCAGGGATGTTGCTTGTGACAGCATTTTATTTTTACCCTTATATTCAAACAGAGATGTTATCTGATAAAAAAAAAACTGTTTTTACACGAATCTGATTTTAATCTCTGTTTCTGTTTTGGCTTCCTTTCGAGTGCATCTGTGCTTTTAAACACAGCGATTTTTAATATAAGTTAACTTTGTTCATGCGAAAAGGAGTCATCTCTTCGCACTCCTTACTCTACTCAGTTAAGCGAATTGCACTGAGCGAACGCCAAATATAAAAAAGAAAACCACAAAGAAGAATGAACGATAACTTCGCATTTTTCTCAGCAATTGTAAGTGTATTAGTAAAAAAGTCGCACGTATATAGATTGGATGTAGGCTTGAAGAAAAATCAAAATATTTTTAATCTAGCGTACTGCATAGAAATATTGTATATGCAAGGTTGATGATTGATCATGTATTTATTGGTTCATTTGCGTATAGTACGTTGAAGAGATGAGAACACAGCACAGCATAAGCACTGACTAAAATATTAATACAGCAAACGAAAGTTGTATGATAAAATGGACAGACAAAATAAAACAAATTACTCGGATAAAATTAGAAAAATCTCAAAGAAATTCGTAAAAACACAATTTTGCTGAAAAAAAAACCACAAAGGGCAACGTTCTCTCGCCACTGAAATAATAGACTTATACGTGCTTTTCATGCATTTGAACAATGTATACCTGGCTTAAAGCCGCGCCGCCAACAAATATACTTGTCATGCAGCGAAAAAGTCAAAACTTTTTTTTTGACAAACCACTAGATGGAGCGTTCACCTTACCAAAATCAAACAAATCCCTTAACTTTTTTTTTAGGTTTCTGTACTTTATCTTACTCCCTCTGTCAGAGATTTACAGACCGATTGACATCATTCCCACCTTGTAATGGAATTATAAGTGGCAAAACTAATTTTTTTAATACATTGAAGTCGTAGTCGTCATCCAGTTCATGGCTTGACAGATGGAGAACCATCTATATTTTGATATAGTGAATGCTAAAAGTATATTTTAATATAATAAAGAATATCTAATTCGATAATTAAAATAATTATATGGTATGACAGATAAGGGACAAATTAAATTTTGACGTATCGAGAATATTTCATTGCAGATGTCAACTGATTGCCCTGAAGAACATTTTTTGGATTTTTAAAGTTCAACTCTGAAAATGCATTTTTTGCAAGCATAAAATAAAATGTTATCGGCCGTCAATAACGTGAAGTGGATTTTTTAAGACATTAAATGAACCCGCTATGAAATTTTACACCAGTTGATTTGTGTTTCGTCTTTTTCACATATTTAGGACTATTCGGCGAGATCTTTTATTCTTCTATTCTGTTATTCTGCTATGAATTCCCATACAAATGTTTGAACTGTCAACAAATCTTCTATGAATTTTAATTTTGGTATTCAGCACGCTAAAATCTGTTATAAAATCTGCTAAGAAAACTTTTATGAACTGTCAAACGTTCGAACATAGAAAAAATCTTTTACGAATAGCATTTTTGTTAAAAATCATAAAAGAATAAGAGACAAACTTCTGTTACTTTTATCATAAAAGATTTAAATAAGTACACACCACACAGGTGCATCAAGTAATAATGAATATTTATCTTGCCTTTCGTCTATCAAATGTTCTTTAAAGGAGACAAATGAAAGAAAATGTATCAAAACACATATCATATAAAGAAATAAGTAGAGTATGGCCTTGGTATTCCCAGAAACATAATGAGATAAAATCGTGTTCCATTGTATGGATATCCTTAGTGTGTAAGGCTAGGCGCGCACATTCAATTTTTAGTTGCACAACTGTTTGGTAGCTTATAGAAAACAGATGAACTACTTAGTTGAATGTCCGCGCAGGTGCATATAATTATTATTTTACACAAAATAGCCTTAGGCTAGGCGCACACATTCAATTTTTAGTTTCGCAACTGCTTGGTTCGAGCAACTAAAAGTTTGTGTTTTGATAAAAACTAAGCTATTGCCTAAAATGAGTTCGCTATTCTGTGTAACATATAATTATATGCACCTGCGCGGACATTCAACTAAATAGTTCATCTGTTTTCTATAAGCAACCAAACAGTTGTGCAACTAAAAATTGAATGTGCACGCAATCATTTAGTTTGTGTCAAAACACAAACTTTTTAGTTGCTCGAACCAAGCAGTTTCGAAACTAAAAATTGAATATGCGCGCCTAGCCTAAGAGTTTACTTTTTTGTTCGTCATCCATTTAAATTATGTCAGATGAAATATTTTACATAATCACACATAACAGATTTAGTTCAGTTTTATAACAGATCTCGTTTTCGAAGAAGCATATGGCCAGGCGCGCGCATTCAATTTTTAGTTTCGCAACTGTTTATTTGCTAAAATGAAACATATGGGACACCGCGCACTTAAAGCAACACGATTCGAGCAACTAAAAACTTTTTGTTTTGATATAAACTAAACGGTTGCCTAAAATTAATTCGTAATAGTTGAGCTGTTTTCCATAAGCGCAAGAGAGAAAAGAGTGTGAGCGTGAGTAAAGAGTTGCCAGTGCGCGGTTCTCTTTCAACTGGTGATTAAACTATTTGATTTCAATCACAGTTGCCAGTGCGCGACTAGCCTAACAGACTTTTATAAAAGTTCGAACCTCTGAATACCAATCATAAAAGATCTTTTAAGGTGGAAATCTTTTATGATTCATAACAGAAAATCTATAGCAGAATAACAAATGTGGCAGAATAGGCCTAATTGGTCGAGAGGTAAAGAAATGTTGAGGGATTGAATTAAGTTCTAGCCAGCAATGGACACGATGTCGTAAGTACGCATTATTTACAATGTAAACAGGGTGTTAAATGCAATCGTCGGTAAGGTAGGTTGCTACACGGAACGTGTAACCGAAACGTGTAACCGTAACGTGTAACCGTAACGGGTTACACGGGACGTATAAGTTTTACACACGTTTTCGATTCACTCTACCGCCGGGAAAGATGTTTACACATCAAAAATAGTAGAACACACATTTTTTTAATACGTACATCATAAATAAGTGTGTGCACCAAAATATATTTTTAAATCTTATTTATTGTTATTTGATAATTCGGTTTTGATACTGCTTCGCTACGATATTCATAGTATAATTTATTGATAGTATAAAAAAAAACTCCGGCGAGTTGGGTTAGTGGGTTGCTTGGGGTTTACCATACTTGGGTTTATTGTTATGTTGGGTTATTAGGTGGCTTGGGGTTTACTATACTTGGGTTTATTGTTATTTTTTGCATTTTTTGGCGGATGCCAAGGGGGGGGGGGGGTTCAGACCGCCAAAACCCCCCCCCCCCCGTGGCTACGCCACTGGCAGGTATGTAGACAAATATTTAATTTTACACAAGGAAAAGCTTATCTCTCTCAGAAAATAAGTTACAAATTTTCTAAGCAATATTGTTATTGTAATATAGGGATGGAAATGGGCTTTTTTTTTGACAAGAGCTAAGAAATTGATATTGCGTAAAACATTTCACTCCGATACATCTGGTTTTTGTAATAAAGTGCTTTGAATTTTTCCAAAAGGTAAAAAACGACATTAACGTAATATTTTGTTCATAAGAAACAATAACATAAGCTTTTGAAGTAATAAGACAAGAGTGTCTGCTCTCGTGTGCCAAATTCTAAGCCGCGACACCTCCAATCAAAACAACCTTTCAGCCATAGATATTGTTATGGACCCTTTTGATTATTTTCGGCACGATTAAGGTCACATTCCATTCATTTTAAAAGAATTTGTTAATTTATTACCAATTTTTTGAAAAATTAAGTCATTATAGCAAAAAAGACAATCATACCGATTATCGAATCCGCAGACTTTTTACATTTTTTGTTTTAAATCAATTTTTATTTTTCAATAACTTATAAAGCTGGACGAAAATTTGAAATACTAGCCGAATTATCAATAGCTCACAACTTACTGGCACTAAGTGACGGGCGCTCTAACTTAAAGTATAATATTTAATGGGTAATGCTTTTCGGCCTAAGAATTTTACTAATGCCAAGATCTAAAATCCATCAGTTTTAATCTTCACTGAGAAAATTTGGATGTTTTGAAGAGTTTTTAAATAAGAGCGGTAGATGTTGAGATAGGGTAAAATAAGCTGTATGTGAGGCATAACAAAATTCTTTTTTTATTTGAAAGGTCCAGGTATGCCATAAATGGAATTTGACATAGTACAAATGCCCGCTTCTTAGGGCGGCTCGCGTTCAAGTTGTTCAATTTTTAATGACACTTCAGCATAGATCCGGCTGTATTAAGGTAGAGATTTTTTTTTATAATGTGCACACACTCAAGGGGCTATCACTACCCTTATAATGTTATGATGTAATATGTAACACAGCTCGAGCGTTTAGGAAAAGTAAAAGGGATTGATCTGTCTCATATGACTTTTATGGCTCTGTCCTGGATTCTATCCGCAAGTGGTTCAAATGAGTAATGGAAGCGCCAACACAGATATGAGAGTCTGAAAACGAATAGGAACAGCTGAGGGCGCTGTCATCAGCAAAAAACTGAAGTGGGTAGGAAGTCTCAGAAAAAATATTATTGATGAACATAAGGAAGAGTGTCTGTGACAAAACAGAGTCTTGTTGCACACCAGCATTTATTTTTTGACTATCAGACTCAAAGCCGTCCAAAACAACTCGAATTGAACGGTCAGAAAATTAATTTCTACTCCAATGAAGAAGATTTGTTCCACTTTTAGGTGATATATGCCATCAAATCACCAGTGTATCTATTGTTGCGAAAGCCATACTGTCATTTAAGAAGATTTCGATCTTCGAGATATTTCTTGAGCTGATGATTAATGAGCGATTTCATGACCTTCGAAACTGGACCGCTTGGACAAATGCCGTATTCCATCTACTCGAAAAGAGCCTCGAAGAGTAAGACAGATGAAAAAGCTTACACAAAGTGTTTGCCACCTCTTCAGAAATAAAGAGAATATACTATCTGGACCAGCGGATTAGTGTATGTTAAGATCTTTAAGGATTTGTCCCATAGAACCATATACGCTTTCTTAAGTACATGAGGAATCATTACACTAGGTGGCAAAGGTGAATTTGCAGCAAACTACCTTACAAGCAAATAAATGAAACAAGCACGGATAAGGTGCTTACAGACAGTAATTTTAAGCCAAAAATAACATTAAACTTTGTAATACATCAGTGGCCATACTGAGGCTGAAGCTGGTAAGAAACACCATTTCGAATGTATGAATGTAATTTTTCCTTCTGTTCTTGCTTGCGACTATACGTACTCGTACTATAAGCTAAGTTATGTATTCGTAAAAAAAAATTGAACTCGAGAACTTTGATCAAAGTTGACATTACGATGATAGCGAGGACGAAAAAAGTGAGTCTCAAAATTCTGTCTGTGTATCTGTCTGACTTTTCGACTACAGCCTAAGCGACTTGGCCGATTTTCTTTAAATTTGGTAGATAGTATTTTTAATTTTTTTTCCCTCACACGTTTTTTTTTTTTTTGTTTTTAAGAGCAAAATAAGGGTACTACGATTTTTTAAAATATTTTATTTTCTCAAAAACTCTTCGACAGATTTGAAAATGAAAAATACAAAACGATTTCATTAAGTTAACACTAAGTAATAATTGGAAAAAAAAAATCAGAAAAATGGCTATTAATAGAACTCCCCTTGGAAACATTTTTTTTGTTGTTGGTTTTCTCAAAAACGGTAAAACCGATTTTGATATTTTTTTTCTGCTAAAGCTTTATTTTTTTGGACTTTTAAAGAAGATTTCAATTTTTTCAGAACTCAATATTTCAAAAACCCCAAGCTCGACTTTTTTTAAACTTGATTAATAAAATTTTCTCAATACAATCTAAAAGATGTGAAAAAATGTTTATTTTTTCTAAAAATAACAGTAGCCACCAGACAAATGTTTAAAAATGGTTTTCAAAAATCATATTTTTCTCGAAAATGGCTCCTAGAATTTTGATAACAGTCGAACAGATAGACAGACAGAATTGCAAGACCCACTTTTTAGTCTTCACTATCATCGTAATGTCAAAATCTCGAGTTCAATTTTTTTTACGAATGCATAGCTTGCCTTATAGTACGAGTACCTATAAGTCGCAAGTAAAAAATAATATATCACATGGCATTCTCGGTTTTATCTTTTACTACTAAAGGAGTTTCAGAAATGAATTTTATGAACCGATTTCTCTAATTCATTTTTGAAATTCTTGTTCTTTGACGTAAATGCTAGTTCGTGCGACGCAGTCGTACATTTTATTTTGATGGAACTCCTTTCGTTTATGACGGCCCTCATCTGTGAGACTCTTTGTCTTAGACACTCAATCCACTGCGTCAAAGGAACATTCTCTCCTATCATTTTATTTAAACTACGAGCATATATAATACAGTCACATTAATAAAATCATTATTTTCATAAATACTAAACCAGAGCTCGAGTCTGTTAGTTCCTCCCATCAACGAGGAGAAATTGCAAGGATACGAGAATAATAATTATGTCAAAGGACGAAATAAATTTGTTCGTGTTGGTCGAAATATGAAATCGAATAGAGTTTGTTGGCCGATTTATAAGCCATCATGTGATCCATTTAATTGAAGATATAAATATAGGGACAAGTATTTTACGGGAAATCAGGATGGTTTTGTGTTTAACTTATGTCCTGTTGGCTCTAGTGGTAGAGAATGGCCCATTTTTGTTTGTTTGATGGTGCAACATAAAGAATGGACAGACAAGGACATCTGAAATGACAACAATAAATCATGCAAGCCCGTCAACTCAATCCGATGGTGGACTCGTTTTTACCAGATTCAGCACAACTAAAAGTTTGCAGGAACTGAGTATAAAACAACTAAAGGGGTCGCGTGTGATTGCCATCAACTACTACTGTCGAAGTCTATTGGGGGTGAGAATTTTTTTCGGCTCAGACTTTCCATGCGGCCAACCTGCTGCCTGCACCTGAAAGGAACTTGTAAAATGGCAAATGAATGATATAAGGGAGGATATAACAAACAAATCGAGTGTTATTACTGTTAATTGGTGGTTGACCTGTTGTGGTTAAAACAAGAGTCCATCACTGCATGATGTGGTATTTACACATGCACACACATGTGTGACTCAGTTAAATTAAACGAATCGAATTTCTGATATTTGCGGTTTAATTCAGGACACCTGCTGTTCAAAGAGCACATACAGGGGGTTAAAATTGATTATAATTATTTGAAAGTTCGTGTTGGAATGCGAGTATATAAACATATTTGCACAAAGATTCAATCGAAAATATAAAATACACAACATGATTTGACTTTGTTCAGGTCGAACTTATACATATTTAGGTATGTACTTATATGAAGGCACCTAGAGTATATTCTACAATGCAGTTTATAGAGTGGGGTAAACAAAATCAGATTTCCTTTTCCTTCTTGCTATCATGAAGTTTGTTGCCTTTGACTCAAACAAAAAAGATTCTTAATATTGGGTTAAGATGTCATTCACCTCAATTTTTCAATACCCCTGCAAAACAGCATATGGAAAAATGAGAAACATATCTGAATATTGAAGACCAATTTCGACTTATTTTCATGCCAAAAATGGATTACTCTTCAAGCCTATCAACAAAACAAGGCAAGGCAAATATAAAAAGGTTATGTGAATTCCATAAATCGTAATTGTTTCAAAGTAATGCTCGATGAACAGGTATTTTAAGTCAATTTCGATGATTTTTCAGGAGAGGAAAAAACACTTCAAAGCTGCCTCCCAAAACATCTTTCAAGTGTAGACTTTAGATTTAGATATCAAATTTTATGCTCTTTTTTTTAAATTAATTTCAGAAACATATTTTTTATATTTCGCCCGTTATAAGGAAAAATGTGACTTAAGATAGTTTGCATTTTCCTTAAATTGAAATTTATATTAATTTCCAAAATCTTAAGCTGAGATAAGATATTTTGCCTCGTATTTTCGAAGGATGTTTTCAATTCTTATGTCCATTTAAGATGAGTTGCGTGTGCAAAAGTGGAAAAAAGAGATTTAAGATGATATTTTCTGGTTTTTATTTTTAAAACGTTAAGTCCTTAATATAAAAAAATCACATTTGTTCTAAAGAGATAAACTTTAATAATGACAAAAAAAATATAAAAAAAAAAACAAAGACTTGAATTTCTTAAAAAAAAAACTATAAAATCACACAGTTTAGTTTTATTTAACTTTGTTTTTTAAGTCAATGCAAACTAAAAATTAATAAAAAAAGAAATAAACCAAATTATAGATTCATTAGAAAAAACTTAAATCGACTTCATGTAATATTGTTTTAAAAGTCAAATCAATAATAACAAAAATAACTATTGGAAAAAACTTACATAAGGGACTTCGTACACAAGGGTCTTTGGTGATTCCCTAGAGAAGAAATTTAAAAATTTTTGTTACCTCCAAAACTAACTAACACCCGTAATGTAAGATCTTATTTATCTCGAAAACGGCTCTAACGGTTTTGACAAAATAAAAATTAAATGAGCTATTATGGGCATGAACTATATTTTGGTTCAAAGAAATTTTTTAAAAAATCATGTTATTAGCGGTACCTGTCATAGAACGTTTTTTTTTATTTTTTTTTTTCGACTTTCTCATTAACGGCTCTAATGATTTAAACCACCTTTTTTTTTAGCAGGAGCCAACAGAAATTCAAAATAATATTGTATATAAAAATATTCGCAAAAATATTTTTTGGAGTTTTTGTAAAAAAAATTCCAATTTATTTTAAAAATCAATATCCTCAGATCGTGTGAACGATTATTTTTTGAAATTATTGTCCAAAATCAATTTCGCAAAATTTTAATTGAATTAGTACGACGTTAAAGCTGTTTTACTATGAAACTAAGTTAAATCAATGATTTTGCAAATTTTATTAGAATATAGAATCATACTTTTCTCTACACACTTTTATTGAAGTTAAAATAATCGAATACTTGTAGTTTTAGTATCGTGCTATTTACAAACGCCAAAAAAGGTCTGTTTATACTTAGTGCAGAAACCGACATTTTTAAATGTGTTCAGAAGCAAATTATAAAGAAAATTGCTTTAGTTTGATACTAGTTAGATAATTTTTAATATTAAGAACAAGTTAGTGAACTACTTTAAAGTTAACAAATTGTTAAGTAATATCATACTAATAGGATTTTTAAAATTTTGTGCCAATACTACTAATTACTTAAAATTGGTATCGTAAATTTTGTAAAATTTTAAAGAAATTTTTTTTATATAAAATTACTTAAATAATAAAACTATTTTTGAGCTTTGTTTGCATAAATTCATAGTTTTCTGGAATCATACGGCAATTTCATACATTTGTACATTTTTATCTCATTAAATCCATGTGTTATATTTATAAAATGTATTTTAAATTACAAAGCACTTTTAAATAAGAGCAAGTTCGTGCGATCCAATGTATCCATGAAATATGCTTGAAACAAAAAATTTTTCTTGTAATTTATAAAGGATTCAATAATACTTACATACCTCTTTTTTGTTGTATGTATCTATGTGTTTTATTTGTTATAATTTTTCAATCGCGTATGAAACAACACTGTCTGAAACACTAAATGAAAAAAGAACTGAATTACTAACTCATTCACTAAAAAATATTCGCACAAAAGGAAATCCAGAACCAAACTACGCTAAAAAATATCTTATGTTCTTGTTTTGGCATTGTTTCAGCGTTCGGACTTTACTGCGAAAGCAGTAGATCTACTGCACTTTTTCCTTATTTTTTAAATCTTCTGCACTACTGCGCTTTTCCTACAATCTACTGCGATTCTTCAGATTTGGTTTGAATAACAGCATTGGTCATAGAAATAAATGTGCTCATAACAAAATGTCAAAAGAAAAAAAAATTCTCGTCCCTTTAGTGCAAGTCTTGTCAGCTATATACGTTTTTAGTTCTACTACTCTTTAATTTGTTCTTGTTTCAAAAAGTACAAATTTGTAGATGGTTAATTTATTTTGATTACCTAGCTTCATGTATGTATTTTTGCTAAAACTATACATTTTCATTATCGAGTAAGAGTATATTTGTTCACGCATACTATGTAAATGAATCGGTGATTGTTAAAACTGTTGGAAATGTTCTTGAAAGCAGTGTGGTTCCACGTATTGCCAATAGAAATAATTCCCCAAGAAATAAAAGAAGTTCCTTAGCAAAAGAATAAGAATTTTATTGTGACTTACTTGAATAAATATTTTGTAGATAGTGAAGAAAAAATATTAAAATTTTTATACAAATAACAAATTCAAACTTGATCAATTAAATATGAGATTCGAAAGTGTTTAAGTAGCATGTGTAAATGTTAATTCCAACAAAAACAACATAACTGAAATTTTAATTTTTTTCACAGGATATACAAAAAATCCTACATTTTTGGCCGTGTATTCATTGTCATTTTTTTAACCCAAAATTCTTATAAGAGTGTTTTGACTTTGAAACCATTAAGGATTTTTTAATATGTTTTTTTTTCTCTTCCGTAAAAAATTTAAATATCACTTATGTTGTTTTAACAATCAACGATGATTAAAATGTGATTAACTTTGGATCCTTTGTTTATAATTTTTTGTTACCTACTCAAAAAATATTTATATGTATTTCTGCTGCGAAAATTTTGGTTTTACTGCGATTTCTTGGCCAATTTACTGTGATCTGCGATTTTTGAAGTCCGAACCCTGCATTGTTTTAGGTTTGGGTTTGCAAACGGCAAAATATCATATGACTACTTAGGGAGAGAAAAATTTCAGTTTTAAATTTAAAAAATCATTTAATGTTTACATAAGATAATTTGCGTTTTCACACATTTTCGGATTTTTTTTAAGTATTTTATCTTAAATATATGTCGATTCAAGGATGACTTTTGTTTCTGGTTGCAAGCGGGAAAATATCTTAAGTCAACTTAATATGATTTACGATTTCACAATAATTAAAAAGACTTGAGCCAATATTCTTAAGTCTATTTTAGGTTTTAAAATTAAGCAGAACACACAATCTTATGTGGACTAAAGATTTTTTACCGCGTGTAGAGATGTGTCTTTTGAACATAAGATGAAATTGTTTTTGTCAATAAAAAAGCAAAGGAGTGAGATAGAAGGATGCCGATAAGACAGAACTGTAGCCCTTTAGAATGGCATTGAGGTTCAACAAAAAAGTCGACTTTAACATTGCTGATACGTATTTTTCTAGTTATATCTACAGAGTCATTAGCTCAAAGTTCCACTAAAATAGTTTTAACATGGGCTTAAATATTTCGCCATTTATGTTTTTATGTATCTTCTACATTTCAGCTACGTATGTTTGTTGCTTGGAATATAAAATTGTAACAAAAGATGAATAATAAGACACGAAAAATGGGGCTTAAAATACCATGAAATGTTAAACACAAAATAATAAGCACTAATATTTTTGTTAACATCATATAATATAGTAGTAACATATATATAACGTGTGATTTTAAGAGCTTGAGAACTTTTTTTAAAAAAAAAACGCATAAAATTTGCAAAATCTCATCGATTCTTTATTTGAAACGTTAGATTGGTCCATGACATTTACTTTTTGAAGATAATTTTATTTAAATGTTGACCGCGGCTGCGTCTTAGGTGGTCCATTCGGAAAGTCCAATTTTGGGTAACTTTTTCGAGCATTTCGGCCGGAATAGCCCGAATTTCTTCGGAAATGTTGTCTTCCAAAGCTGGAATAGTTGCTGGCTTATTTGTGTAGACTTTAGACTTGACGTAGCCCCACAAAAAATAGTCTAAAGGCGTCAAATCGCATGATCTTGGTGGCCAACTTACCGGTCCATTCCTTGAGATGAATTGTTCTCCGAAGTTTTCCCTCAAAATGGCCATAGAATCGCGAGCTGTGTGGCATGTAGCGCCATCTTGTTGAAACCACATGTCAACCAAGTTCAGTTCTTCCATTTTTGGCAACAAAAAGTTTGTTAGCATTGAACGATAGCGATCGCCATTCACCGTAACGTTGCGTCCAACAGCATCTTTGAAAAAATACGGTCCAATGATTCCACCAGCGTACAAACCACACCAAACAGTGCATTTTTCGGGATGCATGGGCAGTTCTTGAACGGCTTCTGGTTGCTCTTCACTCCAAATGCGGCAATTTTGCTTATTTACGTAGCCATTCAACCAGAAATGAGCCTCATCGCTGAACAAAATTTGTCGATAAAAAAGCGGATTTTCTGCCAACTTTTCTAGGGCCCATTCACTGAAAATTCGACGTTGTGGCAGATCGTTCGGCTTCAGTTCTTGCACGAGCTGTATTTTATACGGTTTTACACCAAGATCTTTGCGTAAAATCTTCCATGTGGTCGAATAACACAAACCCAATTGCTGCGAACGGCGACGAATCGACATTTCACGGTCTTCAGCAACACTCTCAGAAACAGACGCAATATTCTCTTCTGTACGCACTGTACGCATTCGTGTGGTTGGTTTAATGTCCAATAAAGTAAACTGAGTGCGAAACTTGGTCACAATCGCATTAATTGTTTGCTCACTTGGTCGATTATGTAGACCATAAATCGGACGTAAAGCGCGAAACACATTTCGAACCGAACACTGATTTTGGTAATAAAATTCAATGATTTGCAAGCGTTGCTCGTTAGTAAGTCTATTCATGATGAAATGTCAAAGCATACTGAGCATCTTTCTCTTTGACACCATGTCTGAAATCCCGCGTGATCTGTCAAATACTAATGCATGAAAATCCTAACCGCAAAAAAATCACCCGTTACATACATAACACTAAACGTATTCAGTTTTAATAGATAGAAGATCGTACAAAATCGACAATGGAGAAAAATTATATCAAAATTCTTTGAGCCGTTTTCGACAAAAATAAGATTTTCCATAACGCTACTTGCCATATAAATGAAACCGAGAATTTTTTTTGAAAATAATATTTTTTATCTAATATTGTTGTAAAATATTGACCAGTTTATGCGATATCGAATTTAAAAAACAAAGTAGGTATATTTTTTTTTTTTCAAAAATTTAAAACATATTTTTTTTAAGGTTTTGAAATACAATGTTTTTCAAACTTTTAAGAAGCTACTCTATACAAAAAAATTCACTAAAATCCATTATGTCGATAATGAAAAATTTTAAATTTGAAAAAAAAAGGTGAAGAGGAAGCCTTTGTAACACTTCTTATGAGGCTGTATATAAAGCACCAGGTGGATAAGTGAAATACCAGGCACAAGAACGGAGGAAGCATACGCAGGACAAAGTGTTCAAAAAATCATCACAACAAGAGGCTGTCTCAGGAGAGGTACTCGTACTATCACCCTTTCTGTGGAATTTTGTAGTAGATAAACTGCTCTTCTTAAGACACACGCTGCATTGGTTTCGCATAATGTAGATAATCGTTATAACAGCCTTAGGGAAGAAATTATGTGTGATATAATTCAAATAAAATGCACAACTGGGTCGCACGAACTTGCTCCTATGTAAAAGACTAAGAATTTTAAAAATGAGTGTTACGAGTATTAGATAAAAACTGTTCATAAGCATAAAATTCATTTTTTAAATGACTAAAACAACTTCTTTATTAGTTAGAGGTAAAGGATGCCAGGTGAATCAAGCAAATATTATAAGTCCTTGTAGCGGTTTCTTAAAAAAATAAGCCTTTATATAATTCTTAAAACATTTTTAAGAAAAAAGTTTGTTACGCCAACTCAAAGTTCTTATCACTAAACGAATAAGAAATAAATTTCCGTTCTTGAGATATGAATTTTTCAAAAATTTTTTTTTTTTTTTTCAAAAATTCAAAAAATATTTTTTTTTTTTAAGTTTTGATATGCAATGTTTTTTAAACATTTTAGAAGCTTCTCTATAAGAAATTTCATTAAAATCCGTTATGCCGATTATGAGAAATTCCAAATTCGTAAATGGTTCTATGGGAGGTGCGTCAGTAATATATTAATTAAAAAAAAATGGTATTAAATTATAGATCGTAAAAATTAAACGAAAGAAAAAATTTGTTTAAAAATTCTCGGAACCATTTTCGAGAAAACTACGATTTTCGAAAACCATTTTTTTAACATTTGTATGGTGGGTACCGTTATTTTTAGGTAAAACAAATTTTTTTCTTAAGAAACTGTTACTTATCAATTTTGAAAAAAATCGTGCATGGGGTTTTCTAAATATTGAGTTTAAAAAAAAAAATGTTTTTTTAAAAATCGAAAAAATAGAAATTGAAAATTTGAATATGTAATAATATTTAAACTTTGAAGGAGCTTTAGCATAAAAATGAAATAATTTGAATCGGTTGTACCGTTTTCGAGCAAATCAAAAACAAATAAGAATGGTTCCAGGAGGGGCTACTAAAAATATCCATTTCTTGGAAATTTTTTTTCAACCATTACACTTTTTGAGAAAAAAAAATATTTATAAAATTTCGAAAAAAATTCGTGTGGCAGGTACCGTTATTTTTGGTCTTAAAAACATGAAAAAAAACATGTGAGGGGAAAAAATTTATAACGATATCTACTAAGTTTAACGAAAATCGGCCGAGCCGTTTAGAGACTATTCTCAAAAAGACAGATAGAGAGACAGAATTGCGAGACCCACTTTTTTGGTCTTCGCTATCATCGTAATGTCAACTTTGATCAAAATCTCGAGTTCGATGCATTACTTGCCTTATAGTACCTGTAAGTCGCAAGTAAAAAGACTGACAATTACTAGGAAATGGTATATCAGAAGGATTACCCTACAAAGACACGAATTATACAATTTACAATTTAAGAAACGACTTTCGCCACGGGCGAAGTATTGAATACTTAGAATGAGGTAAAATATTTGAGAATTGAGCAAGATAGCACTCTGAAAACAAAAACATGTTAAAATCGAGTTAATTTCCAACGCCAGTGATGCCGCACTAGCGATTATACGAAAATTATTATTTCATTTCAATATACTGAATGGTATGCCTTGTAATCTGAAATATTATTATTGTATAATCAATCGTAACACAAAATTGAAGCGCATCTGATACGAAAAAAAGACAAAAAATAAATATTTTCATAAGTCCCAAATATATTGAAAAAAGATAAATTTTTCGAATAAATTCAACGTTCAGGTGGACTGGACTCGCCTGATTTATTTGGGGCCACACGTCGTTTTTCAGTCATTTTATTCGCGTGACTTAATTAAAATATTTTATCAATGTGACAATAAATTAATTTTTGCTTGCACACGTACCAAAAACGAGACTTTTATACACACAGCATAAAATTATTGTAAAACGTGTCACACATTCAATTATGTATATTCACAATAATACATACTTTCGAAACTGGTCATCAGGGCTGAAATAGAAATGTCCCATTAAAGGCTCTACACATAGAGCAGGTTATAAATAAGTTGATTCATATAATAACTATCTCGCGTAGTTTAGCCTTTGGTCTTCGTTAAAGACCAAGATTAACATATATATACTCTTCTTATATTCTTGTTCTTTTTTGAGACTTTTATGTTTTATGTAGTCCCTCATATATTTTTTTGTCTTCGGATCCATTCTAAATCATCACATTTTAAAATTTGGAAATGGAATAATTTCAACAAAACTTGATTGGAAAATTGAATACTAACAGGTTTATTAATTCAAAGCTGTCAGTAGAGGGCCGCCGAAAGGCGGTGTCCTATCTCCCCGTCTTGGTAGCGAATGAGCTGTAGAAACATCTAGAAGTTACAGAGTGATTGCCTTTGCGCATAACAGGAAAACATCATATTACTCTAAAAGACCTCTTACAAAATGCCTTAAGCAATATAAAGGAGCTGCAATTCCGCAATACTTACTGGCTATAAACCTCGCTTATCAGAAACATTCTTACGTACGGCATGGCAGTATGGTGGATAGTTCTAGATAAAACACTATTTGTTTAATACTAAGAAAGGTCCAACTATCAGCTTGCCTGTGCGTGGGCGGAGTACTTCGCACGACTCTCTCCGCTGCACTGGACATTCTTTTCCATCTCAAGCCTCACCATATATTCGGCAAACATACTAAAACATATATTCGCTAAAAGCGTCCTCGCAATGAATAAGTAATGAAATTACCCACTCCATCATTCAGAACTCATTCGGTTCATTTCCAAGAAGCATCGATTGCTCCATCCCTCAGATTCAATTTGATAAAAAATTTCAGGTAACAATCCCTTCTAGAAAAATCTGGGAGGACTGGCATTCCTAAAAGATGAGTCAATTCGTTCAATTCAAAATGCATTTCGTGCACTTCGTGATTTTTTTGGTCAGCATAATGTCCACAATCGGTAGAATTGTGCACAAATTTCAGCAAACCGGTTCTTTAGGAAATGTGAAAACAGTTGTGTATGCTCGCCCAGTTCGTTTTGCGGAAAACATTGCTGTTGTTCACGATAGTGCGGCAGAAGAACCATCAACTTCGACTCGTCGTCGTGCCCAACAATTGAACATCTCGCGAACATCACTGAAGCGAATTTTGAATAAAGATTTGAATGTACACGCTTACAAGGTTCAATTGACTCAAGAGCTGAAGCCTACTGACCATTTGAAGCGTCGTCAATACGCCGAATAGTTGGTTGAACAGACAGAAGCTAATGGTGACTTTACAAAGAGGCTCTCAGAAGAGTTTGAAGTCCAAAGTGGAGTCAGATAGGGCTGCATTCTGTCACCAATATTGTTTCTGTTGGTGATAAGCGATGTCCTGCGAGTGGCCTTGACGGGAAACGGAGGAATTCGATGGACTCTGACGTCTCACCTGAAACATCTTGACTATGCGGACAACGTATGCTTGCTTTCTCATAGGATCATGGATCTCCAACAAAGGACAACAGGGCGGGAGAGAGAAGCAGCAATCGTAGGGCTGAAAATCAACTCCGGCAAAACAAAGATGATCAGCCTGGGAACCACGTCATCTTCTCTCATAAATATTTCTCAACAACCGGTAGAGAAAGTACAGAGCTTCCAATACCTTGGAAGTATCATCTCTACCGAGGGTGGCACCGAACAGGACATCAGCAGTCAAATCGGGAAGGCAAGGGCTGCTTTCGGTATGCTTAGAAATATATGGAGGAATAACTCTCTAAGCTTAAGAACCAAGCTACGGCTGTTTCGATCCAACGTCGAATCCGTATTACTTTACGGTTGCAGTACTTGGAAAGTAACAGTAGGTGTCACTAAGAAGCTGCAAACGTTCATTAATAGATGTCTACGAAACATCCTTAGATTCAAACGAAAAGCTCCTTAGGAAAACGGGTCAGGAACCTATTGACTCTATTATACGACGTCGAAAGTGGCAGTGGATCGGACACACGCTTCGAAAAGGCAACAACTGTATTGCGGCGCATGCAATGCAGTGGAATCCGCTCACTCAAGAAGGAAAAAGAGCTGGACGACCGAGAAGCTCATGGAGAAGGACAGTCGAGGAGGATTCAGCCCAACTAGGCAAGAATTGGAAGGAGTTGCGAATCATATCCAGGAACCGAACACGATGGCGAGCTGGCGGTGTGGACGCCCTATGCCCCACTAAGGGTCCCCCACGGACATAAAAGGTCTGAGGACATAAGTAAGTAAGCAGTTACCGTGAATGGTGTTCGCTATCGCGAGATGATAACGGACTTCTTGTGGCCAGAAATTGAGGATATGGAGCTGGACGATATGTGCTTCCAACAGCCAACACGATGATGCCACTTGCCACACAGCCATCGAAACAATGGCTCTCTCTTTTACGCGAGAAATTCAATGGCCGTGTTATTTCACGTCGCGTCGTGGCGATGGTAATATTCCGCCAGATCACGTGATTTGACACCGTTGGACTATTTTTTTTTTTGGGATATTTAAAATAAAATGTGTACGCCAATAATCCAAGAACAATTGAAGAGCTAAATGATAAGATAATTCGGCACATTAACGAAATTGAACCTCAATTATGTTTCAGAGTCATTGAAAATATGGACCATCGGATGGAAGTATGCCACCGAAGCCGTGGCGAGCATTTGAATGATATTTTGTTTCACACATAATTTTCATAGATGCTTCTATCATAATAAAAAATGTTAAAAATTTTTTTGTTTTATTTACCATTAACATCCTGCGTTTTTGTCGGACCACCATTTATACAAAATTTCTTTAAAATCCGCCGATAATGAGAAAGTCAAAATTCGAATAAGTGATTCTACAGTATAGGTACAGTTAAGTTGTTAAGCAAGTCATAAGCAAAATGTAAAAAAGTACAATTTAAAATATGAGGAAATTGAATTAGGAAACAAACTTCTGTACACACTAAACAAACCGTACAATATAGACAAGAACTTGTTCTTTAATTTACATATATCAAAAGGATAGGTTAGGTTGAAGTTGCTGCCAGCATCGCACTAAGACCAGAGTTGGTCTACTATATGAATCTAGAGAGTTTTTCTCTAATCATTAAGCCATTCGGAGATCCTTTGCAAGAGAGACTGGAAATGTCTGTGTCATGTAAAGACGAGTGTAAGTTGATGACTGACTGTTTATTAAGAGTACATAAATAGGTACATGTTGATAATATACATAATATATAAGTATACATACATAGCTTTAGTATGGGAGTGCATGAGCGTATACTACATCTCCCTTTTTTTAAATACCTATGTCATATTCACAAATTAAAAAAAAATCAAATATATTCAAAATTGATTTTAAATATTGAAAATAAGAAATAATTGAGAATAAAAAAAGTTAAAGTACATAATTAAAGTAGGGTATAGAAAATAGAATTCATGTTAATAATTATGATCAATTCAAAATTTTAATTTAAAAATTCATAAAAGAAGTTTCTTTATAGGTTTTATTGAGTTCTTAATGTCTTTCCAGAACGTAATACTATTGTTGGTATAGGCTGTTGAGTTGGTGGCTGTTTCTCAGATAGGTTTTGTTGTGCTTTGGTTCTTGAGCGAGTAATTCGTGGGATGTTAGTTATTGGTGTAATTTCTTGTTGTTGGTTGAGATTTGAGGTTGTAGGTAATTCTTCGTTGGTTTTGGAATAGGTATTGTTTTCATCTTGTGTTACAATGGCTCGCTCTGGAATTATGTTGGCTTTCGTGAGTTGGAGATGAATTGTGTTACGACGTTTTATTTTTCCATCAGCTGTTTTTACTAAATATGATCTCGGTTGGGAAGATTTTCCTTGAATTATGCCCGATGACCATCTTCGGTGCCCTTCCTGAACTCGCACTCTATCGTCTGGCTGAAACTGAGAAGAAAGTTTAACAGATCTATCAGCATATAGTTTTTGGTCGTTTCGCAACTGGGTCATTTCTTCATGTACGTTTTTAATAACTCTTGGTGCTAGTTCAGATTTTGCTACAGGTAAGTTACATCTAGTCTGTCTGCTGAATAGGCGCTGGCTTGGAGATTTCAGTTCGGATGATCTTGATGTATTACGAAAATTCAAAAGTGCCAAGTAAATGTCTGAGCCGTCCAACTGACACTTCCTCAGTAGCTGCTTGGCCGTTTGTACATATCTTTCCGCTAGTCCGTTAGAGCGTGGGTAATAAGGACTTGATGTCTGATGTTTGAATCCCCAGGTACTGGCAAACAACTTAAATTCTTTGGCTGAGAATTGTGGTCCGTTATCGGACTCAAAAATTAAGGGAATGCCGTGAGTGGAAAACCAAACTTTAAGCTTTTGTATTACTTCAGCTGAAGATGACCTTTTGAGTTCCACGAAGTCGAAAAACCCAGAGTAGCTATCTACAATTAAAAGATAATCATTATTAAACATATGAAATATGTCACATGCTCCGATTTCCCATGGCAATGATGGAACCTGCTTCAGGATAAGAGGCTCTTTTACTTTAAATGGTTGTACTTTTTGGCAAATAGGGCAGTGTTCAATAATTTGCGTAATGTCGTTTATTATGTTAAGCCAAAACAACTGCTCTCTGGCCTGACTAAGAGTACGCTGTATACCAAAATGCCCGTAGTGTAGCTTCTTAAGCATACTCGATCGAAGGCTTTTAGGAACAATAAGTTTGTTTCCTTTGAATAGTAATTCGTTGTCTGTACCTATTTCATCGCGAAAAGTCCAATATCCTCTTAAAGTTTCATTTAATTCTTGAATCGTTTTTGGCCAACCGTTCAGCACACATTCTTTAAGTTGTTGAAGCTCTATATCTTTGTTTGTCTCGTTTATAAAGTCTTCTTTTGATTCGGCCGTTATTTGTAGCAAGGAGAAAACTTCGAGTTCATCGCGTTTCTCAGGCTCTGGATTGTTTTTACAATCACGACTTAGTGCATCTGCAATTCCTATCTCCTTTCCTTTGCGGTACTTTATATTAGGGGAATATTGCATAACTTCAAATAAAATTCTCTGAAGTCGATGAGGCGACGAGTGTAATGGTTTCTTTGCGATTGCCTCCAAGGGCTTATGATCGGTTTCGATGACAAGAGGCTTACCGTAGATGTATTCTCTGAACTTGGAGCATGCAAACTGCATTGCCAATGCTTCTTTCTCTATCTGCGGATATTTCTGTTGCGTTTGGGTCATAGCTTTTGAAGCATACGCCACTGGGCAATCGTCTTGTAATAAAGCAGCACCTAAACTGTGCGAACTTGCATCTACTTGCAATGTAACATCTTTATTCGGATCATAGAATTTTAAGACAGGTGTATTTGAAAGTGCATTTTTCAAGGATTCAAATGCATCAGTTTGCTCCTGAGTCCATTGCCATTCCACATCGGATTTCAAAAGTTTTCTCAACGGATACGTTATGTGAGAAAAATGGTTTGTAAATTTTGTCAAATAAGTAGCCATACCCAAAAGCCGCATGAGTTCTGTCTTGTTTTGTGGTATTTTCAATCGTTTAATTGCACTGACTTTTTCTTCATCTGGTTGTATGCCATTAGAAGACAGCACATGTCCCAGAAATTTTATTTGCTTGGCATTGTAAACGCATTTATCCTTGTTCATTTTTAAACCCGCTCGAGAAATTTTTTGAATGACATCATTCGTGAGATGTGTTAATTCTTCTTTTGTCTCGGCATGAACAAGGATGTCATCAATTGCACACTCTGTATTCTTGCAGCCCTCGAGAATTTGACACATCATGTTCTGAAATATTTCGGGCGCTGAAGCTAATCCGAACGGCAATCTTTTATAAGAATACCTGCCCCATGGTGTGGCCATTGTTAGAAAATCGCTCGATCGTTCGGTTACTGGGATTTGCCAAAAACCTTTTTTCATATCAAGAAGCGTGAAATACTTTGAGTTTCGGATTCGTGCCGTAATTTCTTCGATCGTTCTCAGCGGATGTTGTCTTCGGAAAATATTTTTGTTGATATCTGACGGATCCATGCAAACGCGTATTTTGTTCTTTTGCTTCACCACAACCATCGGTGAGACAGCTGGAGTAACTTTATTGGTCTTTGTCAATACATCCATCTTGACCATTGTATCAATTTCTCGTTTCACTTCGTCTCTGATGGAGTGTGGTATTTTGCGAGCTGGATAAATATTAAGAGTTGGATTTTGAATGAGATCGATATCATACATAAATTTTCTTGCACAGCCTAGACCTTTGTACACACTTTCATCTGCGTGTATTTCTTGTACACGCATTACAAGATTAAGCATTTCACATGCTTTTTTACCAAACATTGGATTTACCGGATGATCGACGACTTTAAATAACACGTTTCGCATCTTTCCCCGCACCATGCATTTGATCACTGTTTCTCCAGAAACGTTCTCATTACTTCCATTGAAAGCAACTAATTTTTTTGTGCTGGAAGGTGTTATTTTCGCAGACAATTTTAAAGCTAAGTCTTTGCTGATTACGTTGCACTGTGCACCTGTGTCTAGCTTTACTTTAATTTGAATGTTATTGAGCTTTACGTTTTCAAACCAGTCGTCACCATCACATTTTTTGCTTTTTGACATCGACAGAACTAAAAGACTTTCATCCGTTTTATCCGAGTCTGATTCAGAGGAATTTTGCTCCAATGTGTTCACCGTTTTGTTATTTTTTGCATTTTTAAACAGTTTAGCAAGGTGCCCCCTTCGTCTGCAAATACTGCATTTTTTGTCAAACGCGGGACATTGATTATTTTTATGTATATAACCACATCGTTTGCAGGTTAATTGGGTTTCAGTGGAAGAGGGGCTTGTATATATTTGTCGATTCTTATCTTTAACGGTTTGTGTGAACGGTAATGTATTATTGTTGTAGTACTTCTTTGTTTTGGGTGTACTAGATTTAGACACTGAATGTATAGCATGCGAATCATCTTTGTGAAGTGTTTGAAGTTGTGTTAGTGCTAATTCATTTGCTCTACATTTCTTCAAAGCATCGTCTAATTCAATGTCATCGGTGGCTAACAGTTTTTCCCTTAGAGAATCATTACTTATGCCTATTATAATTTTATCTCTCAAAATACTATCTTGCAAAGAACCATAACTACACTTTTTAATCTGAAGCGTTGCTTTCGTGATAAAATCGTCAAAAGGTTCGCCTTCCGATTGCATGATTTTATTAAACACATATCTTTCAAAAGTAATGTTAGTTTTGGGAGTGAAGTGAGCCTCGAATTTAGCTCTTATCGATGTGATGGATTTTGATTCATTAGGTGTTAGTGAAAATGAATTAAATATGTCTATGGCGTCTGGACCGATGCAAGACATAAACGTACCTACTTGGACAATCTCTGATTTTTTATCTAGCTCCCTTGCTGCAGCAAACCAGTCATACTGCTGCATCCAATTCTTCTACGACAAAGCCATATTTCCCGATATTTCTAATGGCTTCGGAGGTCTCGCATACCCTTCTGTTACTGTTGGGTGGTTGTTGACAACACCGACGTTATCCAGATCATTCGGCATCTCTGATTTTTTTTTAAATTTATTTTTCTTCGATTTTATAGTGTTTTACGAATCAGAATAATTTTTGTTATTATTATTATTAAACAAAATTGAATATTAAAACTACACTACATGTGGTGGGTACTTAAAAACTTTTTAAATTGAAAGTACTACCACTTCTGACACCATTTCATGTAAAGACGAGTGTAAGTTGATGACTGACTGTTTATTAAGAGTACATAAATAGGTACATGTTGATAATATACATAATATATAAGTATACATACATAGCTTTAGTATGGGAGTGCATGAGCGTAGGTATACTACAGTCTGTATTAATTAGATTTACTAGGTTCCTCGAAGAAGAACTCTTCAAAATGGAGCCTATGAGAGACATTACTTTAGGTTTTTGAGTACACAGTACACTCCCCCACCAATCCCATCATGGGTTTTTGATTCGTCGGTATTAAAATAGATTGAATCATCTTCCGGAAAACCGGAATCCAACAAAACAGATCTTTAAGGAAAAGTGACTCGTAAGTAGCGCACTGTAGTTTTGGGATAGCTCAACCAATGTGACTTGAAAGTAATCTGAATGAGTTCAGAATGTTTAAATGGCCAATTTCGTTATTGATCAATTGTGTTTGCTAAAAACATCAATGTGTGGCAGATGGAGCTGACACTTTAGAACGACAGAGGAGGTAGTTCGTAGTGCTCAGCTTGTAACAATTTACAGCCTTTTCGAGAGTGGTTCACCATACTAATTCGCTTAAGAAAGGATCGGTGTGATTACCGAAGTATAAAACCATGGAGTAATTCAAGGTTGGAGGCCCCAAATGATCCCAATAGTTTTTTTTGTATGAGTAGAGTGCCTTTGTGGCCTTTTTGATACAAATTTTCAGATATGTATATCTAATAAAAGTATTTTGCTGCGTGTGAGAAAGCTAGTAGAATACCTTTGATAGAGAGAGGATATAGATGAAGAATTTTATATTTACTAGAGAGTAGAACAAGTAATGTTTTGTGAGGGTTGAATCCAATACCACAACAATCTGCCCAGTCTGTAAGCTTGTTAAAAGCGTTTTGTTAGAAGTTAGGATACTTTTCTGATACGGCAATAGCAATATCGTTCGCATAAGCAATCATTCTGTAGCTCTCCGCTTTCAGACATCTCAAAAACTCATTACCTATCAAATTCCTTTCGACTTACCTCTACTGACAAATAGTCTGGCAGAAATGCAACCCAGTTTTGGATTTATTACCCTGCTGGTAAGAATTTGGTAATTCAGTTCAGTTCGAAATATCGAAAGGATTTTCCAAAACCAAAACATTGGCATTATGTCAGATAGCCAATGTCTCACTTCTTTCGGTACCTGAAGATGTAGGTGTTCAGGGAAATGAAAAGATCGACTTCCTATCAAAAAAGGAGCCAGGACTGTTCCAATGGAGGCAGAGCCTTGCTATCGGATAGAAGAAAACAGGATTAAAAACGAACTCACAAGATCCAAAAACTGGAAAGAACTCCCAAATAAATCTGAGGCAGGCAAAACTACTTCTTGGGAACTATAACCAAGATCCTTTCATGAACTGTATGATCATAAGTAGCAACAATCTACGTATATTAATGGGACTCCCTAAGGGTCGCTGTAAACTCAGAAGACATTAGAATATTGTTGGCCTGGAAACCAGTCCCATATGGAGAAGTTGCAATGCTTATGACGAAACGTCGGAACACAAACTTAACCGATGTGAAGCACTAATCCATCAAAAATAAAATGCATGACTGGGTCGTACGAACTTGCTCCTATGTAATAGACTACGAATTTCAAAAATGAATGTTATTAGAGAAAAAGCATAAAAATTATTTTTTAAATGACTAAAATAACTTTTTTATTAATTGGAGGTAAAAATAGGATGCCATGTGATTCAAGCCAATATAGGTTTATGCAAGAACAAAAATTATAAGTCTTTTTATTGGTTTCTTAAAAAGATAAGCATTTATATAAAAAAATTTAAAACATTTTTAAGAAAAAATTTTGGTACGCCACCCCAATTTAAGGTTTTTATTATTGTTCGAATTAAAATTGAATTTACAAAAAAATATTGAGCCGTTTTCGAGATATTGAGTTTTCCAAAAAAAAAATTGATTTTTTTTTTTCAAAATTCAAAAAATATATTTTTCTTAAAGTTTTGAAATGCAATGTTTTTAAACTTTTAAGAAGCTTTGCTTTTCATTAAAATCCGTTATGCCAATAATGAGAAATTCAAAATTTTAAAAAATCCTTCTATGGTAGGTACAGTCAGTAATATCTTGTTTTCAATTTTTATTTTTTTTTTTATTAAATTATAGATCTTAAAAATTAATCGAAAAAAAAATTAAGTAAAATGCTCGAAACCGTTTTCAAGAAAAATATGATTTTCAAAAACCATTTTTTAACATGTGTATGGAGGGTGCCATATTTTTAGGTAAAATAATTTTTTGTTCTCATATCTTGTAGATTATTTTAAGAAACTTTAATTTATCAAGATTTAAAAAAATCGAGCATGGGGTTTAGGAAATATTGATTTTTGAAAAAAAAATTTTGATTTTTTTTTTAAATTTGAATACACAATAATATTGAAACTGTTGGAGAGCCTTAAATTAAAAAAAATTATCAAAATCGGTTGTACCGTTTTTGAGAAAATCAAAAATCAAAAAAAAAATGGTTCCAAAATAATAACTTTTCGGATTTTTTTTTTCATCCATTACATAGGTTTAACTAAATGAAATTTATTGATTTTTTTTTTTAATCTTTGTGACAGTTTTTGAGAAAAAAAAATATTTATAAAATTTCGAAAAAAATTCGTAACGTAAAATTAAAACAAATATCTACCAAGTTTGAAGAAAATCGGCCGAGCCGTTTAGCTATTGTCGAACAGACAGACAGACAGAATTACGAGACCCACTTTTTTGGTCTTCGCTATCACCGTAATGTCAACTTTGATCAAAATCTCGAGTTCGCTTTTTTTACAAATGCATAACTTGCTTTATAGTACCTACTTATAAGTGAAACAACTAGGTTACATTGATTTGTCCGACGTTTCGTATGGAATTAGAGACCACAAAAAAGGATAAGATTTTAATGAGTGCAAGACGCATAATACTCGTACTGTCATCAAGAAAATAATTTTAAACATCGTGTCAGCTTGAGCAGAAGGTCATGTTGAATATTTGTACAATGTTGAGGCACTTGAGGACTCTGCCTAGCTAGGTTATACTATAACCTCGCAAAAAAACATTAGTGTAGACATGAAACTAAGAATTTCTCTTAAAAAATAAAATAAAATAAAATTAGCTTGTATGCATTAAGAAGAAGATTTGTGTGATGTTTAGTCCAGAGTTTACCGAAGAAATAGAATATTTAAAGACTATCTTGACGAAATAAACAGCGATGTCGACCTTATCATAAAGCTGAAAGTATAGCGGCAGGGATGGCTATAACATGTGGAGCTTATGGACAGCAAAAATTACCACCGCGAGGAGTATTCGTATCAGAGTTTGATGGTGTATGAATCAGATAAATAACTGACAATATGTGGTCCGGAAAAGTGTAGGAAGACCTCAATCAGCTGGGTGTGGCCGTGTGGGTAGCTAAAATAGGTTAGGTTGTGCCAGGACTGGCTGAACAAAAGGGTATGATTTTTTACAATACAACTTTTAAACCTGTCATCAAAAGAACAAAGTCATCAAAGATCATTTTTTGCAGAAAAACAGAAAAGAAATATAACTTTGGAATAATTTCAAATAAGTGTGCATAGATTTCTTCCAAAAATCTTATGATTTTTTGTTTAAAAAATTATTTCTTGTGAGAAAAGATAGTAGAATTTTTTTTATAAGTCCGTCCATGTCCAATAGCTACTTGTTAATGAAAATTAATTTAAAACCATAAAATAATTCAGGTTTTTCTCGCTTTGTTCCCAAGTAGTTCGGTCTTCTTCAGTCCCACTCCCAGTGCCCATCGAGTTCAATTAGCGATCAACCTACCCTTACGCTCCAACGAACCCCAGTCTCCTGTAGATATCTCCACCAACACTCCTATGGGGAATGTCCTTCACCTTATAGACGTAAACAACTATTTGATACGAAAGCGCCGTGCGCCCAACCTGACATGCGAAACTTAATTAAATAAATCACATTTCGTATGAAATGGAAAATTTCATTTGGTGCCTCTTTTGAAAGATCTCACACTGAACAAAAAAGACAGGCCTGGAGAGCAAGCTTGCATTCAGTTAAATTGAGAATGCAATACTTCCAAAAAAGAAACCATAATAAACCTTATTCATTTGAATCCAACTTTTTGATTTTTTTTTCCTCAAAATTTTAAACATTCAAAGAAAAAGTAGGAACGTATACGATATTAAAGTTTTAACATTGTTTTAAATTTAAATTAAATTCTACTTCTACAAAGGAACTGAAACTGAGAATCAAGAAGATTATGGTGACAGCAATGAGAACGACAACAAAGTCTTCAACTAAGACGGCATCAAATTGCGTTGAGTTTTGAACGAAAAATGGCAGCAAAGGACATCCTTTAGTCATTTAATATAGCGAGTACTGAGAATTCACATAATTTGAAAAGAAAAGTTGAATGCAAATTCATCTCTTAGAATTTGTTTTATGTTTTTTTTTTTTTTTTTTTTTTTTTTGCATTCTGCGCCGGATGTTGATAAATTTGTTTATCTTTCATAATGTGACTGTTTTCTTGTATACCCACTGTGTTTTATTTAAATCTACAAACAAAATATAAAGTGAGACAAAAGAGCCCATTTCGCGAAGTTATAGAGTAATTCCTGGTTCAAAACATAATTCAAATAAAATTAAATATAATTTCCCAGGCATGGACTGATGGAGATACGAGTATCAGTGTATCTTTGCATAATTTTGTAATTTAATGTTCAGGATTTTTGTGGGAAAAATGTTTTGAGTTTTCGAATTTCTTTTAAATTTGAATTTAAAATACTTCCTTTTAAGCAAAAAACTTAATTAAGCCTCATGTTCGGAGAAAACTGTTCTGTTCCTAAGATAGCGATATGGATGTGGATATTTTCGTCATAAAAAGTTGTTTGTAATGGGCATGAACTAGAGTAACCAATGACATTCACAATGCCCGTTCTAATAAGTGTTTAAGTAGGTGATATAATTTTAGGAATTTTCTTTCTAAATCATAAAGGTACATACCTCTATATAATTAAGTTATCATATGAAATTCCAATTGTAGCTACTATGCGCTAGCATAAAATAAGGAAAATAAGGTTCACCCTTTTTACTGAGTAAAAAACATACCTATTGAGTAAATTTTGTGCAATAACTCTTAACCAACTGTGCTTATTTGAATGCATTCTTTCTTTTTTTCAGCCAAATCGGTATATACGGAGTGTTTCAATTGGCACGGGTAGATTTTGTCCGCTTGTGGCGGCCATGTTGTTTTGGTGATGTCTGTCAAAACTGTTGTTTACTATTCAGTTAATAATATCTAATCACTATAGTAAGTAAAGTTTATTGTCAAAATGAGTGTTTGTTAGTTCAAACGTTGTCCCTATCTCACGGTCGACTTTTCAACGTTTGGTAGACGGTTTGTTAATCAATCAGCCAATATTCCTACGTGAAAGGAATGTTAGATCAGCCGAGAACCTCGCCACGATCCATGAAAGTATATAGGAGAACCCTAGGCTAGGCAGTCAATTCCTGTACAAGAAGGCTGCCTTTTGCAGACTTCAGCTTGACAAATTTTGCGTCGGGACTTAGAATTACACCCGTAAAAAATCCGACTAACTCAAGAGCTCAAAGTTCGTCGCAATAGACAACGCCATTTGTTCGTTGACTGGTCTTCGGAGCGTTGGAAAGAGGACCCCAGTTTTGAGCGAAAAATCATCTTTTGCCACAAAGCGCCTTTTTGGATGAATGGCTGTGTTAACAAGAGGAATTGCCGTATATGGGACGGAACCAACCCTCACGGGGCTCACCAGAACACAATGCATCCTACCGTTTTGTGTGGATTTTACTTACTTACTTTTTCATTCACAAATGACATTGGTCACCGTCAATCGTCAGCGCAAGGAACAATAATTTCTAGAGACCAGAATTGAACCAAATGAACCTACACGACATATTGTTTCAACAGGACTGTGCTACGTGCCACACAGCGGATGCCACAGTTGACAGTCTGCATGAACGATTTGAGGATGTAATGTGAAATGGCCACCAAGGTCATGCGATATCACACTGCTGGACTTTTTTTGTGGAATTTCCTGAACTTGCAGGCTTATGCGAATAAACCACAATCGGCCGATGCCCTTAAGGTGAACACAATATTATCTTAATATTATCAAAATGTTTCAAATCCCAAGATGTATTTTTAAAGTCGCAAGAACTTTCTTTCCATGTTTTTGCTGAGACAAATCCGAATAAAAATTTAAAAAATAACGACATCTTATACTTGGGCTTTACTGTTTATAGGAAAAATGGAATTTTGAAGGAACCAAGCTGAGAGAGGAGTCCACACCAAATATAATAGTTCCATTGCCGATATTCCCAATGATGAAAATATCGAATTAAATTGCCCACAAATCAAGATCAAACAAATTTTGTCTGTATTGTGTGCTGTTAGTTGAGACCTTGTAGCCCAATCGCAATTAACCAAAATTAGATTCTGGCCTACACCAGATTAGTGATGTTAAATCTTTTTACCTCTGTTTATGACCATTGTTACCGACGCGACGTAGAGTCTGAATATCAAACTCGATGACCTTCTTAGTAATATCGAAATTTAATTCTTAATTGCAATGAAATTGTTTTTTGAAATCAGTTTCGATAAGTTAACAACTAACTTATACCCAGTAATTTTTTAATGGTTTTACCAGTCTGTACCTTATACATGCCGAAATAATTGTTCGTCTCTACCTTTATGGTACTCAAGAGAACTGCGGACACTACGAAACCCCCGTAACAGTCTATAGTAAAAATATTTAAGATCTCGGACAGGAACCGACTTTTCTCTTTATCTGGATGAAGAGCTCTCTTTAAGCTGTTATATAATGTTTATTTAAACCAAATTCAGTTTGATATTATCACTGGTCCTAAACGATTTTGCCAAAAAAGCCTCATGGTAACCCTACTATCCTAAGCTATAAAGATCATTTTTCTTATGATTCTCAATTATAACTAATTTATGTGAAAACTTTTTCAATTGTTCTTTTCTAGATCATAATTTCGAACCAGATATTAATTACTTTTCGTACTTTACAACTTAAAGATGATTTCTTTTCTGGACCAGATGGTTTGCAACCAATTCTTTTAAAGAAATGTGTAGCCAAAAATTTCTTTTTCAAAGGATTTTTCCATCAATGTGAAAGGACTGTTTCATCATTCCTATTCAGAAAATGGGTTGTTAAGCAGATATTTCTAATTACTGGCCAATCGCAATGTTATCGTGCACTGTTGACTTTCAGTGCAATTCAATACAATTTATCCCAGAAAATTATCTCATTCAAACTAAAAGCTCTTGGATTTCCAGATTTTCTTTTATGATTGGAATCAAACTTATTAGACCGTAAATATCAGATCCTGCTTAGATCATCAATTTTTCAAATGCATTTACTGAGAAATCTGGTGACCCGCATGGTAGCCATATTGGACCGATTATTTTCGTACTGACAATCAACGATGTGCAATCTGTCCTGAACATTTTTAGAATAATTTCTTCACCTGACGATTACTTCCCTTTGCAGAAAGATTTGACTAGTTTTTCTTTTTGGTGCCAAGAGAACAATTTGAAACTTAATGTTGGCAAATGCCATGCAATAACATATTTTCGTCAACATCTTCATCACCTTGAGCCTATATTACATTGATGAAAGCATTGTTTCCAGAGTAACCACCATTCGGGATCTAGGAGTTTTCTGTGATTGTGAGCTCAACTTCAGACCCCATTATGACAACATTGTAGCTAGGGCTCTTGGTTTCTTCAAGCATGCGTTGATTAAAGGAGATTTAGAAATCTCTCTATACCGCCTTTGTGCGACTCCTGCTTGAATTTTGTAGCCAAATATGGTCGCCATATCACATCCTTCATATTAAGAGAATTGAAGCAAGTCAGAGTCGATTCTTCCGTTTTGCTCTCAGGGGATCGGTTGCAGCTCATTAGCTTGCCATCATCGCGAGAAAAATGTTCCGAAGCAGGCTAGGTTAGGCGAGGTTATAATGCGGCAAGCCACAATGGATATATTGTGCTCCCCAGGGTGTAACTAATGTAGAAATCGGAAGGGTAAGAGGAAGCATTTAGTGAAAGTCGTATGTATTGGATGCTTCCAGAACCAACCTTATTTCTGACTGAAGTTATGATTGCTTTTTAGTGCCAATAATGAGAAGTCGCTCACCCAGTTCGTCGAAAAACTATTCTCCGAGGCCATCTTTTCTATTTCTGGCTAGACTGGGTCCTTCACAAAAGTGTATCAGTATCTCCTTTTAAACCCACTCCACTTTCCTAAAACGCTCGCACTATGCTCAATCATTTTAAGGGTAGTCATAATCCCTAGGAAGTTAATTGAGGGAAGTAAATTCTAATTGAAATAAATTTGATTGTGATTTCATCACCAGAGGAAGATAACACAAGGAAATCTTTTGTATAATAGCTACTGCTTAACAATTGGTTTTGCATGCTATTTAGGTGTGCTAATATGGACATGGCCATTTTAGGCGAGTGCTTAGTAGGCCATTTTTCCCATTTAGGGTTCTTTTATTTAAGTTATGATTCCGAACACACTGAAGTAGTTATAGGCCATCTAATTGCAGTAAATTAATAAGAAATACTTAATATTTACATGCATTTACTGTTTTCTCCAAAATTGAATGTTTTTTATATTTTTTTTTTTTTTTTGTCAACAAACTTTTTCCAACATTTTATTGGTTCTACTTTTGTAGATGGCTAGAGACAGTTTGACCTGTAAAATTTCAAACAATAGCTTGAAGCTGCTAATATTTCGTTTTTGTCAGTGATGGCAGATAAACTAAAGAATTGTGTTACCAAAACCTTCTAGTTCTGTTCGAATCTACGATTTCTAGCAAGGGGGCCATTTTACCTTGGTGGGCCATTTTAGGTCATCTTCCACTACTTATTTTTCGGTTTTTTGAATTTTTTTTTTTTTTGAAAAATCAATATCTTCATAACGTGTGAACGATTAATTTTCAAAATTATTTCCTGAAATGTATATTACTAAATACTTAAAATTGGCATCCCAAATTTCAGTCTTGAAAAATTTTAAAGAAATTTCTTATATAAAAAAATAATTTAATAATTTGAAAATTGACGAAAAAATAAAATAAAAGAAAAAACATTTTCCCATACAAAATGTTCATGGTTTTCGTAACTGTTAAACATTTAATGTTAATCTCAAATTAAAGAACGTATGTAAATAAAGGTTCCGAATCGACAAGATATATCCACAATATTCCGATAAATGGAGTATTTTAGATTTTAAAAATGTAGAATAATTTCAGTAATGAAAAAGAATTGACATATAGTATATTGGTTGTCAAATATTTATGCATTCGTTCAGAAATTTATTTTGTGTAAACTACGGAACATGTATCAAGCTACTTAAATATACAACAAATGACAAATTAACAATTGACTTAATTTAAAAAAAATAAAATGCACGACTGGATCGCACGAACTTGCTCTTATGTAAAAGTATTTTGGAATTTAAAATACATTTTATAAATATAAAACATGGATTTAATGAGATAATAATGCTCAAATGCATAAAATTGCCGTATGGTTTCCGGAAAAGTATGAATTTATGCAAATAAACTTTAAAAAATCGTTTTATTATTAAATAAAATTTTTATATAAGAAATTTCTCTAAAATTTTTCAAGAAAAAAATGTGGGATGCGAATTTTAAGTATTTAATAATATTGGTTTTAGGAAATAATTTCAAAAAATAATCGTTCATAGGTTTTGAAGATATTGATTTAAATTTTTTTTTTTTTTAAACCCAATAAATATTTTTTCGAATATTTTTATATACAATATTATTTTAAACTTAAGGGGACTCCTGCTAAACATTTTGGGTTAAAATCCTTAGAGCCGTTAATGAGAAAGTCGAAAATCAAAAAAACGGGTCTATGGCAGGTACCCCTAATAACATTTTTCCCCAAAATTTTTTTTGACCAAAATGTAGTCCATGTCCATAATATCACACTTAATTTTTTTATCAAAATCGTTAGAGCCGTTTTCGAGATAAATAAGATTTTGCATTACGGGTGTATGGGGGGTACCCTTAGTTTTGGAGCTAAAAAAAAAAATTTCAATTTCTCCTCTAGGGAATCAACGAAGACCCTTAACTACCGAGATTGAAAGAAATAGGTCCAGTGGTTTAGGCTGTAGTGAGAGGTACAGACATACAGACACACTGAAACATGTTTTTTGTGTACTAAATTTTCCTTAAAATTTTTATAAAAAAAATGATATGCAAATTGTTATTATTTAATAAAATACATTTTTAAACGTAATCTAAAAATTTAATCGTGTATCGGTTTTCAAGATATTGAATTTTCAAAAAAAAAAAATTGTATTATTTTTTTAAAAATCCAAAAACTATTTTTTCGAAAAAATTTTTAGTTTATATTTTTTTAAATGCAAAGCAGCTCCTGCGTAAAAATGTTGGTTAAAATCGTTAGAGCCGTTGGTGAGAAATTCGAAAATCAAAAAAACCCTTCTATGACAGGTACCCCTAATAACATTTCCCCCCAAATTTTTTTTCACCAAAATATAGCCCATGTCTATAATATCACACTTAATTTTTTTTATCAAAATCGTTAGAGCCGTTTTCGAGATAAATAAGATTTTGCATTACGGGTGTATGGGGGGTACCCTTAGTTTTGGAGCTAAAAAAAAATTTCAATTTCTCCTCTAGGGAATCACCGAAGACCTTTAACTACCGAGTTTGAAGAAAATACCTCCGGTAGTTTAGGCTATAGTTCGAGGTACAGACATACAGACATACAGACATACAGACAGACAGACGAAATTGTCGGACCCACTTTTTTCGTCTTCGCTATCATCGTAATGTCAACTTTGATCAAAATCTCGAGTTCGATTTTTTTTTCCAAATGCAGAACTTGCCCTATAGTACGAGTACCTATATCGCAAGTAAAAAACGTTAAATCGATTGGTCTCTCTGAATCATTCCAGATTATTCTGTTAATACAGTCAGAGTCAGTATGTTATATTATATATTTACGTCGCGAAAGTGTAATTTATTTAATTAATGTTTTCTGTGATTTGTTTTGATTTGAGAAGAAGATCTTGTGACCAAGAAGATCTTATCTTTCCCAACGGAGCCGAAATGCAATTTTTATTTACACAATTTTAAAAGTTTTAAACTGGCATTCCATTTTTTTGTTCTTATAACTGTTTTAAAAAAATTCTATACGCCATTTGCAAGATTTAACAAGATTTAAATAAGTTTAACCCAAACGCAAATTGATTTAAACTATGTATTAGTATATCAATTTAAATTGATTTGCTTATATGTAGTTTTAATAAGCTTGAGGTTGGGTTTTATCTATTTTAATTTAGGTTAAATTTCGATAAATAAATTTGCGAATGGTACAATATTAGGTTTTTCTAAATTACTCCAGGGATTTAAGATTTTTGTGCTTGCATGAGTTTATATTTGTATACAAAATCATTCCAATCAAAGTCATTCCTTTTTTCAGCTCTAACTACTAAAGATAACATTCATTCTTTTATAAAGAACACTTTTTTTAATTTTAAGTCTCTAAAACATAAGAGCAGAAAAAGTTACAGTTAAATAAATATTTGTATACGAAAATCGATGTTTGTATGTATGTATGTATGTACTGTACATAGTATGGTTCATATCAACTCCAAAACATTGTGAACGATTTTAAGGAAAAGTTCGAGAAATCTTAAAATTAGCCCAGCATCGGATCAACTGAATTTTTGTTTCCTTTTTTTGCACTAAAAAAAAAACATAATTTTGCATTTGGCTTAAATAAAAATTTCTAATTATACGTGTTCACTTGAATCAATAGTTTCTAATAAATTCCTAACTAAAATATTTCAAACTATACGCAGTGTGTATAGGTGGTACCTACCCATCTACAAATTTAGATCCAAGCAAGAGGACATCTACAACAGCAGGCTCTAAAATTGGTTCACCGACAATGATTATTCAAAACAATGTCCAGTAGGTTTGAAAAAAAGAACCCCAGGTAAAATAAATACATGAATATTATAAACTAATTCATAAATCAATTATGCTGCAATTTAACATATAGTGTGTGTATTTTTTGTACTTGTCAAAAACCATGCCCAATGCATGATTATTTATTTGTAAAATTTAATTCTTATGAATGCATTGCATTCGAAAATTACCACAAAAATACAAATCATTCGAAACGGATTAGTTAAATAAATGTATTTTATCAAATTTACAATTTCCATCACGATAATAAAATTTCTAATAAATTATGTAGGCACACAGTTAGATCTAGAGGCAGGTAGCTTTTGTTGTGCCATTCAAACAGATACAGTGATGACAAAAAAATAATTCCTTCAATATTACTCGTACAAATTTGAATGAATGAAAAATGAAATGAAGTAAAATGACTCTGAGGATAAGGCTAATTTCAGTGCACACGCAAGTAGTTGATGTTAAATTCAAACGCTCATATAATATAATCAAGAAACCATCATACTATTTTGTTTCTAGAGTTCAAAACGAAGTGAGGAGGTGTAAATGTAATTTAAATATTTAAGGAGACCAGGTGAGATTGCCGGTATGAATCGCAATATTTAAGGGTGGACGATTGGCCAAGAGAAGCTATTTTGAATCAATAATTCCACTAGTCAAATTAAATTGTACCATGTGTTCACTTAGCTGATCAGATTTAGTACTTTAGTACTCCGAGGAACGAAATGGGTTGCTTTAATTTTAATTTTGGTGGAGCAATACCCCCATTTATTAGGCTTAATACAAGCTAACTAATTCTTAATCTGCCTTAAATATAGCTCTAAAAATTGATTGGAGTGAATTGGAAGGATGGTTAAGACATAGAGTCAGGTTGAAGTCGAAACAATTAATGTTACAATTAATCCTCCGAAGCATGTGATAGGTTTGTTGGACCCATAAGAGGTACGGTGGGTAAGCAGATAAAAGAGACGAGGATTTTTTATATTACGAGAATCGGTGTTGAAAGAGAGGGAATTGTAGAGAGTTGCGTAGTCAACCGACCCTGAAAGTAGTCGATGAATGACGAGGATGTCGCCTATTGCTTATTCGTTCTTCCAGCGTATTCAAGTTAATTAACAGAAGTCAGTCTCGATACGTAGGAAAAATAAAAGGGTTATTCCAGACCACGAAGTGCGAAACGTAGGAAACGACGTTGAATGCTCTCGATTCTGGATGTATGAATTTGTTGATAAGGGGACCACACTTGACAGAGTATTCAAAAAGGGGGAGAACAAAGGCTATGTATAAAGATCGGGTCAGAGACCAACGTTTCACAAAGCCTATTGTTGAATTTGGTTTGAGTATAATCTCATCAGTACGAGTATATGTGAGAAAGTTGAGCTCTCTATCACATAAGACACCAAGGTCACGAATGGACTCAGCATTGGATATGGGTTGATAATTTAGTTTGAAAACTTTTTGGATTCCTAACAAAATTTTCAAATTTTTTTTTGAAAAATCAATGTTTTGAAAACAAAGTGCTCGATTTTCTCAAATCTTGATAAATAAAAGTTTCTTAATATTATCTACAAGATATGATAAAAAAAATTATTTTACCTAAAAATAATGGTACCCTCCATACAAATGTTAAAAAATGGTTTTCGAAAATCGTATTTTTCTCGAAAACGGTTCCGAGAATTTTGCTAAAATTTGTTTTCTTTCGATTACTTCTTACGATTTCTAATTTAATAAAAAATATATTACTGACTGTACCTACCATAGAACGATTTTTGTAATGAAATTTAATGAGATTTTGTATAGAGAAGCTTCTAAGAAGTTTAAAAAACATTGCATTTCAAAACAATAAAAAAAAAAAATTTTTTTTTAAATTTTGAAAAAAAAAATCAATTTTTTTTCTTAGAAAATTCAATATCTCAAAAATGACTCAATAGATTTGCTTGTAAATTTAATTTTTAGCCGAACAATAACAAACATTGAAATTAGCGTACCAAAATTTGTTCTTAAAAATGCTTGAAAAATTTTATACATAAAAGTTTATTTTTTTTTGAAACCACTACAACGAATTATAATTTTGTTCTTGCATAAGCTAATATTTGCTTGAATCACATGGAATCCTGTTTTTAGCTCAAACTAGTAAAGGGGTTGCTTTAGTCATTTAAAAAATGAATTTTATGCTTATAAAATCAGCCTATTATTAAGGTATTAGTATGATACTACTTAGCAATTTGCTAACCTTATAGTAGTTTACTAGCTCATTCTTAATTGTAAACATTTTCTAACTAGTATCGTACTAAGCCAATTTTCTTAATAAATTGCTTCTGAACACACCTAAATCAATGACATTTCGTGTAAAAAAGTAAGTACACGAACCTTTTTTGATATTCGCAAATGTCAAAGAGTCATATGAAGCTAGCACGATACTAAAAAAATAAAGTAGGTATTCGATGATTTTAACTTTAATAAAAGGGTAGAGAAAGTATAATGCTATATTCGATTAAAATTTGCAAATTCGTTGTTTTAACCTAGTATCATACTAAAACTGCTTTGGCATCGTACTAATTCAATTAAAATTTTGCGCCATTGATTTTTGCAATTCTTAGTCTTCTACATAAGAGCAATTTGTGCGACCCAGTCGTGCATTTTATTTTAATCTTAAGCCATCATACTATTTTAATTTCGCTTAACAAGAGGTATGTACATTTATTTCTGTGCCATTTATAAGAACAAGTAACTATTTAAGTAGTAATAACAAAAAGTATTCAATTCAAAGATCTTGTATTCACTATTTTTTTTTTAATTTGAAACGGACACTTTTTTTCAAAAAGGATTTTCATACTTGGACATGTTATTGCGGCCATACTGTCAAATTAGTAGTCAATTGAAAATTCCCATAAAAAACTAGATTATTTCGTATATAATGTATTGCCCTTACTGTAGGGCAAATCTTTTCGATGTTAGATGAACAGGACAATCATCTGACAGACCAAATAGATATGAGCAGTGAGATTTTTGACTTTCTTATTAAGTCCAGATCCGTAGAACTCCCCATATTAGGTGAAAATTATGGAAAATTGTTGAAAGGCGGTATAACAAAAATTAGGCATAGAGAACAAATTGTGTTTCCGACTTGCCTGTTTCGAGCAGGCGCGGTAAAAGCTTACTCTAGTATTCTGTACAAGTTAATACTCAAGAAGCCACCTTTAAAGGTAAATCATAAAAATCCATTAGTGACGGAAAAAAGATCAATTTAGATCTCCCGACTAGCCTAATCTGAAGTGATCTGGACATAATTAGAAAGTCGAAAACCTAACGGTTCTTATCTATTTGGTCTGACATCCAATAAAGAAAAGTAATACCAATTCACTAGTAAGTGCAATACAATAGTACAACAAGGACCGTGTTTCCTCACTTTGTGGAACTGAATGTTTTGTTTTTTGTTCAGGGCCCGTATTACGAATTACGATTATCGTTTAAAATCCCTCGTTATCGTTAAGTTGCGATTACGTTTTACGATACTCGTTTTTTTAAAACGATAATCGTTTTCTCTTACGACTGCTTTTGGCACTCGTATTTCATTGTTTTGACACATGTATTATTTTTGACAGAAATATTGAAAGAATGAAGTTGGATGCGCTTAAAAAAATAGATTTTTTTTATTTTATCAGGCAATATTTTGATACATCCATTATCGTAAACCATAATCGGTCCATGTGTTGACTATCGTTTTCTAGGATATCGTTTTTTTGCCTTTCGTTTCGTAATCTGTAATACGGGCCCAGATTTAAATTTGTTAATATGGGGATCCGAAGAAGTAAGCATAAGATGAATATCGTCATCGTAAGTTGCCAAACGGAAACATTTTCTGAATCCTAAAATATCTATAAACTTTGTGTCCGTTTTCTTGTGCTTCTGTTATAACGGGGCATACCCCGTGAAACAATTTTTTTTTGTACAGTTCCGGGCATATAATACGAGTACCAATGACATAATTTGAGGTAAACAACTCTATTTTACCAAAATAGCTTAGATTAGACACCGTTGTTGGACCAGAGGTCGGTTTCAAGTGCTGTGAAAGGTTCTTCCGAGAAATTGACGTTTCGTCCGGGTGATCTCACATGGACTCATCAGTTGACTGTGAGGACCTTGTCAATACGCAATTTTTGTTAAATTCAGTTCATCTTACATCGACTTTTTGACAAAAATCCAATGTGAACTATATCCAACCAAGATTAAAATTTTTTTTTAATGATACATATATCACTCACAGTTGATCTAATTGAAATTTATAGATAGAGAACAAATAATGAAAAACCGTTAAGATATGTACTTTAAAACACCAGTTAATGTACTGGTCTTAACTATATATTATTTAATTTTTTTTTTTGGACCGCTAAATTTTGAACAATACTGTCAAAACTGACGACTTCTGTATTGCAGCCTACCAACTATACTTCCTATTCTCGCCGGAAGTGACTGCGACGCGCGAAAGTTTTATTGCAGGGGACAATAAATTTTCGTATCAGTTTGTTGCAAATTGCATTTGAAAGTAGCAAGGTGTGAGGTGGCAAGTGGCAAAGCAGCAAGGTTACCGCACCGCTTGTCCGGCACGTGAGCAAATATTTTATCTGCATTTTATGAGATATTTTAACTTAGTTGTATACATGCTCGGAATGTTTTTTCCCAATACTGCTAGCAACAAAATAATGAAAATAGCTAAGTGGCGGCGCGCGGTAAGCAAAGAGTTATTTTATATATGTATGTATGGGTCTAATGAAGTGTTTTTGTTGGACAGAATTATATTGCGGTATATCAGGAATATATAATTCAGTTTATTCGAGGTCCAACGCAAAATAGGTAAGGTACCTACTATTTGAGAATATTAGATATAATATTTTTGAAAATAGTGTTATTGTATGCTAATTTGGGTAGAGGCATACACGATACCAAAGGTTTCCCAAAATTAATTTAATATTTATCTTGTATATTGTATTAGTTGGAAATAATTTTGCATTTTCTTCGCACACATTTTTAAGTATAATAATTAAATATTGCTTTTGAATTTGATTTTGATAAACAAATATAACGTAACTAATTATATACCATGGTTTAGTTTTGTGCAGAATAATAATTAAAAAAACCCGCAAAAATTTGTAAGTTTTAGATGAATAGAATGAATGTAATATTAAAATCCATTTGATTACTAGTTTCATGAAACTATAGACATAGACAAAAGCGTTTCTGTTAATCAAGTTATGTACATTTAGATTAAATTTAGTGGCACTATAGGTCGTAATCAACCAGGAACTAGGGATTACATACAACTGAAAACCACCATTCCTGGGTGCAAGGTTATTGGCAGGTATTAAAGAGGCATACAATTTTATATTGATTCCTTACGGTTTAGACAACACATACTATTGGAGAATTCTTCATATCTTTGCAGCAGTGCGGTTAATGAAAACTAATGTATTTAATACTGTCACTATCAATGGCCCATCCTGCAGTTACTAGGAGTCTACTACCATAATTAGCATCGCCGTGATGTGCTCAATTTTTGCATTATAACCATCTAAAGAAATGAAACACAATGTATTGAAATCTTCAAACACACTAGTTATTGTCATGATGTTGCTATTATACGCTTAATACAAGCAGAACTTAAAACTAGACATAATATTCTTAAATCTATACTTAAACATAATAAAAGTAGAAATGTTCGAAGTGGGAGAGTATGAGTAAGGGAGTAAAATTTATTATTAATTTATTTCATTTGGCTTGATACAAAACTAAGGTTAACGTCGAAAGAACTAGCGTTTTATTAATTACCATATAATTTAGACTTAATAATAGCTTAAAACTAAAATGGGAAGAAGGTTTAGTAAGGGGTTTGGGACAGAATTCTTCTAAGGGATGCAGAATTGAGGGAAAACTCAAAAATATCTTGAACAGAGTTGGCTGAACGTAACAATCTGGAGATTGGGTTGAAGTGTCCGTAGTTGGTGCTGTGTGTAGGGAGGTGGAAAAATGGGACGGAACGTAAATGACGCGGGTTTGTATTGATAATTATTAATTCAACCAAGGCCGGAGAGACAATGAGAAAATTATACCAGTGATAAGTTAGTGGACGAATACTATATCGTGGATATGT